>SJYW01037671.1:330529-375265 GCA_006410735.1 Raphicerus campestris | reverse complement strand
GCAGCTAGTGAAGGACATGCGCTCTGGAGCCACCCAGTGAGTTTATGTGCCACATTGAAAAGATTCAATGAAGACCCCATGTGCCACAGCTAAGATCCAAACAGCCAAATAAATTAATCAATTTTAAAAAGAAGAAGAAGACGAGAATGAAATAGAAAAAGAAAAACAGGACCACAAGTTGCATTGAGACAGCCTGGGACTGGATACTGTAACCTTTAGAGTAAAACAGACCTGGGTTCAAATTCTGGTCCCACCTCCAATCAGCTGTGGGATATATGTGTCTGTGCGTGTGTGTGCAAGAGAGAGAGGAAACCTTGGGCAATTATCTCACCTCTCTTGAGGCTTAGTGTCACTTCACCCAAATGGGAGCACCCAGGCTCTTTCCTGTGAAAGTGAAAGGAGGTGACATCAGCAAAGCCTGGCCCACGGAGGCTGCCCATCATATCTGGGCACCTTTCTCTTCCCCTCCCTGGGAGGGGAAGCTCCAGTGCCAATGCCTCTTCACTCCTTGATTCTCTGCACACTCAGGGCTGCCTCTTCTGGAGGCTTGTAAGCCCTGAGCCTACGTGAGTCGCAGTCACAGCATCGGCGGCTCCATCAGCTCTGCCTCTCTGCTCCAGACAGATTCTGGAGAGAAGGAGACACACTGGATCCGGGGCCTCCCGTGCCAGCCTCCCTGGCACATAGGGATGCCCGAGTCACGTGGTCTCAGTGGTGCCAGAGGAAGTGATGCAACCACCCTCCGGCTTTGGGTCAGCCAGGAGGAAAAGTGTCCTGTTACAGCCTGGGCGTGGCTGGCTTCAGGGCTCCAGGCCTGCACCTTGTCCCAGAGCCACAGCGAAGGGGCAGCAGGAGAGCCTGCCTGTGCGCACACCTGCCTGCTACTTACCCCGCTTTGTGCACCACCATCTGGGCCCGTGGGCCCAGCCAAGCAAGTCAGCTCTGCCGCTTGGCTTCTCCTTTCCCCTTTGCTCCAGCTTACAAGTTGCCCTGACTACAAACACCTGTTTCCTTTTGACCGGTCCCTGTGGGGGTCCAGCTATTCTATTGACTTCATATGCATAGATAGCAGAAAAGTAATTGAACTCAATTATGATAACTGCACTCATTAAAAACCTATGTAATGTTCATTAAGCAGCCTAGGTAATATGCAATTAATAGAATTAGCATATGAATTGAGCATTGGGTCACTAATATGCACATTATGTATGATGTTCAACGTATGTATTAATTACAGCACCTGCCAGAAAAACACCACATTCAAAGCTTACAGGCCCGTCCCAGTTACAGACCCTTTTGATCTCATCCAAATCCCTTTTATGGAACAGCTTTTTCATTTGCTTTTCAGCTGTTTATACCAAGTTGGCTGTTAGAGAGAAAGGATTCAGAGAAGGTGATTCAGTTCAGTTCAGTCGGCCTGCCTCCCTGTCCATTACCAACTCCCAGAATTTACACAAACTCATCTCCATTGAGTCGGTGATGCCATCCAACCATCTCATAGTCTTTCATCCCTTCTCCAGGTTTCAGTCTTTCCCAGCATCAGGCTCTTTTCCAGTGAGCCAGTTCTTTGCATCAGATGGCCAAAGTATTGGAGTTTCAGCTTCAGCATCAGGTTAGGGCTGGAGCTGAGGAAACCTGAGGAGCCTGTATTGGAGTTTATACTGGAGAAGGGCCATGACCTTGAGGGCACAGTTCGGACCTTCTGGGTTCTGTCCTGGCCTCTTTGGAGACCTCCTCTGCCAATCACTACCACCTCCAGTGGACATCCATTATCTGGGAAATGGACATAATAGCACTTGACATCACTGGGACATTAAGGAGATTATCTCATTAGGGGGAATAACATGCACAGGAAATGCAGAATGGCAACAACACGGAGCATCATTGCCAGGAACTTCCCGATGGGAAACCTCTCCACTAAGGAAAAGTGCCCGCTCCACACACCCAGCCTGCCCTTGACACGAGCCCCATGGCACTTAGCCACGGTGAGCGGGCATCAGTAATGGCTGCCCTTAATGAAGGGCTCTCTCCTCGATTCTCCTCAAAGCCGAGACTAAAATCCACCTGACTCATTATTCTCAATTGTCTTCCTCACCACTTTGCCTCACTCTCCTCACTCCCTGGCCTAGGAGAGCACTTTGCCCACTGTAGGTACTTGGCTCACTACTGTTTCTTACAAAGATCCAAATCAAAGTCACCTCCTCCATGAAGCCCTCCCCAACATCCCAAGCAAAGTTGCCTCCTCTCCCCACCCCGTGCCCCCACCAGCATCCGTTTGTGCTGAAGGCACTTTTAGGGATAATTTACCGTCTGTCCCCCCTGCTCCCCTTTTCAGCCCACGGTGTGACCCACCAATGTGTCTTCTCTATTTTTATGTCCCCACATGGAAGAATCACGAAGAATTAGTCAAGCTCATTAATTAATGCATCACGAGGGAGTTTGAGGGAGTCTTGCAAACAGAAGAACAAGCGGTCTGGAGTCCAACAGATCTGAAGTCAGTCTCTGCCTTTACGTTTTCAAGTGGAGTGACCTTTGGCAAACCCCGTAGCCCTTAAATCTTCAGTCACTGGTGTAAGGGAGGGAGGGAGAGAAGGAGGAGAAGAAGGAGGGAGGGACCATAATCTTCTCTTCATAGGACAGTCTGAGAATTCACGAGGTATTGTACCTAATACCTCATGAGATATTGTAACCCTAACCTTAACCGACTCAATGGCATCACCGACTCAATGGACATGAGTTTTAGTAAACTCCGGGAGTTGGTGATGGACAGGGAGGCCTGGCATGCTGCAGTCCATAGGGTCGCAAAGAGTTGGACACGACTGAGCGACTGAACTGAACCGAACTGAACCTTAACCGAGAGGCTGCACCTGATAGACCCTGGTCATCTTCTCCATTCTTTCCAGCCACCAACCTGTTCTCCTGGTCACTGTGGGAAGGCGAGGTCAGGCAGCACTCCTGACAGCAAAGTGGAGTCCAGGCCCCTGCTGCCTCTTGTTTCATCAGACCATCTCTCCCATACCGGGTGAACAACCTGATCTGGAAAGAAAAGCACCCCCTGTTTGCCCAACACCCACTTTGTAGCTGGTGTCTACAGACTTCACGTCACAGCCACTCCCCTTAGTGGAGGGAGGTGGGCTGGCCCTGCTGTGTGGTTTGTGAACTGTCAATCAAGATGCAGACAGTCCTTATTTCCCTTCTAGAGGGAACTAAGGGAAAGAACTCAGTGATCACTCGTGTTCCCCTCACACACCTCCCAGAGCCCGGGCCTAATGATGGCAAAGACTCTGGCCAGGTTTGGTGCTAGAAACGGCCTTGTAAGAGGAGGGCTGTTTCAACTCACTCATTCACTCATTCCTTCACACACACACACTGACTCGCTGATTCACTCATTCGTGTGTTGGTCCTCTAAATGTGTTCACAGTGTATACTCTGTGCCAGGCTCTGCGCTGGGCGCAGGGGGAGGAGCTAAGTGTGGCTCTGTTGGTCTTTGCAGTTGAGGAACTGAGTTCTTTACATACTTCCCTGCTGAAGATATACATGTGTGTACAGGCTTGGCCTGAAAGCAGGCCACGACCACGTGCCTTCTAAACAAACCGTGGAGACTCCCAAGACGGACCTGTTTTTGCTCAAGGCTGGAGGCTGGAGTGTTGGCATGCAGTGGTGAAGTGCTGGCATGAAGTGAGCCAGAGGTGAGTGGAGAGAGGGCTTTGAGTCGTGGAGACCTAGACGGTTCCTCCAAAGAGTTATTCTTTGCCCCTGGTGAGGCAGAGCCACTGAAAGCCTTGAGGCCAAGAACTGACTTAAGAACCCCGCTCCTTCCTGCTGCAGTCCCAGTGCAGTTCAACCTGTCTTCCCCACTGCATTCCCCCAGGGGGCGAGAGACAAAGGAAACGGCCTCCCGGTTCACACCAAACACTCCTCTGTACGACTTCGGCAAGTCGTGTCATTACTTTGAACCTCTGAAAGGAAAACGGCAGCAATCATGAGCCTCCTCGCCAAATAGCAGGGCCATGTTTTGAACAGGTACAGTTTCAGGGGTTAAGCAGGCAGGTGCAGGGGTCAGACTTGGTTGATATGCTACCTGTTATTCTGAGATCTTAAGCACTTGGATCCTCAGCTTTCCCACCTCTAAAATGGGCGTGATTGCATTTCCCTTGTGATTGTGTGCATGGAAAAGCATAACGCATGTAGAAGCATGGCACAATGCCAGCATGCAATAAGCGCGCAATGCATGATATTATTACCACGGCCTCTTTTTTTAAATTTTTATTGGACTATAGTTGCTTTACAATGTTGTGTTGGCTTCTGCTGTACAGCAAAGTGAATATCACGGCCCCTTTGTTAATACCCTATGGATATTATCCATTGCCTGGCACTAGAGTCTCTACCCAAAATGCAAGCTCAGTCCTTGTTTTTGCTGAACATTCACAAAGGTCTCAGGCCAAACTCCAAGTCCAGGCTCCCACAGTGCCCCCTCCTAGGGTTCCAATATCCATTTGAGAAGAGAACTGCCAAAGCAAATCCAACCTCACGGTTTCACTATCAAAGAGAAACATAAAAAAAAATGCAAAACACTCGCCGGAACACACTGGTTTTTGTCCAGGGACTTCCTAAATGTCTGCGGGCCTTTCCACAGTGCTCGGGGCCATGCTGGCCACCAGGATGGTTCCCGGCAGATGCCACGGGTGCCCAGAGCCAGGCTCCAAGGATGGCGCAGGGGAAGGCCCTGCCAGGCACAGCTGCGCCCCGGGTCAAGCCATGCCCATCTTCCCGGCCTTGCTGGCCTGCGGAGAAGGTGGAGCAGGCTTTGGGCTGCGTCCAGGGTTTCTGAGGAAGAAGCTCTTTTATCTCCAGAACAGTGAAGTGCTCCTGGCACGCTTGGCTGCCTGCCGCTGCTCCTGGGCACCCAGAGCGTCGTTCCTTACGGCGGCTCCCCCTCCACCATTTCTTCCCTGCTCTGCTCTCCAATTTGGGCAGAGCCAAGACTTCATTCAAAGCCCCTCCTGTACCCTGGAGAAGGGCCCCAGATCCTCGAGAGGCAGATGGGAGAGGGTAGAGCCGCTCAGAGTCACCGCTGTGTGCTGGAAGCTGGCACTGCAGCCCCAAGCATACAGTAGGGGCTCCCCAAATAAATAATTAAGCAACTTAACAGGTTTCTGAGCGATTAGACACTATATTACTTCATTTCATGCTCATCCTAACCCAACAAAGCAGGCCTTCTGAGCCATTGTACACGCTTTGTAGAATTGAGGCCCATGCTTGCATGGCTGACGTTTCCTCTTCCAGGGGATCTTCCTGATGCAGGGATTGAACCTATGTCTCTTATGTCTCCTGCATTGGCAGGTGGGTTCTTTACCACTACTACCACCCAGGAAGCCCAAAGGCTAAATAAATTTGCTGCAGTTCCAGGACTTCCCTGTAGCTCAAACAGTAAAGAAGCTGCCTGCAATGCAAGAGGTTTCCGGGGTTCAATCCCTGGGCCAGGAAGATCCTTTGGAGAAAGGAATGGCAATCCACTCCAGAACAAGTATTCTTGTTTGGAGAATCCCATATACAGAGAAGCGTGGAGGGCTACAGTTCATGGGGTGGGAAAGAGTCGGACATGACTGAGCAACTGACACTTACTCCAGGGATAGAAAGTGACAGCGCAGGGACCACAGTCAAGCCTGTCTGACTCCAGGGCTCTTTTCCCGCTGCAGTCCCTGCTTCTTCAAGTTGACCAGCCTTCAGTTTCCAGACTCTGTTTGGAGGGCTACCTGCACTGCTCCAGGTGTGGAGTGGGGAGGCTGAAACCTGACGGCTAACATCCAAGGCCCTGCATCCTCACCAAGAAGACAGCTCAGGGAGAAAATCCAGAATGGGAATAAAAAGAAGTTTTATCAGTGGTGAGCTGGAGAGAGACAGAGGGCCCACTGTGAGTGTGATCAGTGAGTCAGCACATATGGGATTTGAATGCCTAGGACCGCACAAATGCCAGGCACTAATTCCTCTCATCTTAGCCTTTGTCAAGAAGACTCCATGCAGGAGGAGCTTCTGAAATCCAGATCCAAGGATTAAAGCAGTAACACTAAAAATCTGAGCTGCCTACACTGTCCAGATTAAAATTCCCATGGACAGAGGAGCCTGGTGGGCTACAGTCCATAGGGTTGCAAAGAATCAGACACAACTTAGCTACTGAACAACAACATTGTCCAGATACTCTGCTAGGCTTGGCAATTTAGCCCTCACAACAACTCCAAGGAAATGGGCTCTGATCCCATTTTACAGATGGGAAAAACTGAGGCTTGGATTACACAAATGAGAAGTGTGGTGGGTGTCATCAGAAATGGTAGATTCTGGAGAGAGCTGGAGAGCTCATGATCTAGCATTTGAGACTGTGACTCTACCATGATCAGATCTTCTCACTTCAAGATAAGCCAGATGTAACTTCTACTCCTGGGTGTAAATCCCATATTTAAATGTTGGGGATTAATTTTAGAAAAGTCTAAACACTTGGCAATCAAAACAAAGCCTGTCTGAAAGAAAAATACGGCCCACAGGTCACCATTTTGCATTCTCTGAACCACAGTGTGGGTGTTAGAGAGCACCCGTCACTGGAGGTACTCAAGCAGATGTGATGCAACTGACCTCAAGGGTGGTGAAGAAGCAAACGGAGATGAAGTTGCTGAGGGTGGACCTTTAAGATTCCACCCCTGACATCACTGCCTGATCCATGAACTGGCTGAGAAATGGGCAGGTCCCTAAGCAAGAAGAAAGTTCTGAGCAAAAGTATGGATGGATGGAGCCAGCAACAGTTCTCTCATCTTCACTCACACCAGCTTCAGAACCTTCTGTGGCTCCCCATCATCCCCTCTCCTTGGCATTTGGGGATAGCTTGGCCCAAAAGGTTTTTTGGGTTTTTTTTTAATAACTTTATGTAGTTTTGGCTGCACTGTGTCTTTGTTGCTGCACGTGGGCTTCCTCTTGTTGCAGTGCGCAGGCTTCTCATTATGGTGGCTTCCCTTGTTGCAGAACATGGGCTATAGGGTGAGGGCTTAGTAGCTGTGGTACATGGCCTAAGTTGCCCCTTGGCATGTGAAATCTTCCTGGAAAGGGATCATACCTGTGTCCCCTGCTTTGGCAGGCAGATTCTAGACCACTAGACCACCAGAAAAGTTCTGCCCTAAATGTTTTAGAGTTGAATTTATATCCATTCAATGTAACATTTTTCACTTATTCTACAGTTTTATGGGGGAAAATTCCTTACAAAAGGGCAACTGCAAAATTCAGGGGCCTCTGCCACAAGGACTTGGTTTTTTTAGAAAGGATGAGCCGTATCCAAGAAACCAAAGCAGGAGAGGGACAAATCAGGAGCCTCTCCAAGTCATATTTAGGACACGGAGCAACAAAACGCAGACCTAAAATTTCTGATCAAGGAATTCTGTTTCTTCATAGAAATTGTTTACCGTTTGGTATAGCATGATGCATTCATCCAGCCTCGGGAGGAGTGTGCAATGGCACTAGGAAATACCACCTTCTGTGCTTCCTGGACTTGCCTCCGTGCCTCCCACCTGCCCAAGCCAGCATCTCCCCTTCTCCAGGCCTCTTCTCCAAACTCTCATCACACTTATAATGGTAACTCCCAACCTAGATGATCACAAAGGCTGATCACCTGTCATTTGCCTTTTCTCCCCAGATGGCCCATAAACCATGAGTGTTCGTGGCGTTCCTGCTGTGTCAAGAGCGCTCTGCTGGGCATTCAAGCCATCACCGTGGACCAGAGAGCTGTGGTCCCTTCTGCATTCGTAGTTCCGTCATCTCATCAGTCCTGGCAGTGCAGGAGGTACCCAGCAAAGACTTGCTAAATGCAAGCAAACGTGGATGAGACAGAGATAACCATCCCATCTCTCTCCCTCCAAGCCTCTGTACCTCTTCCACCTGCAAACATACAACTCTGGTGATTCTTCCTAAAAAGCTCTCATAGGCATTAGAAGAGGCACAGTTGTTAAAAGAGAAAGAATTTTCAAAGCCTTGGGAAACTGTATAAAAAGTAGTCAAAAGGTGGCGTCTTTTTTTCCCCCCTAATGTTCTCCTCCGGCCAGCATGGCAAAGGCCCACTTCCAGACACACTCCTCCTGGAGCTGGAAGCTGGCCCTGCCTCTGCTGTGGCAGGCAGCCCTGGGTCAGCTGCCAGGGCCTGGGGGTGGAGTACAAATAGCCCCATCCCCCCTCCAAGGAGACTGAGAGCCAACAGCTCACCCCCCCGGGCACCCAGCCAGGTTCCCTTCAAGCCAGGGCCTGAGCACATGGGCCCTAATCAGCTAAAATCCCCCACCCTTCCTTCTGCAAACACCCTCATGGCCAGCCTCAGGGCGGGCCCACGGGCAGAGCTGATCTTCCTGACCTCCGGGCGTGGCTCCTCCAACCTAAGGAGCCGGCCTAGGACCCTCACCCCAGCCGACTTCAGCTGGGTCATCTGAGCAGGGCTGTCTGCCGCCCTGGGACCCAGAGAGGCATTCAGATCAGAGGAGGACTCGGACTCTCCTGGACGACTGCCTGTCCTTGGGCTCCCTCCAGTTCTCTGCTTAAAGCCACCTTATCAAGGAGGCCAGCCCTCACCTCCTGCCATTAGGGTTAGGGTTCACACATGGCCCCCCACCTCATCAAAGCCCTTGACCATGCTTTCTTCTTCTTTATAGGAACTGGTTACCATGTGACAGAGTTTTTGTTTGTTGGTTGGTTTGTCTGTTTTACTGTTGTATTTGGGGGAAGTGCTTCTTACAAAAAGAGCAGCTGCAAAATACAAGGAACTCTGCCACAATGGGGCTTCCCTCGTGGTTCAGATAATGAAAAAAAAAAATCTGCCTGCAATGCAGGAGACCCAGGTTCGATCTCTGGGTTGGAAAGATCCCCTGCAGGAGGGCACGGCAACCCACTCCAACATTCTTGCCTGGAGAATGCCCATGGACGGAGGAGCCTGGCAGGCTACAGTCCAGGGAGTCGCAAAGAGTCGGTTGGGACTGAACAGCTAACACTTTGAACACTTTCTGCCACCGTGACCTCCTTTCTCTGAAAGAATGAGGGGAATCCAAGGAATCCAAGCAGTAGACAGATAGCTCAGGAGCCTCTCCAAGTCATTTTCAGGACACAGGGCAGCAGAACACAGACCCAAAATTTCTGATCAAAGGCTTCTTCTTTATAGACCTTGTTAACCACTTGATGCAGCGTGATGTATTCACTTGCAGGAAAATTACTAGAATGAAAGCCCTGTGTGGACAGGGGCCTTTTTGTTCTGTCATTATCTGCAGCTCAGGGTCCTGGCTCCTCCCGTGTGTTCCACAACTGAGGCAGGAAGGGAGTGAGGGAAGAAGGAAGAAAGAGAGGGAGGGAGGGGTTTTGGAGAGGGAAGGCCCTGGTTGGCCTTTTCTTTCCAGCTGGCAAGTCTCTCCTCCAGAACTACCCCAGGCTGCTGGCCCATGGCCTTCCTTCCAAGTGACATGACTTGAGTTACCACTGCTTTTTTTTAAATTTTATATTGGATCACAGTTGATCAACAATATTGTGTTAATTTCCGGCATACAGCAAAGTGATTCACTCATACATATATATGTGTCTTTTCTTTTTCAAATTATTTTCCCAGCTTGGTCATTCCAGAACATCACCCAGCGTCCCCTGTACAGTAGGTCCTTCTTGACCATCAACTCTACACATCACACTCTGTCCTTGTCAATCCCAAACTCCCCATGTATCCCTCCCCCGACCCTGGCCCCCTGGTGACCATAAGTTTGACCTCTAAGTCTGTGAGTCCGATTCTATTTTGTAACTAAGTTCATGTGCATCATTTTTTCTTTAAGGTTCCACCTATAAGCAATATCATATGATATTTGTCTTTCTCTGTCTGACTTACCACTTCTTAAACTGCTGTTTAACCAGGGTTCGGCCCGCTCTGGGTTAGGCAGTGCAGACATGTGACCATCTTCTCGCCAACTCTGAGCTCTGGGCAACAACTTTGACTCGGCTTTCTCAGCATCGGCACTGACGACCTTTGGGCCACATCATTCTTGGTTGTGGGGGCGCTGTCCCGGGCATTAACGAGGGGTCAGCACCATGCCCCGCCCTTGGCCTCTCCCCATCAGTTGCCTGGAGCGCCCTGCCTCCCTCCTTTGTGCTAGCCAAAAAATGTCTGCAGACATTGTTAAGTGTCCCCAGGCGGCAAGAACCTCTGGGTTCACCCTACCAGTGAGGAAACCAAGGCCCAGAGAAGCTGAGTGTGCTCCAGGTGCTGTGTCCGAGGCTGGAATCACTCCGGGTCTGTCCTGCTCGGAAGCTGGTGTCCTGTCCATCTGCCCCAGCAGGGCTGGCCACGCAGGGAGCAGTCACTGGCAGCCCCAGAGCCTCTGCCCAGGCGCTGCTGGTGTCCCTGTGGCCGCAGAGCAGTGCCAGGCCTCTGACGTGGGGCAGAGCCTCCCCAAGCAGCCAGAAAAACACTTACTCACTCGCTGGCCGAGCCTGGGAAGCATCACCAATGATAAATCATATCTCTTAATTATCTGTGATTTCTGGGGCCAGCCAAGATTTCCTTTTCGTGACAAATATTTTCTCGGAGATTCCTTCCCTCCTCCTACACAGCCGCCTCCCCCCAAAAAGAAAAGCAAAGCGCAGGGGAACCCAGACAGCTCGGTCAGCCGCAGGTCTCGCCCAGGCCTTCCAGAGCTGGGTTCTTGCCTGGGCCTGTCCCTTCCCTCCATGCTTCCAGGAGTGAAATCCTTGGGTTTCTGTTTCATCTATTTTGGGGTTTTGTTTTCTCAGAAGGGTTTCTGAATGTTCACTTAGCTGAGTCCTGTTTGAAGCCGCTGTCAGAGAGACTGGAAGATAGAAAATGAAAGAAACAGGGTCAGGAGGGAAAAGGGCAAGGTTCAAGTCACCTTGAACCTGCTGCAGAAAAACTTACTCCACTCCACTCACACCCCTCTGCACTGTAAGTCTCCAGAACTTTCAGCTCTTCAACCTCTGGGGCCTCATCCCCCTCCTTTCTCCCTGCTTCCCAATCAGGCTGGACCCACTTACTAGCTTTTAAACGTGATTTTGCCTGTTACGTCTTTATATATGTTATTGTCTTTGCAGTGAATACTTTTCTCTCTTCTCTTCTTCAGAAAACTCCTATTCATGCTTTGAAACCCCATGTAGATATCCTTTCCTTCTCTGATCTCCTGCCTCCAGCCCAGACCAAGTTCATCCCTCCCTCTCTGGAATCCCTCAGCAGCTTATGCCGATATCAGTTTAAGTTGGTTTACACTCAGAAGTATTTGTGTCACAGGCTTCCAGAGGAAATGCTGAGTCAGTGGCCAGAGCAACCAGGGACTGTCAATAGAAACAGGAAAGACATTCAGATTGCTTTCCCCCAGGACCATCTTTCTACCAAGCATGGCTTTCCTTGGTCCACTAACACATATGAATTTTGTGGGTGTATCTTCCAAGTTAAAAACTTGCAGTGGAGCTTTCTAGCACTCAAAGACCCTCACTCATTTTGTTCTAGATTCTGAAGCAGATGACATGGACCACCACCTCCCAGAACAACAACCCGTGTTCTGGCTAGGGTTGGTGTCACTATTGTGGAGCTAGGCTCTTTAAAGGCACCTGTGTGCATGCGTGTGCTGTCACTTCAGTCGTGTCTGACTCTTTGCACCCCTATGGACTGTAGCCCACCAGGCTCCTCTGTCCATGGGGATTCTCCAGGCAAGGACACTAGAGTGAGTTGCCATGCCCTCCTCCAGGGGATCTTCCCGATCCAGGGATTGAACCCGTATCTCTTACATCTTCTGCATCGGTGGGTGGGTTCTTTACCACTAGCACCACCTGGGAAGCCCCTGAAGGCACCTGGCCCCAGTCAATGCCTTTCTCTTGGTATGAAATGGTCTTGGATGGGCGAGTGGGGCAACTGGTCCAGAGTGACATGGAGAGCAGAAAGTTGGCGCTTACCTCGGCTGGTCAGCCTCCAGCCATAAATCCTCATGTTTCCCCTCAGGCCACATGCAACCTGGCTGAGACTCAGGGACACTTCTCTTCTGCTCTGATCCTGCTGGGAGAGGGAAGAGTAGAGGGAGAGGTGCCCAGAGCTAGCTTTCTGTCCCTCAGTGATGTCCTGAAATGTCCCCACCCTGAGAAAGTGTCCCATGCCTCCCTGAACTAGAGTGGCCAGTGATAACCACACAGGAGCTCCCCCATGGAGCTGGGTTTGCGGATCTGCAGTGCTCTGCTCAGCAGCGATGAGCCTGGAATGCTGGGAAGAGCCCAGACGGGCCCCCTACTCCTTTATGTACACCTGCCTACTCCATGCCCTGAATTTACTAAACAGCAAATCTGATTGGAATGTTACCCAACATCATCATTCAGAAGGTGGTCCCAAGCCCCACTCAGAAGATCCCAGGTTGTCATGGAGTAGAAAACCCAGGAAACCATATTTGATGGTAGAGGATGAGATGAAGGGTGAAGAGGGGATACAGCACAGGAATAGAAGGGGTAGGTATTGAATGACAAATGCAGGATTTGGGCCGTAATTCTTCAGACACTCTGCAGCCAGAGGAGTGGCGTGTGTCTAACCTGGTCTCAGGAAACCCCAAGGGGCAGTGCTGGAAGCCAGGAAACAAGAGAGCGGCTATAGCTGCCGCAGGAAGAATTGCTGAGGATCCAGACCAGTGCAGGAGGTCAGGGAGGAAGAGGCNTTGATGGTAGAGGATGAGATGAAGGGTGAAGAGGGGATACAGCACAGGATTAGAAGGGGTAGGTATTGAATGACAAATGCAGGATTTGGGCCGTAATTCTTCAGACACTCTGCAGCAAGAGGAGTGGCGTGTGTCTAACCTGGTCTCAGGAAACCCCAAGGGGCAGTGCTGGAAGCCAGGAAACAAGGGAGCGGCTATAGCTGCCGCAGGAAGAATTGCTGAGGATCCAGACCAGTGCAGGAGGTCAGGGAGGAAGAGGCAAGTCTGAAGCATGTAGAATGAACCAAATCAACAGGACTTGGCCATTTACTGGATTGGGTGGTTGGAAAGGGGCATCATCAAGATGAGTGTCCTGACTTGAGTGACCGGTGGTGCCCTTAACCGAGACAAGGACCAGAGCCGCAGGGCCTAAGCATGAGAGCCTGGGAAGGTGGGGAGGGCGGGGCAGGTAATGGACTTCAGTGTGGATTTACTGCGTTAGAAATCTCTGGGCAACATCCAAGTGAACACGGATGTGCATGCGTGCTAAGTCACTTCAGTCACGTCTCTGCTCTTGGTATGAAATGATGTTGGATGGACGAGTGAGGTAACTGGTCCAGGGCAACATGGAGAGCAGAAAGCTGGCACTCACCTCAGCTGGTCAGCCTCCAGCCATAAGTCCTCATGTTTCCCCTCAGGCCACGTGCAACCTGGCTGAGATTCAGGGACACTTCTCTTCTGCTCTAATCCTGCTGGGAGAGGGGAGAGCAGGTCAAAAGGTCTGCCTCAGGTGCTGTTATGCTCTGCGCAGCCCTATGGACTGCAGCCCACCAGGCTCCTCTGTTCATGGGATTCTCCAGGCAAGACTATTGGAGTGGGTTGCCATGCCCTCTTCATGAATATAGATATAGCAGCATAAACCTCAGGGCAGAAGTCAAGAATGGAAATCAAGCTTCAGTCAGTTCAGTCCAGTTCAGTCACTCAATCGTGTCTGACTCTGCAACCCCATGAATCACAGCACGCCAGGCATCCCTGTCCATCACCAACTCCATGAGTTCACTCGAACTCATGTCCAAGAGGCTTAGAAGTTGCTAAATCCATAGAGAAAGATGCTTCTGCCCAGAAGGAGTGCAGAAAGAAAAGGGGAGGTTGGAGCAGCCCCTTGTAACTTATAGTGAGGGGAAGTCTAGAGAAAAGAGATTGTGCAGAAAGAGACAGACTCAGCCAGGTAAGAGAGAGAGAGCTGGCAGATGGCAGGGAGAGCATCATGAGGGCTAAGTTAGAAGCAGTCNGATTCCTGGGTCAGGAAGATCTGCTAGAGAAGGGATAGGCTACCCACTCCAGAATTCTTGGGCTTCCCTTGTGGCTCAGCTGGTAAAGAATCTACCTGCGGGAGACCTGGGTTCGATCCCTGGGTTGGGAAGATCCCCCGGAGAAGGGAAAGGCTACCTACTCCAGTATTCTGGCTTAGAGAATTCCATGGACTGTATTCCATGAGGTAGCAAAGAGTGGAACAGGACTGAGCGACTTTCACTTTCTGCCCAGAGGCAAACCCAGTTTTCTAGTAACAATTACCCTGGTGAGGGCTCAACTTCTGCTTCCCTGACCTCAGTCGCAGACTTCCCTGACTCGTTTTCTCTCCTTCCAGTCGTTTCTCTGTGCCTTCTCTCACTGGTCCTAGAATTAGGACTCCTGTTTATTTTTTTTTTATTATTTTTACTGGAATATAGTCGCTTTACAGTGCTGTGTTAGTTTCTGCTATACAGCAAAGTGAATCAGCAATGCATAACATATATCCCCTACTTTTGGGGATTTCCTTACCATTTGAAGTGAAGTCGCTCAGTTATGTCCAACTCTTTGTGGCCCTGTGGACTGTAAGCTACCAGGCTCCTCCGTCCATGGGATTTCCAGGCAAGAATACTGGAGTGGGTTGTCATTTCCTTCTCCAAGAGATCTTCCCCACCCAGGGATTGAACCGGGTTCTCCCGCATCGTAGGCAAACACTTTACCCTCTGAGCCACCAGGGAAGTTCCTTACCATTTCGGTCTTCACAGAGTACTGAGTAGAGTTCTCTGTGCTATACAGTAAGTACTCATTAGTTATCTACTTTATGCATCCCTGCATGTTAAGTCATGTTCGACTCTTTACAACCCTATGGACTAGAGCCCACCAAGCTCCTCTATCCATGGGATTCTCCAGGCAAGAGTACTGGAGCAAGTTGCCATGCCCTTCTCCAAGGGATCTTCCCAACCCAGGGACTGAACCCTCATCTCTCACATCTCCTGCATTGGCAGGTGAGTTCTTTACCACTAGCAGGACCTGGGAAATTCCTCTATTTTTTATGTAGTATCAATAGTGTTGATTTTTGCAGTAGTCATGTACGCATGTGAGAGTTGGACCATAAAGACAGCAGAGCATAAAATTGATGCTTTCAAACTGTGGTGCTGGAGGAGATCAAACCAGTCAATTCTAAAGGAAATCAGTCCTGCATATTCAGTGGAAGGACAGATGCTGAAGCTAAAGCTCCAGTATTTTGGCCAGCTGATGTGAAGAGCCGACTCATTGGAAAAGACCCCGATGCTGGGAAAGATTGAAGGCAGGAGGAGAAGGGGACAACAGAGGATGAGATGGTTGGATGGCATCATCAACTCAATGGTCATGAATCTGAGCAAACTCTGGGAGATAGTGAAGGACAGGGAAGCCTCGTGTGCTGCAGTCCATGGGGTCACAAAGAGTCAGACAAGACTGAGCAAGTGAACAAGAACATCAGTAGTGTAGATGTGTCAGTCCCAGCCTCCCAATTCTTCTCATAACAGCCTTGAACTCCTTTGCCTGAGATCTTCCAAAGGCTTCCTGAAGCCACTGTGTCTTGGCAAGACTTTGTGCCCACTGTTCNGTCATGAATTTGAGCAAACTCTGGGAGATAGTGAAGGACAGGGAAGCCTCGTGTGCTGCAGTCCATGGGGTCACAAAGAGTCAGACAAGCCTGAGCAAGTGAATAACAAGAACATCAGTAGTGTAGATGTGTCAATCCCAGCCTCCCAATTCATCTCATAACCGCCTTGAACTCCTTTGCCTGAGATCTTCCAAAGGCTTCCTGAAGCCACTGTGTCTTGGCAAGACTTTGTGCCCACTGTTCTCTCAGCAGGGAACACCTTCCTTAGCTGGCAGCCCAAAGACTTCCTGAGGACCCCCAGCCCATCCTGCTGAGCCACTTCTGAGTTCTTGGCCCCCGTCAGATCTCCAGGAATGGTTCTGCATGGAGATACTAGGATCTTCTTCTAAACCTGCTGGCCCAGAGCATGCCTTGGTTACTGCATTTATCATACTCGTTCCAGAGTGGTTCCTGCATCATAATCACCCTCTAGACACAAGCTCTGCCCTGGGGGCTCAGCACACAGCAAGTGCTCAGTGAATATTAGTTACCTGAATGCATGAATGAAGGATTGGGTGCATGAATGTCTTACAACTCGGCTCCTCCCTGAACTCAGCCACATTTCTGGCTCCACAAGGACTTCTGAGTGTCCCTGCTGCCAGAACACAAAATGTGACTTTCTGGGGTCTTGTCTGCACCTGACCCTAAAGACTATTGTCTCCACAGGACTCTTATCATTTCCGGGGAAGGTGAATTTCCATTATTCGTGTCTATGAAAAAATAAAATATAAAAGAGATGGGGATCAAAAAGAATTGTATGTATCTGAGAACATGATATCTAATTTCTTTGTGATTATACTGGAGGATTTTTTTTAAAGTCAGAAATGACCTTTAGACATTAAAGGAAGGTTCCCCCAAAGTATGACCTCATAGTGCCCAAAGGGAGTTGCTCCCATATGGCCCAACAGCAGCTGCAAACCTTTGACTCTCCTTGCCAGGTGAAAAGCCAAGACTTTGAGCCTGTGTCACATGCACCTGGAGCCTTGGGTCCCTGGCTTGGCTGGGGGGTCATCTCTTCACCGGGATGGAGTTGTTACGATGGAGTTGTGGCCAGTAAGGGAACAGAAGCAATGGAAGCAAAAAAAAAGGAGACTCACCTCCTGGACACCGGAGCCCTCACTGCATGCCTGTCACTTTATATGCACGATCTTATTTTACCTTCACCTTCGCAACCTGATAAGGTGGGGGCCCATCCTCTCGTACCAGGTGAGTAAACCACAGCTCCAGAGGGACTCACCTCGGGTCTCATCACTAGTAACTAGTGGACACACAATTCGAAACCACACAGGGTAGCTCTGAATCCTGTGTTCTAGGCTGTTGCAGCCTCTGGGGAATTTGATGAGTGCTATGTATCTGAAAGGGTTTCCCTGGTAGCTCTTGATAATCTGCCTGCCAATGCAGGAGATGTGGGTTCAACCCAGGAAGATCCCCTGGAGAAGGAAATGGCAATCCATTCCAGTGTTCTCACCTAGGACACCCCAGGGACAGAGGAACCTGGTGGGCTACAGTCCCTGGGGTCACAAAGTGTGGAAGACAACTTAGCAACTGCACAACAATGACAATGTAGCTGAAAAGCCTCCGATACTTACTGCCTCTTTTTTTTTACTTTGAGTATCAAACATGGATTAAGCAAACCACTCTGGGAGAGGTGTCCTGAACCACTCTGTTTTATAGAAGAGAAAACCTCTCAGCCAGGTGATAGACATCATTTCCTTGGTTCAGACCTCTGCCAGCCTGGATCATGAGCAAATCTATAGCCCTGAAGAGGAAGAAGAACAAGGACTGCGTTTATCTACGACACACAAGCGTCTGCACTCTTTCCCTCCTGTGCTACTTTGCTGGAGTCCTGTGTGCAGACAGAAGTCCACAGGAGACAACCTTCACCTGCTCCTCCAAATCCTCCAGACCCCCCAAGAAGCTACATCCTGTTCTCCCATTTTTCCAGATAGAAAAACCGAGAGGGTGAGTAGAACACACGGGAAGTAAAGCCCAATAGCTTCCGAAGTGTTCGTTGCTTAGTTGTGTCCAACTCTATGAGATGCCATAGACTGTAGCCCACCATGGCTACATTCCATGGCTCCTAAGTCCATGGAATTCTCCAGGCAAGAATACTGGAGTGGATAACCTTTCCCTTCTCCAGGGGATCTTCCCAATCCAGGGATCAAACTCAGGTCTCCTGCATTGCAGGCAGATTCTTCACCAACTGAGCCACCAAGGAAGCTTCTTCCAAAGAGGGGGCTGAAATTCTAGACCGAGGTGCTACACCTTAAAAGCTCCTATTCCCCCCTGTCCCCTACTTAGGCCCCTTCTGCAGCAGACCCCACTGCCTGAGAGAGAGGCAGCTAGGCAGTTTTACTTACTGCACTGAGAGGTAGGTGTGGACATGGCTTCAGGGAAGCAACCGGGGGCCCTTCCTGGACAGCTGAGATGATCTTCTGTGGAGATGAGTCAGGTAAGATGGAAGTTTTCCAGGAATGTTGCTGAGCTGAGGCCAAGAGTGGCTCCTTTTTGTTCACCCAAGGAAAGATGTAGACTTTCATACCTGAGGCACCTGCCTTGGCAAAAGGAAACTGTCAAAAGTCACATATAACCAAGCGACCAGCTTCCTTAAGATCCTGAAGGTTCCAACCTCAGTTACCATCAAGATTTTGACCCAGTAGCTTAGCCAGATGTCAGGGGCTCTTCACCTGGCCTCTTCAGCCTCCCTCCCTCCACCCCTCCACGTGAGCCTTGTATTTCCACTTGGTCATATGGTGTAGCCGCCCCCCAAACCCTCCAAGCTGCACAGGGACTTAAGCTCTTTGCTGTGGCTCTTCCCCATCTCAGGAATTTATAGCCTTCTTCTGTAATTGGAGAACATGTCTGCAAGCCTCAAGACTGATGCCTGAACACCCCCTCATCCCCTGACACCATCCTTGAGGCACCACCCAGCCACCATCTTACAACTCCGTGAAATCCACACCCCTCTCCCTGGATGCTCCTCCGCCTCCCAGTGGTCTCTCCACACCAGTATTTCACGCCATCATTGTTTCTGCATTTGCCTATCTCCCCACCAGACTGTGAGCTCTCAGGGGGCAGGGACTGGGTCCAGTCAAACTCCAGTTTCCCGAATGTTTGCACCAATGGTCTTTTTCTCCTGGGTAGACTGAGACCAAGGGTGTGTTTCTGTCTGCTTGAACCCACAGGACGTGCTGAGAAGAGGTGGAGAGAAAGAAGCAGGCAAAGCGCCTTGCTCACAGTGGTCCTTTCATTGGAAGAAGCTTCTTGCTCTCTGGCACTACACTGTGATGTCCTAGCTAAACAGCAGAAGTGACTCAGTGTCCGCACTGTCTGAACATCCCCTCCTCTGGCCTGCTCTCACGCCTACCCCATATCCAGTCTTTCGTCGAGTCCTGTGGGATCCACGGGCACAATGTGTCTTGAGCTCAGATGCACCTCACTCTTCCCGGCACCGCCACGCTGGGCTGGGCCACCCTGTCTCTCCTGTGCTTTGCTGCAGTGGACACCAAATTGCTCCCCCGGCTCCTGGCTTTGCTCTCCTACAGCCCATCCTCCACCCAGCAGCCAGAGGGTGGTTTTTACAAACTGAAAATCAGATCATATTTTGCTCCGGCTCAAAACCTCCCTGTGGCTTCTACTCCCACTTAGAATAAGATTCAAAGTCTTTCCCACGGCCTGCAAGGAAGGCCCTGGTAATCCAGCTCCAACCCCGTCTCTGACCTCATATCCCCCTTCTCTCTCGGCCCTGCTCTGCCCCAGACACACTGGCTGTCTTGACATCCAAAACATGCCTCACTCATTCACAATGAGGTAATCTGTGATCTTCCTCCTCTCTTCGCCTAAAAATCCAGTGTGCCCTACTCCTTGTTGATCAGGACTACTCTTTAATTTCCCTTCCTTAAAGTGGCTTCCTTGGTCACCCAATCCCAAACAGGAGACCCCACCTCTTGCCCCTTGCCCCTTCCTCCATTGTTCTTCACAGCAGTTGTCCTCAGCTGCTGTGGGACCAGGTATATTATACGTCACATTTTCGAATCCATGGTCTGACTCACACTTGAATGAAAACTTCATGAGAAGCGAGGACTTGGTCATGTTTTTATAGCTGAAATGCCAGTGCTTAGGACCTAGTAGACGCTTAATAAATATTTGCTGAATGAATGAACAATTGAGAAATTTAGAAAATAAATGTTTTCAGACAAACTTCTGAATCGACACGTCACTCCTTACTGATTGCTGACACGTCACAGATAACATACCTCTCTGAGACTTGGTTTGCTGGCGTGGATATTTTGAGGACTGAGAAAGGGTATTAGGAAGGGGAGGGTGTGGTTATAAAGGGTCAACGAGAGTGATGCCTACAGTGCTGACTCTGTCGTGTATTATGAAAATGACAGCAAACTACGCTTGTGATAAAATTGCACAGAACAATTTACACACACATACACACAAATGAGTCCAGGGAAAACTGGAGAAATAGGAATACAATCATATATGGTATCCGTGACAATGTTCTCCGGTATATGTGTATGTATAACTAAACCACTTTTGCTCTGCATCTGAAACTAACACGACATTGTAAATCAACTTACTTCAATAATTCTTCTTTTAAAGACAATATCCTAGTTGTGACATCACACTACAGATTTCTAAGACAATGCCACTGGGGGAAACTGAGCTTATGGGATCTTTTTGTATTTTATTTTTTTACAGCTACATGTAAATCCCAAGTATCTCAAAATTTTCAACTCAATATTAAATTAATTAAATGGGAGGGGCATTCTGTGCATTGAACACTCAGTTCACTACCTGGTACATCAGTTCAGTCGCTCAGTTGTATCCAACTCTTTCTGACTCCATGAACTGCAGCATGCCAGGCCTCCCTGTCCATCACCAACTCCTGGAGCTTGCTCAAACTCAATTGAGTCAGTGATGCCATCCAAACACCCCATCCTCTGTTGTCCCCTTCTCCTCCTGCCCTCAGTCCTTCCCAGCATCAGGGTCCCCTCCAATGAGTCATTCTTTGCATGAGGTGACCAAAGTATTGGAGTTTCAGCTTCAGCATCAGTCCTTTCAGGGAATATTCAGGACTGATTTCCTTTAGGATGGACTGGTTGGATCTCCTTGCAGTTCAAAGGACTAAGAGTCTTCTCCAACATCACAGTTCAAAAGCGTCAATTCTTCGGCGCTCAGCTTTCTTTATAGTTTAACTCTCACGTCCATACATGATTCCTGGAAAAACCATAACTTTAACTAGACAGAGCTTTGTCCCCACAATAATGTCTCTGCTTTTTAATATGCTGTCTAGGTTGATCATAGCTTTCCTTCCAAGGAGTAAGCATTGTTTAATTTCATGGCTGTAATCACCATCTGCAGTGATTCTGGAGCCCAAGAAAATAAAGTCTGTCACTGTTTCCACTGTTTCCCCATCTATTTGCCATGAAGTGNCAACTTTCCTTTGGGACATTTCCTAGAGGACGTCGATTTTTTTTTCTTCCTAGTTCAAATCAGCATCTAAAGGCCACTTCTAGAGCAAATTGAGAGTAAACTAACTGGATAGGTCAGTTCTGCCCTGGACCCACCGTACGACATTATTGCAACAATCGCCTTCCTCTTGTGTTCATTGACAGTGTCTTCACAGACCCAACGCAGTATAAAGAAGAAAGCAAGCAAGGCTCTGATGTCAGACAGACCTGAGATGAAATCCTGCTTCTGCCATTGATCAGCTCTGTGACCTTAAGCAGTTGGCTTAGTCTCCCAGGGCCTTGATTTCCTCATCTGTAAAATGGGGTTAAGAATGTCTACCTTGGAAGCTTGTGAGATTAGAGAAATAAAGGGCCAGGAAAAGCATTTGTAAAATGTTGATATAGATTAGATAGATCAGTGAGAGACTGATGGCTAGGTCCAGTCCAGTCCAGTTCAGTCGCTCAGTCGTGTCCGACTCTTTGCGACCCCGTGGACTGTAGTCCACCAGGCTCCTCAGTCCATGGGATTCTCCGGGCAAGAGTACTGGAGTGGCTTGCCATTTCCTTCTCCAGGGGATTTTCCCGACCCAGGGATCGAACCCAGGTCTCCCTCATCGTAGGCAGAAGTTTTAACCTCTGAGCCACCAGGTAGCAACATATAATATGAAACATATTTTGTAACTTGAGAAATTGAGGGTTAAGATTTTAGGAAAAGGAAGAGTAATGATATTCTCATAAACACTTATCCTCTTTCTCAATGAAGGACCTGAGGCTTAAGAGATATGAGATAACTTGCTTGGTGGCACCCTGCTAATAACTGACCTGCACTTGGACATCATACAACCTGCAGTTGGACAATGTCTGGCCTTGCACTAGGCACTTGCTGAGCATGAGTAGACTAATCAACTGAAGGAATGATGAGATGTGGTCTGAAAACTCGGTGCTCTGGTCTCCCTCAGGAAAGGTCATTCTTACTGCATCTCATTGGGATCAACAGTCTTAATGAATTCTAGTGTCTCCAGGAGGTATTGTCACTATAGCTCCAAGAACTAATTTAACTTGTTGATAATCTTCTAAGCAAGAGAAGCTGGTATTCAAAAACATGGCAGTTTTAACTGCTCCAGTCTAATGTTACTGATTGGTCTTAAACAAGTAAGATCAAGTTCTTTTGCAATGAGACTATTAGAAAATTCAATTTACTGATATTCAGTGGACTATCAGTTCCCATTCGTTTTAATGGCATAGAACTAAGTTGAATTCTATAGCGTCACAGTGGTATAACAGAAAGAGCACTGGATTAAACATTAGGAGACATGGGTTCAAATCTTGGTCCTTATGAGCTCTAGACAAGTATCTTAGCCTCCTTTCCTGTTTCCTCATCTATAAAATGGGAAGATAATACCTGCCTCTCTGCACTATAATAGTGAAGACTAAGTGGGATCATGTATGGTAGAGTGTCTGTTTGGTGCTTAGCACATGTGTGTGCTTTGCATTCTAAGTCGCTTCAGTCATGTGCAACTTTAGCGATCCTATGAGATTATAGTCCGAGGGCTCCTCTCTCTGTAGGATTCTCCAAGCAAGAATACTGGAATGGGTTGCCATGCCCTTCTTCAGGGAATCTTCCCAACTCAGGGACTGAGCCCTCATCTCTTAAGTTCAGTGCATTGATAAGGGGGTTCTTCACCACTAGAGCCAGCTGGAAGCCCCCTAGCACATAGAAAAAGCTTAATAAACATTTATCTATCCGATGCAATGCACATGAGGTATCTGGCACATTATATACTCATAATTGAGGCTATCCAACCAGTTCAATCTTAACATTTAGACCAGAGTCCCTAAAAGGTCCTTGTGTGCGTGTGTGCTCCATCGCTCAAACTTGTCTGACTCTTTGTGATGCCATGGTCCCTAACCTGCCAGGTTCCTCTGTCCATGGGTTTTCTAGGCAAGAATACTGAAGTGGGTTGCTGTTTCCTCCTCCAGGGGATCTTCCCAATTGAGACTGAACCCACGTCTCCTGTGTCTCCTGCATTGGCAGGCAGATTCTTTACCACTGAGCCACCTGAGAAGCCCAAAAGGCATTTAATAAATGCTTATTCACTCAATGGAATATTTGCCCAATGACAGGCATAATAGTTGCTTAGTGAATGTTTATTCAGTCCGTGGAATCCCAGCACAGTGCCTAGCACTCAGTCGACACTCCATAAATGTTTGTCAAATTCAGTTCTGTTCAGTTCAGTTCAGTCGGTCAGTCGTATCCGACTCTTTGCGACCCCATGAACCGCAGCACGCCAGGCCTCCCTGTCCATCACCAACTCCCGGAGTTCACTCAGACTCGTGTCCATCAAGTCAGTGATGCCATCCAGCCATCTCATCCTCTGTCGTCCCCTTCTCCTCCTGCCCCCAACCCCTCCCAGCATCAAAGTCTTTTCCAATGAGTCAACTCTTCTCATGAGGTGGCCAAATTCCAAGTAAGGACAATGTAGGTTCATTCATTTAATGAGATTTTCCAGTCTTATAAATATTGTATGTTGTTGCCAGTGCTGTACAAAGCAAATCAACCATTCCTGAAATGTTCTTAGCTTTTGCTGATTAACAAACCATTGTAAACTATTTTCCAAACAAGCAGCATTCCGTGAATGCTCCGTAATAATGCTGGAAATGCTAAACAAACACCCCCCAGATCCTAAACAAGTGTTGGGAGAGTGCAGCATATGAATTAACAAAGGATCCATCTTCACAGAAACACAAAAAGCTACACAATCTTTCCTATGCTTGCCCAGAGATCAGCTTGACAACTGTTCTGGCAGATCCTAGAGACACTGAACTCCAAGAAAAAATTCCCAACTATAGGCAGAGTCTGTCAGGAATTAGAAATGCACATATGCAAATATGTGTATTTGGCAGAGTGTGTGTATAGAGAAAATCTTTTAAAGGATTAGTCACTGAAGTTTTGTTGTATTTAAGTACATTGCAACATTCAAGCATTTTTTTTTCCTTGGGAAAAAAGGGAGTGGCTTTTTAATCATAAAATTTCTCCTTTTAGTAGCCACATTCTCTAGAATGACCATCCAAGAAAGACTTTCAAGAAAGGAGGAGCACTTGGCTTTCCCAGTCAATCAGAAATTCAAGAGGGAAGGACTTCCCTGGTTCCCCCACCCATACATCTCAGCTACTGAGCCTGTGCACTCTTAGATCCTTTGCTCCACCAGAGAAGTCCATCTGCTGCAACCAGAGAAAGCTGGAGCCACAACAGAGACCCAGGGCAGTCAAAAATAAGAAAATAAAATTTAAAAAAAATTTAAAAGGAAGTTCAAGTTCAGTTCAGTTCAGTTCATTCGTTCACAGTTCAGTTGCTCACAGTTCAGTCGCTCAGTCGTATCCAACTCTTTGCGACCCCATGAATCGCAGCACGCCAGGCCTCCCTGTCCATCACCAACTCCCAGAGGTCACCTAAACTCATGTCCATCGAGTCAGTGATGCCATCCAACCATCTCATCCTCTGTCGTCCCCTTCTCCTCCTGCCCCTAATCCTTCCCAGCATCAGAGTCTTTTCCAATGAGTCAACTCTTTGCATGAGGTGGCCAAAGTATTGGAGTTTCACCTTTAGCATCAGTCCTTTCAATGAACACCCAGGACTGATATCCTTAAGAATGGACTGGTTGGATCTCCTTGCAGTCCAAGGGATTCTCAAGAGTCTTCTCCAACACCACACTTCAAAAGCATCAATTCTTCAGCACTCAGCTTTCTTCACAGTCCAACTTTCACATCCATACATGACCATTGGAGAAACCATAGCCTTGACTAGATGGACCTTTGTTGGCTAAATAATGTCTCTGCTTTTAAATATGCTATCTAGGTTGGTCATAACTTTCCTTCCAAGGAGTAATCGTCTTTTAATTTCATGGCTGCAATCACCATCTGCAGTGATTTGGAGCCAAAAAAAATAAAGTCTGACACTGTTTCCACTGTTTCTCCATCTATTTCCCATGAAGTGATGGGACCGGATGCCATGATCTTCATTTTCTGAATGTTGAGCTTTAAGCCAATTTTTTCACTCTTTTCTTTCACTTTCATCAAGAGGCTTTTTATCTTCTCTTCACTTTCTGCCATAAGGGTGGTGTCATCTGCATCTCTGAGGTTATTGATATTTCTCCTGGCAGTCTTGATTCCAGCTTGTGTGCCTTCGAGTCCAGCATTTCTCATGATGTACTCTGCATAGAAGTTAAATAAGCAGGGTGACAATATACAGCCTTGACGTACTCCTTTTCCTATTTGGAACCAGTCTGTTNATGTCCATCGAGTCAGTGATGCCATCCAACCATCTCATCCTCTGTCGTCCCCTTCTCCTCCTGCCCCTAATCCTTCCCAGCATCAGAGTCTTTTCCAATGAGTCAACTCTTTGCATGAGGTGGCCAAAGTATTGGAGTTTCACCTTTAGCATCAGTCCTTTCAATGAACACCCAGGACTGATATCCTTAAGAATGGACTGGTTGGATCTCCTTGCAGTCCAAGGGATTCTCAAGAGTCTTCTCCAACACCACACTTCAAAAGCATCAATTCTTCAGCACTCAGCTTTCTTCACAGTCCAACTTTCACATCCATACATGACCATTGGAGAAACCATAGCCTTGACTAGATGGACCTTTGTTGGCTAAATAATGTCTCTGCTTTTAAATATGCTATCTAGGTTGGTCATAACTTTCCTTCCAAGGAGTAATCGTCTTTTAATTTCATGGCTGCAATCACCATCTGCAGTGATTTGGAGCCCAAAAAAATAAAGTCTGACACTGTTTCCACTGTTTCTCCATCTATTTCCCATGAAGTGATGGGACCAGATGCCATGATCTTTGTTTTCTGAATGTTGAGCTTTAAGCCAACTTTTTCACTCTCCTCTTTCACTGTCATCAAGAGGCTTTTTAGTTCCTCTTCACTTTCTGCCATACGGGTGGTGTCATCTGCATATCTGAAGTGTGAAATCTGCTCAGTTGTGTCCGACTCTTTGCGACCCCATGGACTATATGGTCCATGGAATTCTCTAGGCCAGAATACTGGAGTGGGTAGCCTTTTCCTTCTCCAGGGTCTGCATATCTGAGGTTATTGATATTTCTCCCATTAATCTTGATTCCAGCTTGTGCTTCCAGCCCAGCGTTTCTCATGATATACTCTGCATATAAGTTAAATAAGCAGGGTGACAATATACAGCCTTGACGGACGGACTCCTTTTCCTATTTGGAACCAGTCTGTTGTTCCATGTCCAGTTCTAACTATTGCTTCCTGACCTGCATATAGGTTTCTCAAAAGGCAGGTCAGGTGGTCTGGTATTCCCATCTCTTGAAGAATTTTCCAGTTTACTGTGATCCACACACTCAAGGCCTTGGCATAGTCAAGAGGGAGAGACAAATTCCCTATGATTCCTGTGCAGAGTAAGTGAGAGATACCGAAGTTTAGTTCTGAAGAATGAGCATGGATTCTTTCAGCAGGAAAGGCAGAGCAAGAACATTCCAGGTCTGAAAGGGAAAGTGACATTTAAGGTATGGCAATGAGTTTGATATGGCTGAGGATCAGGTGGAGCCCATTGCATAGTAGCAGCAAGTGAAAGATGGGCCAGAAGGGGAGATCTTTAAGCTGTGGTCCATGACCCCTGAGGAATGCTGTGCTTGCCTCCCTTCCATAACACTCATCTCCATCTGTCTGATTTTGAACTTGGGTTTTTTCCCTCTACTTCCTTCTTCCAGTCTAGAATTCCTTGAGACCAAGATGCATGCTTGTTACCTTCACATCTGCAAGTCTAGCTTAGCACACTGCCCCTAAGAAGCTCAAAACAAGTTTCAAAGTAAATAAAAATCAATAACACCCTTCCAGAAGTTCATAGCTGTTGCCTACTATCTAATCCTCCTTCGTATACAAGGCCAGCATGTCAGTTAGGAGTTAATACAGAGAAAATAAGTCTCTCCAGGTATTTTAAACAGAGGGCATTTAATACAGGAATGAGGTATTTCTGTAATTATTTACTATAATTTTTAATTTATTTTTTAATTGAAGGATTGTTGCTTTACAGAATTGTGTTGGTTTCTGCCTAACATCAACATGAATCAGCCATATGTATACTACATGTGTCCCCTCCATTGTGAACCTCTTGGAGGGCTAAAGGAACCACGCGGAGGCAAGTGGCTCAAGTTCACATCTCCAAAGCTGATATTCAGAGGTCAGTGCTATAACCGCTGCTCTGACTTCAACTGCCAACACCTCTCATTCTCAGAAAGCCAGTGACTGCATTACATGCCTTAACCCTGAGTCAGTCCACAGACACACATGTGGGTCAATGACCTCACTGGCCAGTAGCAATGACAACAAGGCTGGGGCTTCCAACTCACTTTAAACTCCCAAGTCTCCTGGTATTTCATCTCATTGGTGGAACCTAGTTTGCTGCCAGAACCCTCACAGCAAGGGAGTCAGGAAAATGTAGTTTCTAGCCCCCTGTGATAAAGAAAGATCCCTAAGAAGCAGAAGGGAATAGTTGCCTGCTTCTAATCAAAGATACCCAGCACAGTCAAGAATACTTCTGATAATCACCTGCTGAATACATGAAGTATGGGCTCTTTAAAAAACAAGCAAAAACCTTTTTCTAGCCTGGATAAAGTTTTCTCAGAAATGAACATTTTTTCTAGCAGTCTTATTTTTTAATTAAAATCAAAAGCACCTGAAGCCAGATGGAAGGACCCCCACTGGCCAAATCTGGGACCCTTTGAACATCAAAATAAATAATAACAGCAAAGGATGATAAGTCATTGAATAAAATAGGAAGCAACTGATGAACAACTTTGTAAGGTGAACATCTGACCAAAAACAGGATATTAAAAAAAATATTTAGTTTCAAAGTACATGCCCATAAAATTGCAGAGGGAAAAAGTGAGTGTCGTGTGACAGCAAGAATTTCACATAGCGTGCCTGGATGCAATGAGAAGAAGAGCATCGCTTGTGGAATTGTCCTGCCGGAGTGGAACATCTAAAATAGTGTTGTGAAGACGTTATCAGAAAAATGCAGTTGAACTGATAGTCTATGAAATAACTGGCCTGTAATCTTCAAAAGTGCCAAGGTCATGAAAATAATGCAAGACTGAGAAACTGTCCCAAGCTGAAGGAGACAAAAGGGCATTAGCAACTGAGGACAATGATTTGAAAGTTGAGTCTTCCAGCAGATCTAACAGGAAATTGTCAGTGGGTGAAATGTGCATGGGGTCAGAGGATTAGATAATAGTATTGGCTAAACGTTAATTTCTTGAATTTGATGATTCATTGTGATTATATGGCTTCCCAGGTGGCTCAGTGGTAAAGAATCCATCAGCCAAGCGGGGGACGCGGGTTCAATATCTAGGTCAGGAAGATCCCCTAGAGAAGGAAATGGCAACCCACTCCAGTATTCTTGTCTGGGAAATCCCATGGACAGAGGAGCCTGGCTGGCTACAGTCCACAGGGTCGCAAAAGAGCTGGACATGACTGAGCAACTGAAACAACAGCAGCAAAAGTGCGGCTATGTCGGAGAAACTCCTTATTTGAAGGAAACGCCCACTTCACTGTCTGAATGTTATAAGACGTCAGATTGGTAACCCTTCAAATAACTCAGAAGGAGATAAAATTCTTCACATAGTACTTACCACTCTTTTGTAAGTTTGTGCATATTTCCAACTAAAATTTATTTGTAAAACATGAGAAGTACCCACGCTCCAGGAGAAGGCATTTTTATGAAATCGAAAACCAAAAATCTCACCTGACTTACAGCTTGAAAAGAACTCCATTTCGCCTTTCCAAACAAACGAGAGTCCTTCTTCTTTTCATATTAGATCTGGGAAATAGAAAATGGAATTGCATGAGGTGTCTGGAATAGGCACCTGGAGGCTCTGCTGGATACATAGCCACCTCCAGCCTTCCAGTGTCGATCACAGTGTACAGAAGGAAAACTTGGTGAGGAATAAGGAGACCTAGGGTCTGAATGTCATTTCCCCTACTTCCTAAATATGCTACTTTGGGCAATTGCTTTACCCTTCCTAAGTCTAGGTTTCCTTAACTACAAAATGGAGATAATAATGACTCCATAATTACTTCACAGTATGTTGGAAGAGTTCAATACAATAATGGGTGTGAACCTGCATAATGATTGGCATAGGAGCACAAGGGTTTTGTTTTTAATTGCACAACAATTTAATCTTATATAACCTAACAAGCTCCTTTGACCCTGACATAATTTCTCCTGCTTATAGCTAGACATATTTGCCACTTATTCACTCATTCTCACTCATTTATGCACTTAATGTCTGACAAATACTTACTGAGAATCTATTACTCAGAGTTCTATGGTGCAAGTTGGAAACAGTAAACTGCAAGATATCCTTTTCATTTTCTTTTTCCTACAAAAGAAGAAGATGCAATGGAAAACAATGCTTTACATCCAGCTGTGAATTATGAATTTAAATCAGTTTAACAATCCAACTAAGGGTGTGTTTGCATTTCATTCCCTCTCTCTTATTGTAGCTGTTGAATCCACCCACGTCTCCATCACATACATATTTATTTTCCAATGAGTTCTGAAAGATTTCCAAGGTAGAGCAAGACACAGGGAATGCAGCTGACGTCTGCTTCCCCCTGGGAATTATGTCACTACTTCATTTAATTCCTCCTGACATTTTCCCCATTGTACTTTCTGCTCTTCATCAAAATACATCCCTCTCAGAAAACAAATGTACTTACCTATTGACTACCCAAGACAATCTTGGAAACAGTTGTAATTCATCGTGTGTAGAGTTAAAAAAAAAAAAATTGAAAAAGCAAACGCACAAACATAAGATCTCCAGAGCAGTAACCAGGTGGTTGATTCCGACATCCAGAGTCTCCGGGATTTCTCAGTAAACCCCACTTAGGCGAGGCAGACAGATTTCTTTTCCATTTTTAGGCCTTTGGCAATTTCGTTTGCTTAGGCTTAATTGTTCCCGGATATTGAGAGGGTACAGAAGGTAATTGTATGTTTGATTTTAATGACTCTTTTGGCCTCTATTTAACATCCTTGCTGACAAAATTACCAGCGAACCCACATGCGCACAGGGTTTTTTGTTTGTTTTCAGTTTTCTTCCTCAAGAAATTCGCCTGGGGGTGACATGCAAATAAAATCCAGCTCGGCAGCCTTTTCTGAGTGGACAGTTTTCAGCCCCTCATCACAAACACAGTCTAGAAAGGGTCCCCTTTCTGTGTCAGAACCAGGGAGACAGAGGCTGTGTCCTCAGGCAGTCAGGGGAGCCCACCCCACCCCGACTCTGGCATTTCCCCTTAGCCCCGCAGGCACCCCGCTTCCTGCAACCCCAACTTCTAAAATTTCTCTGGCCAAGTGGCACCATTTTGGNTCTGTGTCAGAACCAGGGAGACAGAGGCTGTGTCCTCAGGCAGTCAGGGGAGCCCACCCCACCCCGACTCTGGCATTTCCCCTTAGCCCCGCAGGCACCCCGCTTCCTGCAACCCCAACTTCTAAAATTTCTCTGGCCAAGTGGCACCATTTTGGGGACGTCTACCTCCCTGATTGCCCAAAGATGAAACAATTTTAACTGCCCGAGATGTGGCAGAACTTTCAGAAGTGCATGAAATCAGCTTCCTAAATTGTGAAATAGCTGCTGTGCGACAGCATCAGGGCATACAGTCAAGGCCCCCTTGCAAAGAGGAGGTGACCTGACCACCGTCCTCCTGGGCATCNAACACAAAGAGATGGATGTGAAAACCAGATTGTCAGGGAATTCATTTATAAGGAGAGAGTCATCAGGTCGACTAGAAATTCCAGTCATTCTCATCAGACATTCTTTTCCCCTTGGCAAACGGACTCAATGAGGATAGTTGTGTCCATGGAGTTGTAACTCTTAAGGTCTATCACCCGAGACTGGCTTGGATGATGCCAGGATGGGCTCTGCCCAGGTACTGCTGTGACTTCCCATAAAGCATGGATGGTAAAACTGCCTTCATAGAGTTTCTTCTAAAACGTAATTACCACAATCCGGATATTGACAAGTCCCACTGTTCTGGGAGACTCTTTTTAAAGTGACTTTATGGATTTCCACTCTGGCTTATCATATTTAAATTTCATGTCTCAGCTCTCATAGGACAGATCCTGTTCTGACAAGAGAACATGTTTAAGGGGCCTTGAGGGCTTACCATGTCCTGTAGTGAGACGCAGTGTGGAATCCTAGATAAGAACACAGACACCCCAGATGGAATCCCAGTTCGCTTACTACATGATCTTGGGCAAGTTACATAATCTCCCTCTGCTTCAGTTTCCTCTTCTGCAAAATGGAGATAATGATAGTGTCTGCTCATAGGGTTTGTGGTAAGGATGAAATGAGTTGATAAACAAAGTCTGCAGTACCAGGCTCTGATATAAACCTTGTCTCTTATTCCTCACCATAGACAAGTCATGGTCTTGTCTCCGCTTCTCCAGGGAGAAAGCAGAAGCTTAGCAAGTTCAGACTGAGCGCTGGAATTGAAACCTGGGTCTCTCTGACTTTGAAGGCAGGATTCACTCTGCCACCCACATCCCAGGGGATCCCTCCTACAGACTGAGTGGAACCACTTCTCTTCTCTTGCTTGGGTTGGGGTGGGCTGGGGGGAAAGCCTATTTTCATCACCACAGCTTATCCTTGAGCAAGAAAAGTGATGGTGTCCTCTGCCCACAGTCAGGCCAGAGCTAGCGGGTAGGAGTCACAATTGTGTAACATGTGCAGCTGCTTCAGCAGATGTGTCCACAGCTAAACACGGCAAAGTTTCATTTCCAGAGTCAAGAAAGAACATCTATCCCAAACATCCTCTGTGACTTTATCAGTGGTGGAAGGGGGCATGACCAACAGGCAGGATCGGCCACTCCTATGGGCAGACTTCATTCTCTTTTGCATGTAATCATTGTGAAAAGTAACACCCTGCCAGATCCCCATCCAGATACTGACTCTAATCACAGGGCTCCTGGGCCCTCTGGGTTTACTGGACATTTGAACATGGTCCATAGAACAGTCACATATGAAAGAGACAATAATAAGAGAAAGAGAGCCAATGGCCTCGACATTGAAGGCCGCTCTGTAAGAGACTTCCATCCATTCTAAGTGCTTCCTACAAGGGAAGGCAGGGTAGATGGACAGGCCTGGGTTTCAAGGTGTCTGTAGTAGTTTCCTGATTTCAGTCTAGCCACTCCGCCTCTCCAGCTTCAATTCGCTGTGTTTCAAAGTGGAAGAATAATCTATCCTGGGGGTTTGTTGTCAGGAAGAGCGAAACGCTGGAAGTATCATTATGGAATTGGTCTTTTGGTGAAGATTAAGCATACCATGGGGGCTTCCCTGGGGGCTTGGTGGTAAACAATCCACCTGTCAATGCAGGGGATGCAAGAGATACAGATTCAGTCCTGGGTTGGGAAGATCTCCTGGGGTAGGAAATGGCAATCCACTCCAGTACTCTTGTCTGAAAATTTTCATGGACAGAGAAGTCTGGTGGGCTACAGCCCACAGGGTCACAAAGAGCCAGACACAACTGAGCCACTGATTGTGGCTAAGAACCATCACTAGCCTAGGACACAGGACAATCAAAGTATAGGGTGGATGGAAATATTTTTTAAGAGACCAAGAAAGCAAAACAGTTACATTTTTTTATAAGTAAATCAATTGCAAAGGAAAGAGAGAAAAGGAACAAATATATTTAGTACTAACAGCTATCACAGGCCAGAGATCTTATCAGGTCCTTTACCTTCATTTAATTTCACATATTCCATGTGATGAGTTTTCTTACCTTTGTTTTACAAATAATGAAATGGATCACAGTGGGAGGGTTTATAAGACCATGCAGCTAGCCTCTGGCATGGGGAGGTCCAGAACCAATCTGGATTGAACTGTATTTGTTCCAAAAGAATAATTGTTGAAATGTGAAAGGCATCGGGACCTCACAAAGCCGGGATTTAGGGTGATCCAGATTGGATTTGCTCGATGTCAGTCGTTGTTTATTTCTGTTGGATGCTCCAAGGGCCTGTTTATTTATAGTGAATCTGTTTTCCAGATCAGCTGAGCATGTGGGGAAAGCAGAGAAATTGGCCATAAGCCCTGTATATTTTAGGGCTTCCCTGGTAGCTCAGGCAGTAAAGGATCTGCCTGTAATGCAGGAGACCCTAGTTCAAGTCCTTGGTCAGGAAGATCCCTGGGAGAAGGGGTAGGCTACCCACTCCAGTACTCTTGCCTGGTGAATTCCATGGAAAGAGGAACTTGGCAGGCTACAGTCTATGGGGTCTCAAAGAGTACAGTGTATGGGATCGCATAGAGTCAGACACAACTGAGCGACTTTCGTTCACTCTTTACATTTTTTATTATCCTTGATGCTGCTACCTTACAAGACTCTGGGGTCCAGTGGTGCACACTGGTCTCAGACACCAAGTGAAAGCAAAGGAAGTTATTGAGTTTAGGAGACCCCCTGAGCCTGCAGAGTTGACCTCCCTGCTATTAGTACCAGAGGACTTGGAGGAGGGCTCTTGCTAAGCTTCCTGAGATTTTTACACGGTAACTGTGTTTTCTGAACCCCCCACTGGCAACAAGGGAAGCAGCATATAAGAAAGAACACAGCCACTGGTATCAGAAACACAGGGACAGGCACTCCACTCTCCCTTCCTGGCTGTAGGAATGTAGCCTTGCTTCTTATCCTCTTCTGACTCTGCTGTCCTCCCTGTAGGATGGGGAGAATACTGGCAGTTGAGACTGCTGGCTGAGTGAACTGATGTGAGTGGCTTCAACCTCCCCCAGCTGCAGTCTGATGTCAGGAGGTTTTCAGTATGCATAAGCTGTTATTAGATGAGCTGCTTTTCAGCCAGATTGGCTAAGTTGGAAATGCTTTTGAGTTCTTATTAACTGGGTTCTTTTTTTATTTATTTGTTTTTTTGGTTGTACTGCACAGCATGTGGAGCTTCCCCAACCAGGATAGAACCTGTGCCCTCTGCAGTAGAAGCTCGGAGTTTTAACCTCTGGACCACCAGGGAAGTCCCTTAACTGGGTTCTTGACAAGCTGGAGGTTATAGTCACTGCAGAGATGCTGGAGATTTTCCCAGAGTTCAAGGACAACTCACAAAACTGAAGCCAGTTTTGAGACGTAGATACAGATATAAGTATAGATGGGCTTCCCAGGTGGCACTAGTGGTAAAGAACCTGCCTGCCAATGCAGGAAATATAAGAAACTGGGTTCCATCCCCCAGTCGGGAAGATCCCCTGAAGGAGGGCATGGCAACCTGATCCAGTATTCTTGATCCTGGATCATCCTGCAGAGTTGACCTCCCTGCTATTAGTACCAGAGGAGCCTGGAGGGCTACAGTCCATGGGGTCACAAAGAGCTGGACATGACTGAAGCAACTTAGCACACACACAAAGATATATAGATACAGATATGGTGGCTCAGTGGTAAAGAATTCACCTGCCAATGCAGGGGACTCAGGAGGCGTGGGTTCCATCCCCGGGTAGGGAAGATCCCCTGATGGAGGGCATGGCAACCCACTCTAGTATTCTTGCCTGGGGAATTCCATGGACAGAGGAGCCTGGCAGGCTACAGTCCATAGGGTCGCAGTCTGATACAACTGATTACACATGCACTCATAGATCAGTATATACATCTTCTGAAATATATATATATATCGGAGAAGGCAATTGCACGCCACACCAGTACTCTTGCCTAGAAAATCCCATGGATGGAGGAGCCTGGTGGGCTACAGTCCATGGGGTCGCGAGGAGTTGGACACAACTGAGCAACTTCCCTTTCACTTTAATGCACTGGAGAAGGAAATGGCAATCCACTCCAGTGTTCTTGCCTGGAGAATCCTTGGGACGGGGAAGCCTGGTGGGCTGCCGTCTATGGGGTCGCACAGAGTCGGACACGACTGAAGCAACTTAGCAGCATATATACATATAATATATATTCTACTTCCTTGTTAAGCAAGTAGCACATGGTTGATAATGGTTTCATTGCTAAGTTGTGTCCAACTCTTTTGCGATTCCGTGGACTGTAGCCCATCAGATTCCTCTGTCCATGGGATTTCCCAGACAAAAATACTGGAGTGGGCCGCCCTTTCCTTCTCCAGGGAAACTTCATGATCCAGAGATCTAACCTGGATCTACCTGCATTGCAGGCAGATTCTTTACTGGCTGAGCCACCAGGGAAGCCCTAAGTAAACATAGTTATATATAAGCTATGTGACCGGATAGCTCAGCTTTTCTACCCTGCTTTACTAGATCCACATGAAGATCACCTTTCCACAGTGGTAGCCTCTCTTCTATGACACAGAACTGCCATATATTATCAACACACCTTCTCTCCACATGGCCCCTTTGAAAGTGTTCAGGTAGAATTGTCCAAGTCTGTCTGGGCCCAGGGGGCACAAATACCCTGAGAAAGCACCCACCCAGCTGCACACCCACCCCTCAGCCTCAGCCCTCCCTCTGGCCTCATCCTGAACCTCCCAGACGTCTTTGGTCAAAGTTAGAGCTGCTCCCTGGGGATCCCTGAGGGAGAAGGAGGCTGTGGGGTGCTGTGAAATCAGGTTCTCAACTATGGAGGGTTTGGAGGGACAGGGTGGGCAGGGTCGGGGCAGGGAGATGGGCTGGTCAGGAAATGCCAGTTTAAAGTTAGCTCTGACCTATTAATCAGCAGCGGGGACAAAGATGCAGGAGGGGCGGGAAGGCCGGACATGTGCTCGCGCCAGATTTATGGGCTCAGAACAAAGGGTGGCCAGCTCGTTTAGAGAGTCTCTTTCCCTTTTCCTCTGGCAAAACGAGGACATTGTTTGAAAAGCCAAAAAGAACAAATATTCTACTGACTGAGGTCATTTCCAGAGATGCAACAGGTCCTGATGGGGATCCATAGGCAGGCAAGGGGGAGGAGGACTAAGCAAGGAGACTGGGAGTGCTGGGGGATGGGGCTGTCTCTTNAAGAACAAATATTCTACTGACTGAGGTCATTTCCAGAGATGCAACAGGTCCTGATGGGGATCCATAGGCAGGCAAGGGGGAGGAGGACTAAGCAAGGAGACTGGGAGTGCTGGGGGATGGGGTGGGGGAGGGGGAACCAGGCCGTGAAGCAGAGACCACAGACCCCCTCCCTGTGCGCTCAGAGGAGCTGGTCCCCCTGCCTGGTGCCACTGCGAAGGCATCTGACAAGCCCACCCGAAGCCCCTTTAGATAAACCCTGGAGGCTCTGGGAGGCCTTCCATGCAGGCTGGAAATGATCACTTTCTCTGCACTGCGGGGTTTTCTGGAAAAGTCTTCTGGAGGGTGGACTGTCTAAAATGCCGCTCATCTCAGCTTCGTTCACACCCAGGGGAGATTCTTGTTTCCACACCCTGTCCTGTTTTGTCAGACGGGAAGAGACAAGAGAAGAGAGTAGGAAAGGGAGAAAGGAGACAGTTCTTTTCTTCAAATAGCCAAGCTGCCCCAAGAAGAGAGACTGACTCTGACTCTCGTTTCTCAGGGCTGGGGACCAACTGGCTATGTCTTTACAGCCTCTCCTTCTCCCACCTTTAGTCAGGTGTTGGTTGCCTCCTACCTGGAGCTTCTAGAAGAGTCTGCTTTCTTCCCTTCTCACCCCCTCCCAGATACTGGGAGGAACTTCCAGACTATATATCTGGCCATCTCTTCCCTGGCTGAAAAGCATTTGAGTGACTCTGCATTTTCTGCAGAAAAGAGGTTCTGAAAGCTCAGCCTGGTGGCAGGATCCTTCATGTTATGGCCCTACCTCCCTTTCCAGCTTATCTGCCATCTTTCACCAGCCACCACCATGTCCTTTAGTCTCACAGGATTATTTTCTCTTCTCTGAACACCGCACAGCCTCCTGGAAAAACACTAGCCATTCTTTCAAACCTAATGCTTTCACCTCCACGAAAGAAATTTCCCTTATGCTAAGCCTTTACACCATGGGCTGGCTGAATTAACCACTTTTTTGTCTGGGGGCCCATACACACACTCATACTGCTGATAATTATCATTATTAAATAGCATAGCACTTTTCATAGAGATTATGCTACTTAATTGGTGGGTCACTTGAAGGCATGAATGCTGCTGAATGACTGTTTGAATGAATGAACGATGACTTTCTAGGAAGGGTTACCCCTAGGGTATGTATGTGGAGGCCCATGCAAATATTTTTATGGGTCCTCTGTGTATACAATTTGAGTTAACCCAAATCCCTGACTCACCATCATTCTGAGAGCCCAATTTTGTGTGATCCTACAAAAGAAATGCTCTCTGACCAGCAGGCAAGATGCTCCTGGAACTGGGGCCTGGTCATGGGTCCTTGGGATGGTTACTTAGGTGCAAGGCCTGAGGCTCCTCTGGGACATCTGCATGCACCAGGTAGAAGGTTGGAATGCATGCCAAAGGGGAAAGATGGGGACCTTGGCAAAGTGGGTTCAAAGTGAGTCCAGAGCACTCTGGATAGCACTGCTAACTCTGGCCAATCCTGATTACTAAGGCTCTTAGACAGTGTTGGGGATGGCACTCCAAAGTTCAGGGGCCTCCAAGGCCAAGGACCCAGGCAGATTCCCTACTGGCCCAGGTGGTACTGCTCCCAGGTGGTACATATCCACGTGCTTAGACATCTTGTCACTCAACAAACATTTACTGAGCACGCGCTATCCACTAGGTACTTCATTAGAAGCTGAAGTTGCATATTCACTGGTATTTATTACTATGAGTTAGTAAGCAATCTCTCCCAAGGAGAGAATTTAACAATAACACACCAAGACCTGCAGAATGTGAGAACAGGGGTATCGTCTCACCCGTCAGGAAACTGGGCCGGAAGAGGCACTCATATGTTCCCTGAAGGTCCCACCATGACCTCCGCATCTGGGTGTGGTTACAAACGCAGCAGAGAGGTTCCTGAAAGAAAGCGAATAGCATCACTTCCAAAAATAAACCAAAATGTGAGGAGAGAGAGGACAATGACAGAGAGCCTAATCTGAGGTTCAACAGATGATGGAAATAATGATGAAAACACACTCAAATGACTCCCTACCGTGCTTTCAGGAATTCAGCTGCGAAGCCAGCTTGACCCGCCCCTTGGAGCACAGTGATGGCAAGTGAAGTGCCCTGAAACCCTGAGGGGTCCCCGGCGTCCACTTCTCTCCGGGAGCCTCGGTCTCCTCATTTGCAGATGGGGGTCATGACTGTCAATGTGCTGTTGAAAGACTCAAATGAGACCCGAGGTCGTGAACAACCCGTAAGCGCTGGAAGCTCCACCCCTGAGATGCTCACTGTTAATTACGAGGCTGTGGCTTTCTCATGTCACCAAACAAACACACACAAAATAGTGGGAGTTTCCATAATGTGGCTCTTCTTCCACAATGAGATATTCAAAGAAAGAGACAGATCACTCCCCTGATAAACCCTGGAAAGCCCTCAAGTGTGTATCTCCATGCTGTGCTCACTACACATACATACACACACTCACACTCACGTACGTACATTCTTCATGGAGGGTCACCTGAAGGCATGAACCGCATTGAATGACTGCTTGAATGAATGAGTGATGACCTTCTAGAGAGGGCTACCCCTAGAGTATGTGGTTTGTTGCGCAGTTGCTCAGTCATGTCTGACTCTTTGTGACCCCATGGACTGCAGCACACCAGGCTTCCCTGTCCATCACCGTCTCCCGAAGTTTGCTCAAACTCACGTCCATTGAGTCAATGACACCGTCCAACCACCTATTCTCTGGACAGTAGGAAAGAACCTCCTGGAACTGGGGCCTGGTCATGGGTCCTTAGGATGATAAATTATGTGCAAGGCCTTGGGCTCCTGACCTTTGAAACATTTCTTCTTCCAAGTCTTCGTTCTCAACCTAGGGAAATTTTGCCCCACATGGAACATTTGGCAAAGTCTGGAGACATTAGGTTGTCACGCCCTCAGGCTGGAGGACGACAGCTGGTTACTGGCATCTAATGAGTAGAGACCAGGGATGCTGCTAAACACCCTGCAACACACAGGACAGCCCCCACGACAAAGAAATAGCCAGCCAAAAAAGTCAGTCATGCCAAGGTTAAGAAACAGCCCTGAACCTTTATTTATGCTGTTCCTTCCATCGTAAGGGTTCCCTTTCCTCTTCTCTCCTTCCTTAAATCTTACCTCTGCAGAGAGAGGACAGTTCCCATCACATGCTGCTGGAGGTTTTCAACCAAAAAAAGTCTTCTGGTAAATTGGCCAGAACTAAGAGAATTATAAACACTCATACCCTCAGAACAAGCCATTCGCAGCTCACGCCCACAAAGTCCTGTGCAGAAGGATGTTTATTACAGCATTGTTTGTGATAAGGGAAGACTAAACACAACTTAACTGATCCCTTCAGGAGAGATCAGTAGCTTTAAATTTTAAATGATAAATTGCTTTCAATACAAAACAATCATCCGCAGCCCTTAAAAGGAGTAAGGTCATTTCCACAGAGGCTGATGGAAAAGGTCACTGAGATACATTAAGTAAAACATCAACGTCCAGGATAGCCTTTTTAATATAGCCCTTTTGGTAAATTACTAACAGGACACTCAATATCTATATTTATTTATATATAAAAATATATATAAGAAAAAAAATCAGAAAATATCTATAAGCCTATATTAAAAACTGTTAATAGTAATTGCTTTTGGGGAGGAGGACTTGATCAGGACAGTTAAAGATTTACTTGTTATTTCATTATGCTTCAGGACTCTTTGGATATTTTCAACTATATGCAGGCTTTTTTTTTTAGGAAAAACTAGTTCATTTTAAAAATCCTTGGTTAATCTAACTGACGGGCATGTATGAATTATTTTACTATTCTTACAACTTTTCTGTGGGTTTGACTTTTTTTTTTTTTTTTTTTTTTTTAAATAAAAAATTAAAAAAAACTNTTTTTAGGAAAAACTAGTTCATTTTAAAAATCCTTGGTTAATCTAACTGACGGGCATGTATGAATTATTTTACTATTCTTACAACTTTTCTGTGGGTTTGACTTTTTTTTTTTTTTTTTTTTTTCAAAATAAAAACTTACTAAAAACTTCTAGAAAAGAACAAGTGGGAAAATGTCTTCATCATCTTGGAGTAAAGATTTCTTAAATAGTGCACACACAAAACACTAACCTTAAAAGAAAAAATGGCATACTTCTTTTTATTAAAATGAGAACTTCTTTTATTAAAAACGGTCATGAAGAGAAAAAGAGCAAGCCACAGACTGAGAGAAGAAATCTGCAGTAGATATAGCCCACAAAGGACTTGTATCCTTCATATATAAAGAATTCCCCTAAATTGATAAGAAAAAGACAGCCAACACTTTTTTAAATGAGCAAAAGACTTATACAGAAACTATACAGAAAGGATATTTAAATGGTTAATGATCATATGAAAAGAAGCTCAAAATCATTAGAAAAGTGCAAAATTAGACTATGATGAAATAGCACTCCTCCCCCACCAGAGATGATGAAATTTAAAAGACTGGCAGTATCAAGCAAGGGTGAAGGGTAACTGGATTTCTCACACGTCACTGGTTGGAGAAAGTCCTGTGGCAGTATCTACAAAAGTGGAACATTCCAAGCTTACCTCTATAAATCCAGTGTGATCTACACAAATTTTCCTAGATAAGCCTTCTGATCTGTACCATGTGTTTACTACTCTTTAAATTCTTCCCTGAGTTCTCAAATTTCCTTTGGGTCTTTTAACTAATATTCACTGAATACCTCCTCAATAAGGCATTGGGGAATCTTATCACCAGCAATGAGGAGAAGACCTATTTTATGGATCCTATTTTATATGCCCTGTAGGAGCTCATGGACCAGATGGAGGTGGAGACAGACAGACATTGCAGAAGACAGACACCACTTAAGACTAGCTTTCTGTTCCTAACAAAATTCCAAGTTCAGATCTCTGCCTCATACTTGTTTCATCTTCCATAGTGCCTGAATTCACATGACCCAGGGTAGAAACTAGGAAAATAAAAACCTGCTGAATTCACCTAGTTGATGTGTATCCACGGACAGCAAGAAAGACTGGGGCTAGGTAAAAGAAACAGATTTTGGTTGTCAACAGCTTTAAGAATAGGCTTTAGGATATTTAAAATCTAGCCCCAGAGTTCCCTGGTGGTCCAGTGGTTAAAAATCCGCCTGCCAATGCAGGGGATATGGCTTCAATCCCTGGTCTGGGAAGATCCCACATGCCCAGAGCAACTAAGCCCATGTGCCATAACTACTGAGCCCAACTGCTGTAACTGCTGAAGCCCAGGTGGCAAGAGCTCTGCTCCACAACAAGAGAAGCCACCAAAATGAGAAGCTCGTGCACTGAAACGAGGAGTGACCCCGAACTGAAGAAGGTCTGTGCACAGCAACAACGACCCAGCAGAGCCAAAGATGAATAAATAGATTAATTTTTTAAATACTAAAATAAAATAAAACCTAGCCTGATGCTGGCCAATTTTATATTAGTTCATCCTCAGAATTATTCCCAGAATAATCCTGTGACATATTAATAGGTATCGTTATACCCATTTTGCAGATGAGATAGTTCAGGTTAAGACAGATTCATCCCTAAAGTCACATAGACAAGAACTAGTAGGGCTAAGAGCCAAACACCTGGCCCCTTATTTTAAACTTTCCACTACATCACATTCATCGGAACCATCCCCATACAACTAAGAAGATGTGTAAATTTACATTTCTGTCTGGTTTTGGTCCCTTGTACAAGCTTCTCTTTTCCCTGAAACTTAGGTGGGCAGTATCTTTTTTCTCTCCTCTGATCTTTCCTTCTCTAGCCAACTCCTCCTTCAAGTCTCTACTTAGTTTTAGTCCTTCCAGAAGGCCTTTCCTGATCCCCTGGACCAAATGTTGATGCCATGGCCGTGAGTGACCAAACCACGCTGTGCATCAGTACTTTCACTACCCTGTGTTGTCACTGGGCTTCTGTGGTGGCTCAGGTGGTAAAGAACCCACCTGCAATGTGGGAGACCTGGGTTCAATCCCTGGATTGTGACGATCTCCTGGAGAAGGGCATAGCAACCCACTCCNTGTGCATCAGTACTTTCACTACCCTGTGTTGTCACTGGGCTTCTGTGGTGGCTCAGGTGGTAAAGAACCCACCTGCAATGTGGGAGACCTGGGTTCAATCCCTGGATTGTGACGATCTCCTGGAGAAGGGCATAGCAACCCACTCCAATATTCTTGCCTGGAGAATCCCCATGGACAGAGGAGCCTGGTGGGCTGCAGTCCGTGGGGCTACAGAGTCGGACACAACTGACCCACTAAGCACACACATGTTGTCATCAGTGGTTTATAGTTGTCTTCTCTAGGCTGTGAGCTGCTATCTTTTCTGTTTATCACTGAATTCCCAGTGCCTTGCACATGGTAGGGGTTCATTATATATTGTTTTTATTCATTTATTTTGGTTGCACTGGGTCTTTGTTGCTGTGCAGGCTTTCACTAGTTGCAGCAAGCAGGGGCTGCTCTTCACTGCTGCATGGGCCATGTACTTCTCACTGTGGTGGCTTCTCTTATTGGGGAGCACAGACTCTAGGCACACACGCTTTAGTAGCTGTGGTGCACAGGCTCAGTTGCCCCACAGCATTAGGAATCTTCCCAAACTGGGGATCAGATCGAACCCATGTCCCCTGCATGGCAGGTGGATTCTTAACAACTGGACCACCAGGGAAGGCCCCAGATTGCTTCTTTAACCCTGTCCGGTACTACGTTGGCCTGGTGCTAATAACATAGGACTTAGCAAGGCCTGGACTTGACCTGTTCTAGGAAGTCAGCTCTGCCTAAACCCATCTGCATTCCCAGCTGTAGGAAATCAGCTCCTATGGGCTTCATATGGTTTCATGAACATTTCTGTGGCTACAAGGTGATGCGTGGTGATGAATGTAAAACTCATGAATGACAACCACATGACCCCTAACATTCTTCTGGTATGCTTTTCATAATAATCAGGGGTTCAGAACTATTCTGAGTGTTGCCAGCTCTGCCATTATCAACTGGTGTACCGTTGCTCTTGGAAAGCCCAAATTTTAGATGTTGCTATAGCTTTGGGGAAAAAAAAAAATTCTCTGGGAAAAATGAGTAGAATTAAAATATTGCTGTCCCATTTTTTAAAATCTGCCTTGTACGTAATTAAGGACTCAAGGAGCCACCTGGCCTTGTCCTGTAGAGCATCACTGTCAGGTGGTCCCAGAATTCTTGCCTAAAAGCCCCTAATTATGGGAGATCTCACTCCCTTTGAGGAGCACATTCCGCATTTGACAGTTCTCATTGTAAGAAACTGGTTTGCTATGTAAAGTCTGCCGTGCTGCAACTTTTCTCCCATTAGACTGGTTCTGCCTTCTGTATACATGGAATAAACGTCTCCTCCTCTTCCATATGACAGCCATTAAAAATATTCAAGGATGGAAGAAATAAACAGACTTGGCTACATAAAAACTGAAAACTTCAGTAAGCAAAAACAATCGACCAAAACAAACAGGCCACCATAAAGTAGTTTAATTGACACATTCAAGAGGAAAACATGTGTATAACATATATGAAAGACAAAGTATTATTNAACAGACTTGGCTACATAAAAACTGAAAACTTCAGTAAGCAAAAACAATCGACCAAAACAAACAGGCCACCATAAAGTAGTTTAATTGACACATTCAAGAGGAAAACATGTGTATAACATATATGAAAGACAAAGTATTATTATATCTACCAAGAACTCACACAAATTTTTTCCCCGAAATAAGCAAAAGATATTAATTGGCAATCCATAAAGTACGAAATGTAAGGGTACTAAATCTATGAAAGAATATTCAAATCTGCAAAAGTAACCTAAGGAATGTAAATGAAAACAAGATCAGACTTCCCTGGTGCTCCAGGGGTTAAGAATCTGACTGCCAGTGGGGACATGGGTTTGATCCATGGTCTGGGAGGATCTCACATGCCTCAGGGCAACTAAGCCGGCCAGCCACAGCTACTGAGCCTGCGCACTCTAGACCCTGTCTGTACTCTGCCACGAGAGAAGCCACTGCAATGAAAACACCAGGCACCACAGCTAGAGAAAACCCACGTGCACCAGTAAAGATATAGTGCAGCCAAAAGTTAATTAATTAACTTTTTAAAAAGCAAGATCATCACGGAGTATAAATCGGTTCAGTCTTTCTGGAAGACCATTTAATGGCATCAAAATGGTAACTGTGCAAATATTCTGACCCCAAAGTTTCACTTCTAGGAATTTATTCTAAGAAGATAACTAGCTAAGTGGATAATAAGTCAAGAATATTGATCAAAATGTGTGCTTGTAACAGCAAAAATATTTAACAACTAAAATCCTATCAATAGGAAGTTAGTTATATAAATTTTTATGGTAGATTCATACAATGAAATTCTAAATTGATTAAATATGATGAACTAGCTGACATGACACATGTGTATTATGCAGTCTTGAGGAAGAAAAAAATTAATTTGATATCTTTCATATAAAACTGTACATATACTGTTTGTGTACAGATTTGCAAACTGCTGTCTAGAAGCAAGTTCATCAAGATGTTAATGGCAGTCTCTTGGATAATACAATTCAGGGTGATTTCCCTTTCTTCCTTACCCTTGTTGGTTGTGTTCTTTTTTTTTTTTTTTTTTTTT
>SJYW01037671.1:278531-305408 GCA_006410735.1 Raphicerus campestris | reverse complement strand
GGCGGGGGCGGGTGAGGGGGGAGACCTGGATCGGGCACTGCAGAAAAAGGGAGGGGTCCCCCTTAATTTTTTTTCATTGACTTCAGCACCATGTGATCAGGAAGTCTGGCCTCCCTCCATTTCCCCTCCCGACTAAAGGGAAACATTGTGTAGCAGCCGCCGCGGCCACTGGTGGGATGGCCTTCGCCGCCTGACGTAGGGAGATAAAAATAACCGGCATATTTAAGGCAGGAGCAGGAATCCCGGCGCTCACACGCGGCCTGGTCAGTTCCCGAGGCCGGCTGGGCGCAGGGCCTGCGGGGAGGTCCGCGCGCGCTCCTCGCGCAGGGGAGCCGCCGCGAGTGCCATCGCCGGTGACCTGGGGGCCCGGGCCCGCCGAGCCTCGCAGCGTCCCCCAGAGAGGCCGGCAAGGCTGGCTGGTCGCCGGCAGCCTGGCTCGGGCCGCTGGCCTGGCTTCCTGGAGATGGGAAGATGCTGTGGCAGAGGGAGGGTGACGCGGAGCCTGACGCTGAGCCGGAAGGCACAGACTGAGCTGCCACTGAAACAGCCTGCCAGTCATACACACCATGGTCCACACACCCGCAAGGCCCCCTCTGCAGTCTCTTAAACGCTGAACTGCTTGTTGCAAAGCAGGACTGGAAACAAGAACCAGCTCAGCAAAGAAAATGGGGCGGATCCTTGCAGAGTTCAGCAATTTCAGAGGAGAATAGACTTCCCAGGAGAGTGCGACCTAGCCACCCACCCACCTAAGGCCCTTACAGGTTGCCCCAGAACTTCTCACCACTGCCCTTCTTCTGACCTGTCCAGGGACCTAGAAGACTGAGGAAGTGTCGCAGCCCCCAGATGAATCCACATCCTGGGTCTGCCCGGGACAAGCCGCGGGGAACAGGACTCTACCCTGTATGGCATCTACCACAAAGGATCCTGTATGGAAGGTTCCATTATCCCTATTTTACATGAAAGGAAACTGAGGCTCGGAGGTGAAGTGATTGCCCACGTCCACTCGTGGGGAACACTCCCCGCCACCTCAGTCACCTCCCTCAACTGCATGTCCATGGCCACATCGATGCATCATTCTGGAAACCACCTTCCATCTGTTCCTCCTAATCCCTAAAGAAAATTAATACCAAGCAAAACCGTGCTAGTGAGCTTTCCACTGACCTGTGAAATCAGTTTTGTCCTTGTGCTGGGCCACAAAGTTTTTATTTCTAATTAATAATGGGAAATCTCCCAGCCTTCTAATGTCTAGAGGAGCAAGATATTTCAAAATTTCTGGCAGCTTTTCGCCTAACCAAAGATTCTGATGAAAAATGAAATGATATTCACCCCTATTTTTTCTTTTTTTTTTTGGCATTACAGAGATAACAAATAGCTATTTTCTGGAAGAGGCAAACAAGTTTCATTTAGGGAACTTGAGGAATTTGGCCACCCAGGAGGATAGAAACCCCACCGTCTGCATGGTCATTGCCAGACTGAATGCCAGCACACTGCCTGACAAAGTATTCAACCAGAATCTTGAACCAAGTGAAAACTGGGTTGTGCAGAAGTGAGGGGAAGCTCCCAGAGACATGTTCAGGTGATATGTGTTGGTCTTACTTGTGACGACTGTAGAAGCGTGACCACATTTAGTCCTTGCAGTAAACCTAGGAGGAAGACAGGGTGATTTATCCTTGCTTGGCTATAGAGAAACTGTAGTACAGAGAGAAATTACCCAAAGTAACACTGTTAGAAAGTACTAGTGCTGAATTTGAACCTAAGGAGTCTGACTGCAGAAGCTAAGCCCTTAACCACTAGGCTAAAGCCAAAGAGGTGCCATGAGACATCAGAGAAAGGGGCCCACCAGTTACTAAACAACCCTCTGGCTCAACTTCCATGCTTGCTCCTGGGTTTATGGTGCTTATACCACATGTTCCAGGCCCTCAGACAGGTGAGTCCAGAAGCAAGGCAGGACCATGGGTTCTGTGTAGACAGTCCTACTTCTCATTGTCTCTACATTTCCAACCTCAGCTCTATTCAACTGTCTGTTGAACTGTCTGTTCAACTGTCCCTCCTGAAAGAAGCCTTCTTGGGCCACTTTAATGCAGCAAATCAACTTCCCTTCCCATCCCCCCACTGGACATTGCTGATGACTGCATTAGATTACCTGTCACCTGTCAAAGCAGCTCCTTGCTCACTGGCCAGCTTTCCCACTGGTTGGAGAGCACTGGGAGAACAGAATTAAGGTCTGGTTCAGCTCTGTATTCAGACTTGTATCCCAACACAAGTCCAGGGCATGGTGGCCACTCACTAAATGTTGGCTAACTAGTGAATAAGTATGCATGACACCTCCACTAGTCTCCTAACAATACAGGCTGCCATCATCACCACTCCCAATTTTCTCTACCTCAGCACCCCTCTCTTGCACCACGGAATTTGTCACAGTTTGTAATTCAGTCTGTCTCCTTCCCCTCCCCCCAGTAATCCATACGTTCAGGAGCCACGTCTGTCTTCCCACCATAGTACTCCCTACATCTATTAAGAGGCCACATGCATTACAGGCACTCAGTAAACACTTGTGAATAAGTGACTGAGCCTGCACTCTTTAGAGCGATCCTTACCTTTCCGTGTATAATAAGTTTATTCCAGCATCAATCATAATTGAGCAAAGCCACTTGAAATAATGTCACTGCCCAGATTGTATTCATAAAGTAAGTGCTTTTTGTTCAGTGACCACTTCAAATCCAAGTCTCATCCATATTGATGATAAGACTTAAAAGGGGGGGGTTATTGAATGAGGTCCTTCTTCTCACACAATGTGGGCTCCAGTGACCACTATAGTTGGAACTACACACAGACTCCTTTTATGCCCCTCTGTTTTCATTAGCTCGGGTAACTTGCCAAAGAGTGATCCTTTTAGGCTGAAATTTTCCATGCTGGGTCTTGGCAAAAGGTGAATTTTGGGGGAAAGTTTGAATAAAATCCCTTCAGCCATTTTTTAGTTTGATGAGGATTTTTTTTAAAAATGACATTTTTTTTTTCTTGCTTTTAATTGGAGACATTTTTAGGACACAGGAAACTCCAAACCAGTTGAACTTTGAAAACTTGAAACTCATGTCTAAGCCCATCTAAGGAAACTGTGGGGTGATTTGGGATTCAAAAAAAATTTTTTAATAAAAAAAATAAAACTAAGAAGTAATTGAAAAATCTCTTTACAGCCTTAGCAATCAAGACATTTTTTCCCACTTGGGCTACATAAGTCTTTCTGTGATTCTAGTAAATTATAAAAGCTCAGAGCTGTTCAGAAGGGATCATAAAACTTGGATTTCAGTTCCTCTGCCATGACAGATGATATTAGGCCCCTTTTCTCTTTTGTCTCAAGAAGCTTCTCATAGTGTCATACCAGGAATATAGGATTTAAACCATAGTCTCAGAAAACAAAAAAACTGAGGTTCCTGGAATGAAAGGACCATTCCTTTGAAGCCAATTCTACAACTTGCTTTTCCAAAGCTTCCTTAGACAAATGCTAACCAAAATATTCTATCTTACATTGGACTTTCTCACCATTCACGTCAGTATCAGATTCTTGCTTTCTTATTCACTGGAAACTACCTTAGACTAGCAATATGCTAGTTCTTACCACAGAATTACTTTCAAAGAACAGCAGTAGGCTGGAAAATCAGGAAGATCTGCGTTTGACTCTCTGCTCTGATATTTACCAAGCAAATACCTTAACCTCTTGAAAACTGGGATGGCTTGCTTGTCGAACAGGGATAATATTTACTCAGTCGTTATCATAAGGATTAATTTAGGTCCAGTGCACTGCATAGTACATAATATGTGCTCAAAAAAGGGCACTCTTTTTGCCCCTCCCCCATCACTGTTGATTCACATTTATCCTGTCATTATATCACCTAGTTGGCATCTCGTGTCTCTGGTTCTCAGTTCATCCTGGTGTTTAGTACAACCTGAGGCACATGGTCGTTGCTTAGCAGGGATGTTGCTGTTGTTCAGTCATTCAGTCGTGTCCTACTGTTTGCAATCCCATAGACTGCAGCACGCCAGGCTTCCCTGTCTTTCACCATCTCCCGTGACTTGCTCCAACTCATATCCATTGAGTCAGTGATGCCATCCAACCATCTCATCCTCTGTTGTCCCCTTTGCCTCCTGCCCTCAATCTTTCCCAGCATCAGGGTCTATTCTAATGAGTTGGCTCTTAGTGGTCAAAGTATTGGAGCTTCAGCATCAGTCCTTCCAATGAATAGTCAGGACTGATTTCCTTTCAGATAGACTAGTTTGATCTCCTTGCTGTCCAAGCGACTCTCAAGAATCTTCTCCAACACCACAGTTCAAAAGCATCAATTCCTCAGTAGAGACACACAGGACAAAATCAGTGAAGTGCCAGCTGTTTCCATCAATTCGGTGTATTTCCGACGACATAGGCAAATGTTCTGTCTTTACCTGTTTCCTTGTCTTTCTCTCTTACCAGAAGGATCTCGTCCACCTTTGTAAACCCAGGATGTAGCTGGGTAAGTGCCTGAGTGGATAAACACACCAGTCAAGGCCTCTTGTTCCTTTACAGGATCTGTATTCTGAATCTTGGCCTCCATTTTCAAGTAATTTTATTTTAGCTCAGGTGTTGCCAGACAGCCTGGATTTGTTTGGCCTGCTCACGGACCTTCATTGTGTATTCTGAATCAGCCGCATCTCAAATGATCCTCTCTCCTTGCAGTTTGATTTAGCAGTAAGCAGGCGGGGAACCTTTAGCCCTTTGTTGGGGCTAAAACTGCCCCTGTTTGAATTTCCCTACTCCACAGACATAAAACCACTTCAAAAGAGGAAAGCACTGTAGGAACTCAAAAGGAAAAAGGAGGGGGACTTCCCTGGTGGCCTGGTGGTTGAGAGTCCACCTGCCAGTGCAGGGTCCGTGGGTGTGATCCCTGGTCTGAGAACTAAGATCCCACGTGCCCCAGGGCAGCTAAGCCCATGTGCCACAAGCAGTGAGCCCACGCAGCCTAGAGCCTGTGCTCCGTAACAAGAGAAGCCCCCAGAGAGGAGCCCATGTGACACAACGAAGGCCCAACACAGACATAAATAAATACATCAGTTTAAAAGGAAGAAGGAGGGAAAGAGGAGGGGAAGGGGGGAGGACCCAGCTTAAGTCAGCACACCTCCACCACCACCCCCAAATAATGTATATCTGATCATTTGTTTATTTTCTTCTGCAAGATTGGGTGGCCTTCTTGCCTCTTCTTTAATAGTTAATTTTTTTTTAATTAAAGATAATTGCGTTCCAACCCTGTGCCATTTCTTTCGGCACATATTGTATTTCATCCTCATTTCATTTTATAGGTGGGAAGCAAGCTCAGAGAGTTTAGGAGCCTTGCCTCCAGTCAGACATGAAGATGCCCTGGTGCGTTATAAAAGCCTTTCTGCTTTACAAGGTTTCTCCAGTATTATCCACCATTTCACATCCTTCCCTTGTAACACCCAACCCTACACATGTGCTCGCACGCACGTGCACATACTCACAATTAATTGTGTTTCATAGAGTCGAAGAAGCCTTGAAATCAACAGGGGAGAAGAGTACCATTATGCAAAGTGAAAGTGAAATCACTCAGTTGTGTCCGACTCTGCGACCCCATGGACTGTAGCCTATCAGGCTCCTCCATCCATGGGATTTTCCAGGCAAGAGTGCTGGAGTGGATTGCCATTTCCTTCTCCAGGGGATCTTCCCGACCCAGGAATCAAACCCAGATCTCCCGCATTGAAGGCAGACGCTTTATCGTCTGAGCCACCAGGGAAGCCCCATTATGCAAAGGATAACCCCAAATCCACTACAGGATTAACTCTGAGGGTGGAGGGGAATGCAATCAGAAAAGAGTGCGTAGAAAGCTTCAGCTGTTGTTTGGTCCAGTTTTACCTCTTAAGCAGGGTGGTATTCATATGGATGTTTCTTGTTGGATTCTATAAATGTTCATTTGTCTTCAATGTGTCACAATATGTTTTTCGAAGATTAAGCAGCATCACCTGGTGCTTACTCCCAGTTTTGGCCATTCACACACACACACAGACACACACACACACAGTCATACTTAGTACACACTCACCCACTGACAAGTACACTCAAGCACCTCAAACACTACACGTAAACAGTCACATGTTCACCTACACAAGTTCAGTCATAAGACCATACATTCAGGGAGACACACCCGCACACATACAGGGCCCGCCACCACTACTCCACTCCTGAGTCAGGGGCAACGTGGTCCACACAGGGACCCTGAAACCTGGGGCACAGAAGTGACACCAGCTGAGGGACGGGCCCCCGGGGCAGAGGGCAGGCTGAGGATGCGCGAGGCTGCTTTCGGGGCTGACCCGAGGGGACCAGCGTGCAGCGTTCCCCCTCTGCAGCTCAGCTGGGAAGGGACAGAGTTAAAGAGCACGGGGAGGGCGCTGGTCTTTCGCAGTTCAGGGTGGGAAGCAGTGACTTGTGTGGGAAACAACCTCCTCGGAAACCATAGCAACACCCATTTGGCGGCTGGGATTGGACCCTGACCAGACGTTTATTAAGCAGCCTCATAAGCTGTGGTCTCCAGAAGAACAATACCAAACTGATCAAATGTTAATAGCTTCAATCTGTTCCTCCTCCCCGAACTCCCGCCCCACCCCCCTCTCTCCTGTCTTTGCCTTTCTGCTGCCGCGGCCTCAGCTGAAAATCACCTCTGCCACTAGCCAGCCCAGAGCTCCAGTTCAAGGCCAGATCGTGAGGTGCAGGTGACTTAGGCACGTCAACTAGGGAGAGACCTTGAGGGTCCAAAGAGGTGAGCCAGCCCCAGGATCATCTGATCCAGTCATTCGCAAAGTGGCCACCCTTGAGAATTACCTGGGGAACATGTTTCTGAAAAAAGGCAATGTGTGGATGCCACCCAGTCCAGTTAAATCTGAATCTCCAGGGAGTGGTCATTTGGATTTTGTAAAATCCTCTAGAGAATTCGCATATGCAGTCAGGGTTCAGAGTCCCTGAATTACTCTGACTGCGCCCCCACCCTCACCGACTGTAGAAGTAGGAGAGAGAGGGACTGGCCCAAGGCCCCAGGGCTAGGGAGACACCAGTCTGAGAAAGGAGCCCAGACATCCACTGCCAGCTTAGCTGTCTGTCCACTTGCCTGGGCTACAGCATTCCATGTGAGTCTGAAAAATGTGTCTCTCCCCTTGACTCACCATGAATCCTGCTCTTTTCTTCCTGGAGCTGGAAAGTTGGGGGGTGGGGTGCGGTACAGGGAGGGGAGGGATAAAAATATATCCAAGGAGGATGCAAGGAAACGTAATTTTAACAAAAATATGGGGGCCGGATGTTCAAGGAATCCCAACTGATTGCTTTCCAGTGTCTGCCACGGTCACACAGAATTTATCCAGCAAGTGACCTTCACCCAGACACCCAAGTCCCAGGCCCGAACCCCAGGAGACAGCTTCAACTCACTTAGGTCTGTCACTGCCACCTGCAGTTGGCCTCCAAGCCATGAAGAGTGGACCTTGTAAGGCTACAGCCCGCACAGTCCAATTCCCTGGCTGGTGGGCAAATCCATGCCACCTCCAAAGCCCAAAGGCCTCCTAAGCAGTCTCCCTAAATAGGTGTATGTTCTCCAAGCCATCTTCACAGAGCCTTTTAAGTCCTGGGAGATGCTCTGTGTTTAGCCTTTGGGTTTCAGAAGAGTGACCAACCATCCCAGCCCCAGTATACCCAGGAGCGAGGGGTTTCCCAGGATGCAGGATTTGCAGGGCTAAGATCTGGGGGATGATGAAGAGGGGTGGCTGAGGATGGTTTCCCAGGCCTCTGACCTGCACTGCCCGTGTGTTTTGGAGCCACAACTTGGAGGGACTGGGATAGGAGGGAGGGTAACAGATTCAGTTTTTGAGCTTGGAAAGTTAGGGCAGTATTCAAGTGGAGATGTTGACAGCTGGGCTCCTGGTTCCCCGATCTGAAGCTAGAGGTCTTCACAGAAAGATGGAGATTTGGGAGCTATCAGCATAGAAATAGCCACTGAATTATGGGAGTGGATAAGGTGCCCAAGGATAAAATTAAAGACAGCTCACAGGAGGACTTACATTCCAGCCTTGAGCAGTTCCAGTGTTTAAAAATCTGATAGGCATGAGTGAAAGCCACCAGAGGAGTCTGAAGAAGAGCAGCCACCATGGCAGGAGGAAAACCAAGAGCCTGTGATGTCTCAAAGCCTGAGAAGGACAGGAGTCCAGAAGGACAGTGGTCCGTCGTGTNGGGAGAGACCTTGAGGGTCCAAAGAGGTGAGCCAGCCCCAGGATCATCTGATCCAGTCATTCGCAAAGTGGCCACCCTTGAGAATTACCTGGGGAACATGTTTCTGAAAAAAGGCAATGTGTGGATGCCACCCAGTCCAGTTAAATCTGAATCTCCAGGGAGTGGTCATTTGGATTTTGTAAAATCCTCTAGAGAATTCGCATATGCAGTCAGGGTTCAGAGTCCCTGAATTACTCTGACTGCGCCCCCACCCTCACCGACTGTAGAAGTAGGAGAGAGAGGGACTGGCCCAAGGCCCCAGGGCTAGGGAGACACCAGTCTGAGAAAGGAGCCCAGACATCCACTGCCAGCTTAGCTGTCTGTCCACTTGCCTGGGCTACAGCATTCCATGTGAGTCTGAAAAATGTGTCTCTCCCCTTGACTCACCATGAATCCTGCTCTTTTCTTCCTGGAGCTGGAAAGTTGGGGGGTGGGGTGCGGTACAGGGAGGGGAGGGATAAAAATATATCCAAGGAGGATGCAAGGAAACGTAATTTTAACAAAAATATGGGGGCCGGATGTTCAAGGAATCCCAACTGATTGCTTTCCANCTGGAAAGTTGGGGGGTGGGGTGCGGTACAGGGAGGGGAGGGATAAAAATATATCCAAGGAGGATGCAAGGAAACGTAATTTTAACAAAAATATGGGGGCCGGATGTTCAAGGAATCCCAACTGATTGCTTTCCAGTGTCTGCCACGGTCACACAGAATTTATCCAGCAAGTGACCTTCACCCAGACACCCAAGTCCCAGGCCCGAACCCCAGGAGACAGCTTCAACTCACTTAGATCTGTCACTGCCACCTGCAGTTGGCCTCCAAGCCATGAAGAGTGGACCTTGTAAGGCTACAGCCCGCACAGTCCAATTCCCTGGCTGGTGGGCAAATCCATGCCACCTCCAAAGCCCAAAGGCCTCCTAAGCAGTCTCCCTAAATAGGTGTATGTTCTCCAAGCCATCTTCACAGAGCCTTTTAAGTCCTGGGAGATGCTCTGTGTTCAGTCTTTGGGTTTCAGAAGAGTGACCAACCATCCCAGCCCCAGTATACCCAGGAGCGAGGGGTTTCCCAGGATGCAGGATTTGCAGGGCTAAGATCTGGGGGATGATGAAGAGGGGTGGCTGAGGATGGTTTNCAGCCAACCCTCATGGCTAGGTTGGGGTAGAGGTGAGAGTCTGAGGGCTTTTGAGCTCTGAATCCCCAAAACATACCTCCCAAGCCCCTCTTGCCTCCTCGCTCGATTCCACCTGAGTCGTCTGCCATAGAACCCACAAATGTGGCAGGCAGTAAACACGGGTTCAGATCCTACATGCCAGCCGTGTGCTTGGGGACAGATGTGTCACCTCCCTGACTCTCAGTTTCTTTTTACATAGAATGCACTTGTGAGAAGGAGACGACGGCAGAACCCAACCTCCAGTTCGTCCATTTGGCTATTTTGGTGTTATTTGATTCCTTTTGCTTTATTATATCAGTGGTTACTTGTTAAAAAAAATGAGAGACTGTCCCTCAAAGTACAAATTTCCAACCTCTTGAACGAATCAGAATGCCTGCAACTTGGGCCTGTGTGGCCCATGGCTACAATTTAGAGGGACAGGCACACCTGAGTTTTCCACTGTGCCCACCATCCCATCTCATGTGCCAGTGGGATGGGGCATTTGCTACTCTTGCCGTCAAAACCATTTGCCAGAGCTCTGAAACTCTTAGCACCTGGACGGCAGAGTATCCTGCCAATTATAGTTCATCCGTATCCCCTGGAGCCCAGCACAAGGCCAGCAGATCACTCAGCCATTCATTTGCTTAACAAATACCTATGTGTTGAGTTCCTGCTCTGTGCCAACACCTCGTGCAGGGCTAGACCTTGAGCACCACACAAGCCAGATACGAGTCGCATCCCACAAGGATCCATAAGACCAGCTCTGTCATCATCTCCTCCACACAGATGAGAGAGGGAAACTGAGGCACCAAGAAAGGTAGAAACTCACACAAGATTCCATGAGAAAAACCGAGGCAAAGGGAGGATTCGAACTCAGTTCAGCTGATTCAATGTTCTGAACCAGGTCTCTGCAAACTACAGCTTCTGAGCCAAATCTTGCACACCACCTGTCTTTTGTTGTTGTGGCTTTTATTCTGGTTTATTTTTTGGCTGAAAAGTCTTTGGTGTGGGGGGGCTTCCTCTAGTTGCGGTAAGTGGGGGTAACTCTTGCTTGCAGTGTGCAGGTTTCTCACTGCTGTGGCTTCCCTTGTTACAGAGCTCGAGCACACACAGCCTCAGTTGTGGCGCACGGCCTGAGTTGCCCCGCAGCATGTGAAGTCTTCCGGGACCAGGGATCTCACCCGTGTCCCCTGCATTGGCGGAAGGATTCTTCTTCACTGGACCACCAGGGAAGTCCCCACCTGTTTTTATAAATAAAGTTTTGCTGGAGCACAACCAGGCCCTTTGGATAGCTGCTTTCCCAGGATAATGGCAGAGTCGAGCAGGTGATATGCAGCAGGGTGATATGGCCCCTCAAAGTCTAAGATATTCATTACTTTGTTCAGTCACTCAGTCATGTCTGACTCTTTGCGACTCCATGGACTGCAGCACTCCAGGCTTCCCTGTCCTTCACAGTCTCCCAGAGTTCACTATCTAGCCCTTCACAAAACAAGTTTGCCAGCCCCTGCTCTGAGCCACTATTCTGAGTATCCTGCCTTCATAAGAGGGTTGTTGTTCTCATAAAATTATACTGGGAATGGGAGTGGGGGTGTCAGATAATTTTTTAAAAATATATTTTAAAAGCACATGCTAAACAACGAGGTCCTACTGTATAGCACAGAGAACTATATTCAATATCCTGGGATAAACCTTAATGCAAAAGAATAGACTAAAGAATGCAGATATATGTACAGCTGAGTCATGTGCTGTACGGCAGAAATTAACACGACAGTGTAAATCAACTCAACTTGGATAAAAATAAGTAAATAAATGGAAGGCCCGTGCTGTGATGAGCAGGGATCGGCAGCGCCTATGTCAAGTACCCAGGGAAGGCCTTTGAATAAAGGTCGTGGGGCTGGGATCTGAGTGATGGGGAGCCAATCACACAGAGAAAGGGGAGAAGAGACTTGCAGGCAGGGATAAGAGCCAGGCAGAGGCTCCAGGGCCTGAACAAGTGTGGAAGGCTCCGGGAACACCAGGAAAGCTGGCACGCCAGAGCCCAGAGGGTGAGGAAGAGGGCACATGGGTAGAAAAGGGTCTGGCCCAAAGGATGTCCTAAAAGTGCGTGAATACATGAGCTAAGCAGGGCCTGGAGGAGCCCAGAAAGCCCCATCTGACATGCTCTGGCTTTGTGCTTCCAGATCCTCCCTTTAAACTGGCAGGACCTCCTCTCCCCGGGCTGTAAAATGAGTTCTCACTCTGAGCCGCCCTTCTGGGACTGGTGTGGGCCAGAGGCAATAAAGATGTGACGGAGAAGCCCTCAGCAACCACGCAGGGCTGCCCTGAAACCTGACGGCTGCCCCTGCCCTGACGTGTGTGCTGAAGCGTGCTGGGACACCCTCCCGACCCCCGGGAGCTGCAGACCCGGAGGCCCAGCCTTGTCCCTTCCCAGTCAGCCTGGCTCGAAGTATAGCCTTGGCCAACTACCTCCCCTCAGCTAAAGATGAAGGTTTGTGAAAAAGAGAGGGGGCCACTGGAGGGGGCCAAAATGGGGGTGCCTAATAATATGTGATCAGATCAAACCAAGGTCTCTGTCATTTACCTAGCTCCTGGGGTTTGCTGGCAAAGGTACTGCTAAGCCCCCATTTCAGTGACTGACTTGACAAATCTGTGAGTAGCTAAACACTGATGAATAACATGAATGAGGTCTGGTGAAAAGCCAGTTTGCCACTTCTTGGCTGTGTGACTTGTAGAAAAATCACATCCCATAATTAGAGCCTCAGTCTCCTCACCTGTCAAGTGGGAATATCACCTTCTTGAAAGGGTTGTTTGGAGGGTTAAGTGGAATCGGAGTGATTGTGTGAAGCACCTGGCAAATCGCTGGCTTTACCGTAGCTCTCCAAAATGTCAGCAGCTATCCTTCGCCTCTTAGACCCCAGGATCTGGTAACATGCCTGGCACACCTGGGTGGGGGGATCCTGAACAGTGTGAGACAGAGACGGGGCTTCGGAAGCCCCTGTGTGTCTGATAAATGCAGAATGTGTTGGCTCTCTGGGACACATGGAGGAGAATCCTGAGAAATTCCGGGGTAAAAAATGGCCCTGTGACGTAGCTTCATTCACCCATTCACTCAATAGTAACAATAAGAAAATTGTATTAAAGTATAGTTGATTTACAATGCTTACCTGGCAGGGGCGATATCATGATCTGAAGGTGATTTTCCCAAGGCAAGGCTTATCGATTTCACTCAACAAAAATTGGCAGGGCGTGCCCTATGTGCCGGACCCTGTAGGAAAACCAGGCATACAGAAGAGCAAGAGAAGAGGTGTCAGGAAGCTATCAGCCCTCCAAGCTGAAGAAGGATAAATGGCACACAGTGCAGTGGGCACACAAGTTGAAAGCAATGAGTCACAGCCATTCCCTATGTTTTCTGGGTGCTGATGTAGCTCAAACACAGTGGTCTTTCCTGCTCATGGGAAAACATCACGTCAATCAAAAAGCAGGATAAGGGAAAGACTCAGCTTTTATTCTCCAGACAGGTCTAGATTCAAATGCCAGCTCCTCTATCATCCAACTCTGTGACCTGGGCAAGCCATTCACTCTCTGAACCTCTGATTCCTTAAGGAACTCAACTTTAAATAAGGCCTTCCCTGGCCCAGAGGCTGGGAAGGGTGGAACAGGAGGAAGGGAAGCTTGCATTTGTGGATCTGACTCTAGTTATCTTCCACTATGGACTCCCTTCTCCTCTCTCAATAACAGAACCCCTTGACACTGGCTGAGGACATGGATACCCAGAATAAATTTCAGCCTCTCTTGCTGCTATATTTGGCCAACTGACTAAGCTCTGATCAGTGGAATATAATTGGAAATGTTTTCTGCAGCCTCTAGCAAGTGTGCTGTCCTAATCTCTATCTTTCTTCCTCCCTGCTTTTTGGAATGCAGATATAATGGCTGGAGCTACAGCTGGCATCTTGGATCAGGAGGTGGTCTTGAGAACAGCAACAAGATGAGGAGCCTAAGCCCCTGAGGAAGGGCAATGTTTCAAACCTTCCAACTGAATCCAATTCTTACTAATGAATCACATTCAGGGGGTCAAGGCACCTGTGTTCTCATGACTAATGAGCTCTCAAAGGGTAAGCGCTACTCTGTAGGTGGTGGTCTCCATTTCCTCCCGGCTGAGGATCCATCGGCCCTGCCACTGAAGTGCCTTCCATGAGCCCCTCCCTTGCTCCCAGTTCTCCTTCAGTGAGATCATAGGCCTCACAGGATGCCCTTCCCAGCTAACAATGGCTCTACTGCAGAGGTCAAGTGGTTGCAAGATTAAAAATACGGGCACATGTTTATAAATGCACCCAGATGAGAGTATTTCCAAAAGTGGGGTCCAAATTCCTACATAGACCAAGGCCAGCCGGGTGATTCAGCACCAGTGGCCTACAAAGCACTTGTTCAGTGTGTACCAGGGAATGCCTTCTCCAGCCGAGGCACCATGCCAGGCCCTGCAGGTGGAGGGAAGGAGAGGCCCCATCCCCAAGAATCAGGAGCCAATGGCCAAATGAGGACCTAACATGTTCACACAACACAGTTCATTCATCCCACTGAGTCACTCGTTTATTCAGGGACTGTTTCTTGAGCACTTACTATGTACCAGGAAAGGGGCCAAGGAGAAAATAGATGCAGAAGGGAATCAGGAATCCAGCATGGGGCTGCCCATCGAACATGTAAACATCCATCCTCACCATCTCTGTCCCACAGAAGCCACATGTGTCCCTACACCCCCTCATTTTTGAAGTTCAAATATTTCTAACAATGAACAAGGCCATGGGACTTAATAAACAGACTTGAGTTTTCAGGAGCTGGCCATGGGTAAGCAGGGGTCGGAAGTGCTGGGAAAGGACCAGTGGTTTTCCACAAGGCCAGAGTCGACCTGCAATGTGGATCAGCTGCTGCCTCAGGCGGTAAGACCCGCTCTCACCAGCCTCAATGTGCTCATCTGTAAAATGGGATGGTAATAAAGAGACAGCCTTGTCACTGGACACAACCAAGATGGAATCTTGGTTCAGCCACCACCCAGCCAGCTAAGCTGTGTCACCCTGGTGGATTTGCTCAGTGTTTCTCGAGACTTTCCTGGCAGTCCAGTGGTTAGGCCTTGAGCTTCCACTGCAGGAGCCACAGGTTTGACCCCTGGGAACTAAAATCCTACAAGCTGTGAGGCATGATCAAAAAAAAATAAAAAGTTAATGTTTCTATAAAATGGGAACAATATGCTACCCACCTCATTTGGTACTAAGAGGATGAACTGCTCCCTGTTTATGGAAACAAATGAAGGATCAGGAGCACATAGGAATAGGGAGGGGGTGGGGGTGGTGGGAAGAGTCTAAGACCTCCCACCCAGCATAAAGCTGTGTCCTACGTGTTATCTATTCATGTTTTAATTCTTTTTAAAAATTACTCTTGTAAAGTATGTGTCATATGCAAGCACCCTCCCCTCTGGGCCTCAGTCTCCCCATTCAGAAAGTGAAGGGGCTAGCCTAGCAGGATTCTGCTGCCTGGCCTCTGTTCAGGAGAAGCCGCCTGGAACAATAAACTGTAGGGTTTTTTGGACTTTCCCCTAGTGTAACTTCACAGCAGTGTTTTATATTTGCAGGGCATTTAACAGTCAGTCATCTCGAAGCAACGTCAGGTAAACATTTCAGCAGGAAGTAAAAGGAGGGGTGGGCAGGGGGCACGTGACCCAGCCGGGATGTGACAGGCATGGAGCACAGTGTGGCAAGCACGCTGGAGGCTGCATTCCAGCCCTGCTCGCCAGACCAGCCAATCCGAGGGCTCCCTCTCTGTCCAGAAGTCTCGTTAAGCCCATTTTATAAGTCTTTTTTGACAAGTGAGGCCTTTAAAACATGTTCTTCATTGTGCAGAGGGTGAAGTTCAGTCTAAACATTTGTCTGCAGGAGACACTGGGAGGACCCAACTGCCTGCGGACCATCATAAACTCTGCTCACACTCTGGGGCCCCAGGAAGGAAGAGCTCCTTCAAGACACCATGTCAGGGGCTCTGCGAAGAATTAAATACAAAGAATAAAAAACTTGGTGCCCAAACACCTCCCAGCTAGCTATACTTTCTATGATCTTTAACCTTTAACAGGTATTTTAATGCTAGTTTATCATCCATACTCACACAGCCGGAGACGGGCTAAGCCAGCATCCAAATTCTGGTACTCTTGGTACCAAAGTCTTAATTCTGTTTCCCACCATCCACTTGCCAGGACACAAGGGCGACACACTGCATGCTGGGAGTGGGTTCCTTAACAGCCCAGCCTTTCATGAAGAGTCCTGTGGGAGCCTAAATCACTACACTTTGTGTCGGGCCCCAGAGGAAGACCACTCCTCAACGTGGCCAGTCTGTTGCGTATGGAGAGCAAAGCTGAGTCAAAGTCAAATTCAGCATCCGTAGGATGGGGCAGCCCTGCTGGAAGGAGATGCACCTCGTAGCAACTGGGGACCAGATTTCAAATGTCTTGCCTGGGAAGTTTCTTGGGGCAGATCAGGTGAGACGGGCCCCTCGGTGACTCCTGAAGACCGCTAGAGTCACAAACACGCACTTGTTAAGAGAAGGTCAAGGTGGGGAAGTTCGACCCTGAGGGAAACAGGGGACAGGACACTTCCTAAGAGCCAAGAACTGCCTGGAGAGAGACTTCTCACACCCACCAGGGCAAGTCCCCAGTGCCTGCTTTAGAGGTCAAAGTCCGGCCGCCTAGAGCAAGGCACACAAGTCCTCCAGGGACGGGCCTCTCCGCCCAGGCAGCCGCTCCTGCCCACTCCTCGCCATCTGTGCAGTGCCACTGCTCAGCACGCAGAAAGGCCGAGCCCCTCAGATGCTTCAGGCTCTCCTCTGCTTCACGCTGTATGTTTCCAAAGTCGACTCCACCCCTGACCAACCTCTGCTCATCCCTCGAGGCCAATCCAACCGGCATCTCCACGGGAGGTCTTTCTAAGTCCCTGGTCGCTCCTGTTACCCAGCGCTGTCTGCTCCTATGTAAACTGTTAGGCAAGTTGATGGCTCAGTTCCCACCTTTGTAAATCAGAAATAAAATAATAATAATGTATCTCACTGAGTTGATGTGAAGATTCAGTGACTGAAATAAGCCCAGTGATGAGACACGGCTGGCCAGCCTCAGTGCTGATCCATCCGGCACTGCCACGCTGGTACCAAGGAAACTGGGAGGGAACTTTCTAACAGGAGCTGCAACCTCAAAAGCAACCCCCTCAGCCTTTGCCTTTGGTGGGGACTCCTTGTTTCTCTCAGAGCTCAAATTAAGCTTCTGGGCTGCAAAGGCATCCTTAGCCATCCTAGCAGAGAAGCCCTCACCTGTCTGAGGTTCCCGTTCAGCTGTGTTTGTGCCACTGTGAAGCCCCCAGGCCCCTGTACAGCAACATCTGTTTCCATGCCTCTCTCCCATTACACTGAGACAGGGACCGTTTCTGAATCCAAATGCTCACTGTTTCCGTGATGAAAGAATGCCAACAGGAGGACTGTTTTTTTCACACACCCCTGGAGAAATTCCCTGTAGGCGGAACACAAGTCCAGTTAGAGAGGAGCAGAAGCAGGTAAACATTTTCTCAGGAAGGAAAAGGAGGAGTGGGAAGGGGGCACAAATAAAATCTGCAATTTTTGCCATAAGCTGTTGTCTGTGGAAGCAGGAAAGAGGCAAGGATTTTATACACACGTTTACTTCCCTTTGATCTCAGACTTTCAGAGATTTGCAGCATCATATTTTGGCAAAAAAACTGAAAGACTCCCATTGGAGGTTTAAATACCATTCCAAGAGCATACCTCCAGTGACAGGGTACTTGCTACCTATCAAAATAATCCATTCCACATTTGATATCTCTGACTACTGTAGTTTCCTTTAATGTTGATCTACAGCTTTTTCCATTAGTCATCCATCTGCCCCTTGAGCCCCATTGAATCCATCTGCTTCCTCTTCCCGGGATAGACCTTTCAAGGCAGGGCTCTTATACCCCCAGCCCCATCCTTCCTCCAAAGCAACACCCCAGTTCCCTCTGCCAAGGCTTCAGAGCCCTCCCCAACCTGGTCATCTACTTCCACTTCAGTGGATCGCCACCAAATGGTCCCACTCACAATGCAGAACCCAGAGCTGAGGGCAGAACTTGTGGTTGGCTCCAGACAGCTCAAAACAACAGTTTTGACTCTCAGAACCAGAGGTCCTTAAAGATCATCCCAGAAAGTCCAGCTCCCCAACCTCACAGATGAGACCGAAGGCCACAGACATGCAGGAATTTACCCCAGGGTTCTGATATCCCAGGAGAACAGCGGAATCACCTCTGTCAACAATAAACAATATCATCACTGCTGTTTGCACTGGCAGCCACATCACAGGATGAACTCATATTGGACTTCAGTCTCAGAATTGTGATGTTTTCTTCAATGATGTCAACATTAATCTTGCAATTCCTTCTAGTAAACAAATCAGTAAAATAATAATAATAAAAAAAAATAAATCATAGATAGGTAGGTAGACAGAGGAAATCCTTAGAAACTGGAAGTAGATTAGTGGTTGCTGGAGAGCTGCAAGGAGGGGAGGATAGGGAGGGATTGCTAATTTGTACAAACTCTCTTTGGGGGGTGATTAAAATGTTCTGAAATCTGATAGGGGATGGTTACACAACTCAGTGAATGCACCGAAAGTCTCTGAATTATGCACTTAGAAAGGGCGAATCTTACAGCATGTGACTTTTATCTCAAAAAAGCTATGATCTTTTGGAAAAATATAGGAATAGTTGATGTCGACTTTCTTCAGCCTTTCCTTAGATCAACAGATCCTCAAAGGATCCCAGGGATTCAGATGACTGATATCACCAGTCAGAACAAACCTTGGAAATTCCTTCTTGGATGTTTTTTAAACTTCTGATTCCAAGTCAGCATTCCAAGAAATGGTCTCGATCACAGTCTTTTTGGGTCTCAGATGTGAACTGCCAGGGTCCAAGTTACGAACACTCCCTGTGTGTCGAAAGACTTAAATCATCATCTTGCTTAGTCTTCCCAGAAGTCTCTTAGGCAGTGGTTCTCAGACTTGCGAGTGCATCAGAAATGCCCAGAGGGCCTTTTGAAATACAGATTGTCGATCTCCACCTCAGAGTTTCTGATTCAGTAGGTCACAGGGTGGGACTCATGTTTCCAGGTGATGCCATTGCTTCTGGTGTGGGAATCACACATGATATACTTAATTCTCCTGTTTTGCAAATGAGGAAATGGAAGCTCAGGGAGAGTCAGTAAGGTGCCCAGAATCACAGGATGTAGCAGAGACTACAGTGAGCTGCCCAAGAACGTTTCTCACATCTCTCCCCTCTTGCTGTTCTCAAGAAATAGTATGAGGACTTCCCTCGTGCTCCAGTGGTTAAGACTCTGCACTGTCAATGCAGAGGACACGGGTTCAATCCCTGATTGGGGGACTAAGATCCCACATGCTGTAGAGCATGGCCTACAAAGTAATTAATCAATTAAGTTTAAAAAAGAATAGAGGTTGAAAATGTTCGTTATCCTTTTCCAACATTTCTTGCAGCTGGAGTTGGCTAGGTGACATGATTCCAACCAGGGTCCCTCCTTCCTGCACCAGACCCTGGCAGGATGCTGGGAGATTTGTTTTCATGTCATGCTAGAGACATGCTAGAGACATTGAGCGGGAGGACAAAATATCCCCAGGTCCTTGAATATTGGCAGCTGACCCAACAGTCCCAACACTACTATACACTTTTTATTACGTATGAAAAATAAACCCCAATTGGTTTAAGCCACTATTAGTCATACATTCCATTATTTATAGCTATCATCGCTAAAGATACACAAGAATGATCAGTATGGGGGCGAGGATGTAAGCCCATCGAACTGCTGACTCATTCATTCCACTCTCCATACTGCCACTAGAAATGGAATTTTTTGGCTCTGAAGTACTCAACACACGTAAGAAATATCTTCACTTCCATCTAATAATGTTCATCAAAGGGAAGTGGCTTGAGGAATTTGCCTGAATTCTCCAGCAAAGGAATTGGATGTGGTTTGAATCTAACCAATGTCCCATACCTGACCCGAGTAAGGGTGCCTTTAGAACCTTATACTCAAAGTGTGATCCACCCACCAGCAGCAGCAGCATCACCTTGGTGATAGAAGCCGAATTTCTGCCCCAATCCCAGGCGTGGGAATCAGAGTCTGTATGTTATCCAGAGCCCCAGAAGCTTCATATGCTCACTGAAGGCTGAGAGGTAGAGTACTGGCACAAGGGTTCCCAAGACTGAGGGTTAGAATCACCCGGAAATCTACAACCAAATATACAAACCAAAAAAAAAAAAAAACTGAGTCCCAGACCTCACCCCAGACCTGCCAAATCAAAATTCCGCTTCGGTAGGAACCAGAAGCCACATCACTAGTTCTTGATACTGTTTTGTTCAGGGACCTTTTCGAGAATTTCATTAAAGCTGTACTCTTTCTTGCAGAGAACTGAATGAGTACATATATGCATTCTACTTCCAATTTCAGGAATTCAGTGAAGTCCACCCGGAGTCTTCCTAGGACGTGTGAACTGCAAAAAAAAAAAACCACCTCTCTTTACATGTTCAGGCAGTTACAGAAGTGCACTCAGGATCCTAATGAGAAGAGGCAGCCTCACTCTTGTCAGCTGGACCAGCCCGGTCAGTTCTCACCTGAAGATGGTTTATGTAACCAGCGAGAGCCCAAGGTCACCACTCAGTTAGCAGCTTCTGCAGCAAGCACAGCTTTGTGCTGCCTGGGCTTTCCCATCACCGCAGATTACAGGGCTTTTCATTTCATTTTCACCCAATTAACCTAATTCACATGGAGGATGACTTCCTGCTCAACCACGGCCCATGAGGATGCCACAGAGGCAGGTGCCTTGTTCAATTAAGAGGAGATTTTGAAAAAACACATGCACAGCATACTCTTCCAAACAAGGTTTCAACAGGCAGGGGCAGAGCCCCTCAGCACCCCCCCACCGACTGGCAGCGCCATCTCCCTCCGCCCACACATTTCTATGGCCACCTTTATTTCCGCATTTTATCATGTAATTGATCACTGGTTTTTTCAGACCTCAGGCTCCTGGAGGCAAATGATGAGTGTTCATCACTCATCATTTATATAGTATATAGTAGTATATATCTAGACCTGGTAAAAGTAGGCACTGAAAAGATGATGATTGGGTGGATGGGTNCAGACCTCAGGCTCCTGGAGGCAAATGATGAGTGTTCATCACTCATCATTTATATAGTATATAGTAGTATATATCTAGACCTGGTAAAAGTAGGCACTGAAAAGATGATGATTGGGTGGATGGGTAAACAGAGAGATGGAAAGATGGAGGTGCTGATCTTTAAGTATAGTAAAATGAAAAGAACAGGAAGAGTCTAGAAAACTCAAAGACAAGCTCTCCTTTGCTCTAGACAGCCATGAAGTCTCAGTCAATGCATTTAACCTTGAGTCCTGGTTTAATCCCCTGCTTCATGGATCACTGCCTTGTCATGGCAAAGGAGCGTGCTATGAACCATGNTTCCTATCATTCTGCTGATAAATTGTTTTCTTCCCCCTCAGCTTGTTATTTACCACTGGAGTCTTAGCCTATAGGCCCAAACCACACTTGCTCAATCAGTCATTTTGCCCTGCTCTAAGTGCAGCCTCTGAGAGGTGCTAGTTTGGCCCAAGTTGGCTGTGTGAAGAGTATTTTGTAGGCCGGAGGCTGCAAACGTTGACAGCTTGTGAGCTCTGAATCTTTGGGGGTATCCCTGGCACTGATCGGGGTGGTTTCTGTGTCCCATTCTGCTAAAGGATGACTTCCGGAGCCATGGTCAGTGCTACTATAGGCGAAGGCTGGGTGTTCCTGCCCCGTGACTGTGCAAAAGGAAAGCCCTGATTCACCCCCCAGCGTGTGTATTCTGCTGTGTGGCACTTTGTGCTCTCCTGCTTGCCCTTCAAGCTGGGCCGTGAAGCCACCAGAAACTTGGGTGGAAAGCCTGAAAAATTATAGGATGTGGGTGTCTGACAGGTCCTGGGGAGTGGAAAGGCCACTGCACAGAATATTAGCCAGATACATGTTTGAAACCTGAGTCTGCTATGGTCCAGCTGAGTTCACCTGGGCACTTTATACCTCCATAGGCCTCAGTTTCTTCATCTGTAAAATGGGCCCAGTAGGGTCCACCACAGGGAAAAGGTGACTTGAGGTGCCTACGAAAGAGCCCAGCGTGTAGTAGGTGGAGAACTGAGCAGCTCAGCCTCCCAGGGCTACTTAGCAGTTTCTCCTCCTCTCCCTGTTGCGAGAACTGATGGGGCTGGAGACGATAGCAGACACTGCCCAGAGCCGCATGTGTGTGAGCCTAGCGTGAGCTGCACTGGGATGAGGGGCACTCAGGCAACGTGGATGGGGAGTTGACCACTGTCCCACAGAATAGGGCTTCGGAGGCTTGCCCCTTCACAAGCCTCCTCTCTGCTCTTCTGCTGTGAGAGCTCTGCCTAAAGACAAGCTTGCCCATGGTTTGGGTTCTTGAGTTGGATGTTTGGGGAGGATCATTCTGAGCCAAGAATATCCCTTCCTGGGCTGATGCCTAACTGCCTCTGGACAGACAGCAGCTGGGCAGAGAGAGAGGCAGAACCTCAGGGCAGTCAAGAGGAGATCTGTTAGCCCTTCCGGCCGAATCAGCCTCCCATCCCTGGTGGAAGGCGCCAGAGGCTTGTAAAATACCAGGATGTTTCTATAGGCTTTGGCAGCAGAGAGCTTCCATCCAAGAATGGTTTGAGTCTGGGGATTTCTCACTTCCTCTTCTTCCTGAGCAAATGAATCAGATCCACTGGAGCTTCTTCTAGCTGGATCCCCGTGTACACACACACACACACACACACACACACAGAGAAGAGAGAAACTGATCTCCCAGCACCCACCATAGCGGCTGTGATGTTTTGCTAACCGCTGACAGCAGCCCCCGCCCCCGAGGCTGAGTGGATGATCCTAGATACAAAGGGAACTGAGGTCCGGGGAGGTGAACTGAAATGGGAGGTCATGCACGCTGATTTGAACCCAGGACTCCAGCCCCAAATCCCTGAGCAGCTTGGCTACCTCAGGGGCTGGGAAGGGAACAGAATGAAGCAGGGGGCTGTGAAGAAAGCAGTGGGTGAGTGAGGAGGCCAGGAAAAGGGGAGAAAAGGGAAATACATAAAAGCGTGAAGTTATTGCCTCATCAAGGCAAATGAAGTTTGCTCATGTGGTGGAAAATTGTGAAACTTGGCTTTGAAAGCTTTATGTTCTGTAGAGTGCTGAGCTGTGAGTCCTGCATGGTGAGAATTCTCCTAGGACACCCTGTTCCCTCTCCACCTCTAATTAAAGATCTCCTTGTCGGATTATGCTTTCCCGCATAATTTGATCACATTTAATGAAATGGCAATTTTTCTTATCCAACCACATCCCACTGGCATCCCATTGGCAACTCCAAGACCGTAGATGCCATCCAGCAATGTGGCATAAGGTGCCAGCACCGCACTCTGCCCACGTCTTAGTGCCTCCTTCAGAGCCCCAGGGAGGGAATCACTGCCATCCTCATTACTCAAAACAGGAAGCAAGCACAGAGAGTTTAAGACTGCTTGCCCAAGTCCAAATACCCGGCAATGGTAAAGCCAGACCTAGAGCCCAGCTCTGCTAGAGTTTGGGACCCATCCCTTTCTACGTCCTAGTCTGAGGGCTGCTCTCTCCAAAAATGTGTTTACACATATTCTCTAATTCAGTTGTCACAGTAAACAGAAATCCAGTTGTGTGTTCTTAGTGGCACCATCCATCTTGTAGAGGGTAAACCAAGTTGTGGTTGTTCAGTTGCTAAGTTGTGTCCGACTGTTTGCGACCCCGTGGATGGCATCACCCCAGGCCTCCCTGTCCCTCACCATCTCCCGGAGTTCACCCAAGCCTGGAGCCGTTAGTAATCACCCTCCTCTTCCCCAGTAGCATGCTGTACACCTTCTGACCTGGGGAGATCTTCTGGTATCATATCTTTCTGCCTTTGTATACTGTTCATGGGGCAATCGTGGCAAGAATACTGGAGTGGTTTGCCATTGCCTCCTCCAGTGGGCCACGTTTTGTCAGAACTCTCCACTATGACGCATCCGTCTTGGGTAGTCCTACACCTCATGGTTCATAGCACGCTCCTTTGCCATGACAAGGCAGTGATCCATGAAGCAGGGGATTAAACCAGGACTCAAGGTTAAATGCATTGACTGAGACTTCATGGCTGTCTAGAGCAAAGGAGAGCTTGTCTTTGAGTTTTCTAGACTCTTCCTGTTCTTTTCATTTTACTATACTTAAAGATCAGCACCTCCATCTTTCCATCTCTCTGTTTACCCATCCACCCAATCATCATCTTTTCAGTGCCTACTTTTACCAGGTCTAGATATATACTACTATATACTATATAAATGATGAGTGATGAACACTCATCATTTGCCTCCAGGAGCCTGAGGTCTGAAAAAACCAGTGATCAATTACATGATAAAATGCGGAAATAAAGGTGGCCATAGAAATGTGTGGGCGGAGGGAGATGGCGCTGCCAGTCGGTGGGGGGGTGCTGAGGGGCTCTGCCCCTGCCTGTTGAAACCTTGTTTGGAAGAGTATGCTGTGCATGTGTTTTTTCAAAATCTCCTCTTAATTGAACAAGGCACCTGCCTCTGTGGCATCCTCATGGGCCGTGGTTGAGCAGGAAGTCATCCTCCATGTGAATTAGGTTAATTGGGTGAAAATGAAATGAAAAGCCCTGTAATCTGCGGTGATGGGAAAGCCCAGGCAGCACAAAGCTGTGCTTGCTGCAGAAGCTGCTAACTGAGTGGTGACCTTGGGCTCTCGCTGGTTACATAAACCATCTTCAGGTGAGAACTGACCGGGCTGGTCCAGCTGACAAGAGTGAGGCTGCCTCTTCTCATTAGGATCCTGAGTGCACTTCTGTAACTGCCTGGACATGTAAAGAGAGGTGGTTTTTTTTTTTTTTGCAGTTCACACGTCCTAGGAAGACTCTGGGTGGACTTCACTGAATTCCTGAAATTGGAAGTAGAATGCATATATGTACTCATTCAGTTCTCTGCAAGAAAGAGTACAGCTTTAATGAAATTCTCGAAAAGGTCCCTGAACAAAACAGTATCAAGAACTAGTGATGTGGCTTCTGGTTCCTACCGAAGCGGAATTTTGATTCGGCAGGTCTGGGGTGAGGTCTGGGACTCAGTTTTTTTTTTTTTTTGGTTTGTATATTTGGTTGTAGATTTCCGGGTGATTCTAACCCTCAGTCTTGGGAACCCTTGTGCCAGTACTCTACCTCTCAGCCTTCAGTGAGCATATGAAGCTTCTGGGGCTCTGGATAACATACAGACTCTGATTCCCACGCCTGGGATTGGGGCAGAAATTCGGCTTCTATCACCAAGGTGATGCTGCTGCTGCTGGTGGGTGGATCACACTTTGAGTATAAGGTTCTAAAGGCACCCTTACTCGGGTCAGGTATGGGACATTGGTTAGATTCAAACCACATCCAATTCCTTTGCTGGAGAATTCAGGCAAATTCCTCAAGCCACTTCCCTTTGATGAACATTATTAGATGGAAGTGAAGATATTTCTTACGTGTGTTGAGTACTTCAGAGCCAAAAAATTCCATTTCTAGTGGCAGTATGGAGAGTGGAATGAATGAGTCAGCAGTTCGATGGGCTTACATCCTCGCCCCCATACTGATCATTCTTGTGTATCTTTAGCGATGATAGCTATAAATAATGGAATGTATGACTAATAGTGGCTTAAACCAATTGGGGTTTATTTTTCATACGTAATAAAAAGTGTATAGTAGTGTTGGGACTGTTGGGTCAGCTGCCAATATTCAAGGACCTGGGGATATTTTGTCCTCCCGCTCAATGTCTCTAGCATGTCTCTAGCATGACATGAAAACAAATCTCCCAGCATCCTGCCAGGGTCTGGTGCAGGAAGGAGGGACCCTGGTTGGAATCATGTCACCTAGCCAACTCCAGCTGCAAGAAATGTTGGAAAAGGATAACGAACATTTTCAACCTCTATTCTTTTTTAAACTTAATTGATTAATTACTTTGTAGGCCATGCTCTACAGCATGTGGGATCTTAGTCCCCCAGTCAGGGATTGAACCCGTGTCCTCTGCATTGACAGTGCAGAATCTTAACCACTGGAGCACGAGGGAAGTCCTCATACTATTTCTTGAGAACAGCAAGAGGGGAGAGATGTGAGAAACGTTCTTGGGCAGCTCACTGTAGTCTCTGCTACATCCTGTGATTCTGGGCACCTTACTGACTCTCCCTGAGCTTCCATTTCCTCATTTGCAAAACAGGAGAATTAAGTATATCATGTGTGATTCCCACACCAGAAGCAATGGCATCACCTGGAAACATGAGTCCCACCCTGTGACCTACTGAATCAGAAACTCTGAGGTGGAGATCGACAATCTGTATTTCAAAAGGCCCTCTGGGCATTTCTGATGCACTCGCAAGTCTGAGAACCACTGCCTAAGAGACTTCTGGGAAGACTAAGCAAGATGATGATTTAAGTCTTTCGACACACAGGGAGTGTTCGTAACTTGGACCCTGGCAGTTCACATCTGAGACCCAAAAAGACTGTGATCGAGACCATTTCTTGGAATGCTGACTTGGAATCAGAAGTTTAAAAAACATCCAAGAAGGAATTTCCAAGGTTTGTTCTGACTGGTGATATCAGTCATCTGAATCCCTGGGATCCTTTGAGGATCTGTTGATCTAAGGAAAGGCTGAAGAAAGTCGACATCAACTATTCCTATATTTTTCCAAAAGATCATAGCTTTTTTTGAGATAAAAGTCACATGCTGTAAGATTCGCCCTTTCTAAGTGCATAATTCAGAGACTTTCGGTGCATTCACTGAGTTGTGTAACCATCCCCTATCAGATTTCAGAACATTTTAATCACCCCCCAAAGAGAGTTTGTACAAATTAGCAATCCCTCCCTATCCTCCCCTCCTTGCAGCTCTCCAGCAACCACTAATCTACTTCCAGTTTCTAAGGATTTCCTCTGTCTACCTACCTATCTATGATTTATTTATTATTATTATTATTATTTTACTGATTTGTTTACTAGAAGGAATTGCAAGATTAATGTTGACATCATTGAAGAAAACATCACAATTCTGAGACTGAAGTCCAATATGAGTTCATCCTGTGATGTGGCTGCCAGTGCAAACAGCAGTGATGATATTGTTTATTGTTGACAGAGGTGATTCCGCTGTTCTCCTGGGATATCAGAACCCTGGGGTAAATTCCTGCATGTCTGTGGCCTTCGGTCTCATCTGTGAGGTTGGGGAGCTGGACTTTCTGGGATGATCTTTAAGGACCTCTGGTTCTGAGAGTCAAAACTGTTGTTTTGAGCTGTCTGGAG
>SJYW01037671.1:258856-272783 GCA_006410735.1 Raphicerus campestris | reverse complement strand
CTCCAGACAGCTCAAAACAACAGTTTTGACTCTCAGAACCAGAGGTCCTTAAAGATCATCCCAGAAAGTCCAGCTCCCCAACCTCACAGATGAGACCGAAGGCCACAGACATGCAGGAATTTACCCCAGGGTTCTGATATCCCAGGAGAACAGCGGAATCACCTCTGTCAACAATAAACAATATCATCACTGCTGTTTGCACTGGCAGCCACATCACAGGATGAACTCATATTGGACTTCAGTCTCAGAATTGTGATGTTTTCTTCAATGATGTCAACATTAATCTTGCAATTCCTTCTAGTAAACAAATCAGTAAAATAATAATAATAATAATAAATAAATCATAGATAGGTAGGTAGACAGAGGAAATCCTTAGAAACTGGAAGTAGATTAGTGGTTGCTGGAGAGCTGCAAGGAGGGGAGGATAGGGAGGGATTGCTAATTTGTACAAACTCTCTTTGGGGGGTGATTAAAATGTTCTGAAATCTGATAGGGGATGGTTACACAACTCAGTGAATGCACCGAAAGTCTCTGAATTATGCACTTAGAAAGGGCGAATCTTACAGCATGTGACTTTTATCTCAAAAAAAGCTATGATCTTTTGGAAAAATATAGGAATAGTTGATGTCGACTTTCTTCAGCCTTTCCTTAGATCAACAGATCCTCAAAGGATCCCAGGGATTCAGATGACTGATATCACCAGTCAGAACAAACCTTGGAAATTCCTTCTTGGATGTTTTTTAAACTTCTGATTCCAAGTCAGCATTCCAAGAAATGGTCTCGATCACAGTCTTTTTGGGTCTCAGATGTGAACTGCCAGGGTCCAAGTTACGAACACTCCCTGTGTGTCGAAAGACTTAAATCATCATCTTGCTTAGTCTTCCCAGAAGTCTCTTAGGCAGTGGTTCTCAGACTTGCGAGTGCATCAGAAATGCCCAGAGGGCCTTTTGAAATACAGATTGTCGATCTCCACCTCAGAGTTTCTGATTCAGTAGGTCACAGGGTGGGACTCATGTTTCCAGGTGATGCCATTGCTTCTGGTGTGGGAATCACACATGATATACTTAATTCTCCTGTTTTGCAAATGAGGAAATGGAAGCTCAGGGAGAGTCAGTAAGGTGCCCAGAATCACAGGATGTAGCAGAGACTACAGTGAGCTGCCCAAGAACGTTTCTCACATCTCTCCCCTCTTGCTGTTCTCAAGAAATAGTATGAGGACTTCCCTCGTGCTCCAGTGGTTAAGATTCTGCACTGTCAATGCAGAGGACACGGGTTCAATCCCTGACTGGGGGACTAAGATCCCACATGCTGTAGAGCATGGCCTACAAAGTAATTAATCAATTAAGTTTAAAAAAGAATAGAGGTTGAAAATGTTCGTTATCCTTTTCCAACATTTCTTGCAGCTGGAGTTGGCTAGGTGACATGATTCCAACCAGGGTCCCTCCTTCCTGCACCAGACCCTGGCAGGATGCTGGGAGATTTGTTTTCATGTCATGCTAGAGACATGCTAGAGACATTGAGCGGGAGGACAAAATATCCCCAGGTCCTTGAATATTGGCAGCTGACCCAACAGTCCCAACACTACTATACACTTTTTATTACGTATGAAAAATAAACCCCAATTGGTTTAAGCCACTATTAGTCATACATTCCATTATTTATAGCTATCATCGCTAAAGATACACAAGAATGATCAGTATGGGGGCGAGGATGTAAGCCCATCGAACTGCTGACTCATTCATTCCACTCTCCATACTGCCACTAGAAATGGAATTTTTTGGCTCTGAAGTACTCAACACACGTAAGAAATATCTTCACTTCCATCTAATAATGTTCATCAAAGGGAAGTGGCTTGAGGAATTTGCCTGAATTCTCCAGCAAAGGAATTGGATGTGGTTTGAATCTAACCAATGTCCCATACCTGACCCGAGTAAGGGTGCCTTTAGAACCTTATACTCAAAGTGTGATCCACCCACCAGCAGCAGCAGCATCACCTTGGTGATAGAAGCCGAATTTCTGCCCCAATCCCAGGCGTGGGAATCAGAGTCTGTATGTTATCCAGAGCCCCAGAAGCTTCATATGCTCACTGAAGGCTGAGAGGTAGAGTACTGGCACAAGGGTTCCCAAGACTGAGGGTTAGAATCACCCGGAAATCTACAACCAAATATACAAACCAAAAAAAAAAAAAAACTGAGTCCCAGACCTCACCCCAGACCTGCCGAATCAAAATTCCGCTTCGGTAGGAACCAGAAGCCACATCACTAGTTCTTGATACTGTTTTGTTCAGGGACCTTTTCGAGAATTTCATTAAAGCTGTACTCTTTCTTGCAGAGAACTGAATGAGTACATATATGCATTCTACTTCCAATTTCAGGAATTCAGTGAAGTCCACCCAGAGTCTTCCTAGGACGTGTGAACTGCAAAAAAAAAAAAAACCACCTCTCTTTACATGTCCAGGCAGTTACAGAAGTGCACTCAGGATCCTAATGAGAAGAGGCAGCCTCACTCTTGTCAGCTGGACCAGCCCGGTCAGTTCTCACCTGAAGATGGTTTATGTAACCAGCGAGAGCCCAAGGTCACCACTCAGTTAGCAGCTTCTGCAGCAAGCACAGCTTTGTGCTGCCTGGGCTTTCCCATCACCGCAGATTACAGGGCTTTTCATTTCATTTTCACCCAATTAACCTAATTCACATGGAGGATGACTTCCTGCTCAACCACGGCCCATGAGGATGCCACAGAGGCAGGTGCCTTGTTCAATTAAGAGGAGATTTTGAAAAAACACATGCACAGCATACTCTTCCAAACAAGGTTTCAACAGGCAGGGGCAGAGCCCCTCAGCACCCCCCCACCGACTGGCAGCGCCATCTCCCTCCGCCCACACATTTCTATGGCCACCTTTATTTCCGCATTTTATCATGTAATTGATCACTGGTTTTTTCAGACCTCAGGCTCCTGGAGGCAAATGATGAGTGTTCATCACTCATCATTTATATAGTATATAGTAGTATATATCTAGACCTGGTAAAAGTAGGCACTGAAAAGATGATGATTGGGTGGATGGGTAAACAGAGAGATGGAAAGATGGAGGTGCTGATCTTTAAGTATAGTAAAATGAAAAGAACAGGAAGAGTCTAGAAAACTCAAAGACAAGCTCTCCTTTGCTCTAGACAGCCATGAAGTCTCAGTCAATGCATTTAACCTTGAGTCCTGGTTTAATCCCCTGCTTCATGGATCACTGCCTTGTCATGGCAAAGGAGCGTGCTATGAACCATGAGGTGTAGGACTACCCAAGACGGATGCGTCATAGTGGAGAGTTCTGACAAAACGTGGCCCACTGGAGGAGGCAATGGCAAACCACTCCAGTATTCTTGCCACGATTGCCCCATGAACAGTATACAAAGGCAGAAAGATATGATACCAGAAGATCTCCCCAGGTCAGAAGGTGTACAGCATGCTACTGGGGAAGAGGAGGGTGATTACTAACGGCTCCAGGCTTGGGTGAACTCCGGGAGATGGTGAGGGACAGGGAGGCCTGGGGTGATGCCATCCACGGGGTCGCAAACAGTCGGACACAACTTAGCAACTGAACAACCACAACTTGGTTTACCCTCTACAAGATGGATGGTGCCACTAAGAACACACAACTGGATTTCTGTTTACTGTGACAACTGAATTAGAGAATATGTGTAAACACATTTTTGGAGAGAGCAGCCCTCAGACTAGGACGTAGAAAGGGATGGGTCCCAAACTCTAGCAGAGCTGGGCTCTAGGTCTGGCTTTACCATTGCCGGGTATTTGGACTTGGGCAAGCAGTCTTAAACTCTCTGTGCTTGCTTCCTGTTTTGAGTAATGAGGATGGCAGTGATTCCCTCCCTGGGGCTCTGAAGGAGGCACTAAGACGTGGGCAGAGTGCGGTGCTGGCACCTTATGCCACATTGCTGGATGGCATCTACGGTCTTGGAGTTGCCAATGGGATGCCAGTGGGATGTGGTTGGATAAGAAAAATTGCCATTTCATTAAGTGTGATCAAATTATGCGGGAAAGCATAATCCGACAAGGAGATCTTTAATTAGAGGTGGAGAGGGAACAGGGTGTCCTAGGAGAATTCTCACCATGCAGGACTCACAGCTCAGCACTCTACAGAACATAAAGCTTTCAAAGCCAAGTTTCACAATTTTCCACCACATGAGCAAACTTCATTTGCCTTGATGAGGCAATAACTTCACGCTTTTATGTATTTCCCTTTTCTCCCCTTTTCCTGGCCTCCTCACTCACCCACTGCTTTCTTCACAGCCCCCTGCTTCATTCTGTTCCCTTCCCAGCCCCTGAGGTAGCCAAGCTGCTCAGCGATTTGGGGCTGGAGTCCTGGGTTCAAATCCGCGTGCATGACCTCCCATTTCAGTTCACCTCCCCGGACCTCAGTTCCCTTTGTATCTAGGATCATCCACTCAGCCTCGGGGGCGGGGGCTGCTGTCAGCGGTTAGCAAAACATCACAGCCGCTATGGTGGGTGCTGGGAGATCAGTTTCTCTCTTCTCTGTGTGTGTGTGTGTGTGTGTGTGTGTGTACACGGGGATCCAGCTAGAAGAAGCTCCAGTGGATCTGATTCATTTGCTCAGGAAGAAGAGGAAGTGAGAAATCCCCAGACTCAAACCATTCTTGGATGGAAGCCCTCTGCTGCCAAAGCCTATAGAAACATCCTGGTATTTTACAAGCCTCTGGCGCCTTCCACCAGGGATGGGAGGCTGATTCGGCCGGAAGGGCTAACAGATCTCCTCTTGACCGCCCTGGGGTTCTGCCTCTCTCTCTGCCCAGCTGCTGTCTGTCCAGAGGCAGTTAGGCATCAGCCCAGGAAGGGATATTCTTGGCTCAGAATGATCCTCCCCAAACATCCAACTCAAGAACCCAAACCATGGGCAAGCTTGTCTTTAGGCAGAGCTCTCACAGCAGAAGAGCAGAGAGGAGGCTTGTGAAGGGGCAAGCCTCCGAAGCCCTATTCTGTGGGACAGTGGTCAACTCCCCATCCACGTTGCCTGAGTGCCCCTCATCCCAGTGCAGCTCACGCTAGGCTCACACACATGCGGCTCTGGGCAGTGTCTGCTATCATCTCCAGCCCCATCAGTTCTCGCAACAGGGAGAGGAGGAGAAACTGCTAAGTAGCCCTGGGAGGCTGAGCTGCTCAGTTCTCCACCTACTACACGCTGGGCTCTTTCGTAGACACCTCAAGTCACCTTTTCCCTGTGGTGGACCCTACTGGGCCCATTTTACAGATGAAGAAACTGAGGCCTATGGAGGTATAAAGTGCCCAGGTGAACTCAGCTGGACCATAGCAGACTCAGGTTTCAAACATGTATCTGGCTAATATTCTGTGCAGTGGCCTTTCCACTCCCCAGGACCTGTCAGACACCCACATCCTATAATTTTTCAGGCTTTCCACCCAAGTTTCTGGTGGCTTCACGGCCCAGCTTGAAGGGCAAGCAGGAGAGCACAAAGTGCCACACAGCAGAATACACACGCTGGGGGGTGAATCAGGGCTTTCCTTTTGCACAGTCACGGGGCAGGAACACCCAGCCTTCGCCTATAGTAGCACTGACCATGGCTCCGGAAGTCATCCTTTAGCAGAATGGGACACAGAAACCACCCCGATCAGTGCCAGGGATACCCCCAAAGATTCAGAGCTCACAAGCTGTCAACGTTTGCAGCCTCCGGCCTACAAAATACTCTTCACACAGCCAACTTGGGCCAAACTAGCACCTCTCAGAGGCTGCACTTAGAGCAGGGCAAAATGACTGATTGAGCAAGTGTGGTTTGGGCCTATAGGCTAAGACTCCAGTGGTAAATAACAAGCTGAGGGGGAAGAAAACAATTTATCAGTAGAATGATAGGAAGCCCATGGGTAAAACCAGAACTGCACTTTCTCACCGTGCAGAGTGGATGTGAAATTTCCCCCCATTTCTCTGTAAATAAGGGGCTGGCGCTATCGGTCAAATAATTTACGATCCAATGTGTTCCGCTGTAAATGGCTGCTCTGTTTATGGGCTGTAAAAACATCTCTGAACACACTGACCTTCAGCAGGTGAGCCCTGGAGTTTATAGCGCTAAGGAATTGTTTTACTGCTCTCGCACCAGCCACGGTCATGCTGGACACCTGTTGGGGGTCAGAGGTGGGGGACACGGGCCTCCAGAAGACAAAACCCACAGAGGAGCAAGGTGCCCCGACGCGAACCAACCAGATAAAACAAACCACCAGTGCCCAGCCAGAGCCTGGCCAGGGGCAGGCATCCAAGTCCAGCACGAGCCGGTTAAACTGACCTAAGTGGGAATTCCCTGGTGATCCATGGGTTAGGACAGGCACGTTCACTCCCGAGGGCCCAGGTTCAATCCCTGGTCGGGAAACTGAGATTCTGCAGGCCATGTGGCATGGCCAAATAAACAAGCAAATAAATAGACAGACCTAGGCTAAGGAGTGTGGCCTGGAGGGCATTGCGAGAGTTGGAAGATCCTGTCAGAGGTTTCCCAGGTGGTGCTAGTGGTAAAGAACCTACCAATTCAGGAAACACAAAAGGGATGTGGGTTCAATCCCTGGGTCACAAAGATCCCCTGGAGGAGAGAGTGATCACCCCCTCTAGTATTCTTGCTTGGAGGATCCCATGGACAGAGGAGCCTGGTGGGCTGCAGTCCATAGGGTTGCAAGGAATCTGATGGAACTGAAGCAACTTAGCACGCAGGCATGTCAGAGGTCAACAGAATGGAATCCTAGACAGGTCCTGAGGGAATGCCATGGGCCAAGCTGGGATAATCTAAGTAAATTGATAATTATGAGGAACAGGAGCAAGAGAAAGCTTAAAGGTGGTGTATTAGTCAGGATTTCCAGAGAAATAGAGCCAATAGGATGTGAGTGTGTGTGTGTGTGTGTGTGTGTGTGTGTGTGTACACCGCCAGACTCCTCTGTCCATGGGATTTCCTATTGCAGGGGATCTTCCTGACCCAGGGATTGATTTCACATCTCTTGCGTCTCCTGCATTAGCAAGTGGATTCTTTACCTGTGAGCCACTTTGGAAGCCCATATATGTATATAATGATATTTATAAAAGGAGATTTATCTTAGGAATTGGGTCATGAAGTTATGGAGGCCAAAATTTCCACAATCTGCTACCAGGAAACCAGATAATCTCTGTCAGAGGTGCTGAATGCCTGACATCCGGGAGCACTGAGGTCCAAGGGCAGAAGATGGATGCTTTAGCTTAAGTAGAGAAAGAACTTGTCCCTCCCCCTGCCCCCGCCATTTTGTTCTGTTGCGGCCCCAGGGGATTGAGTGATGCTCACCAGCATTGATGAGGATGACCTTTACTCAGGCTACCCATTCAAATGCTCAGCTCTCCTGAAGACACCCTCACAGGTACACCCAGAAATCAGGCATTACCAGGCATCTGGGCATCCCTTAGCCCAGTCAAGTTGACACATCAAATTAACCATCACAGATAGGGGAATTCCCTGGTGGTCCAGTGGTTAGGATGCTGCCCTTCCACTGCAGGAGGCACAGGTTCGATCCCTAGTTGGAGAACTAAGATCTCACAAGATGCAGGGTGCAGCCAAAAAATATATGAAACCCATCACAGATGGGAACTACAGCCTGACAGCGAACAAATCTAGGTTTGAGGCCAACTGAGAAATGTCTTAGAAAGTATTCATAAGTCAAAGAAGCGGAAATGATGCCTGGGTGAACTGAACTGACAGCAAAGAGCAGGTTCAGGGCAAATAAAAATACTTTTTCTTCTTGACCTTCGACTTGCTCTGAGGTTTCCTTCTTGCCTATCAATGCCTCCATATGGAGATTTCAGAGGGGCCTCAATGTGGAGCTCACATCCCCAAAGCCAATCGCCAGACTCTCCGGGAAGAGGACAGGTACCAGCCTCAGCTGGGTGGATATTCTTTAAGTCTTCGCCAGAAAGCTGAGACAACATTTGGCCAAACCTCTAGCATTTCACACCATGTTATCAGGCACAGACCCTTTGAGAACAGAGAGATTACACCAGAGATGGAAGACGGCCCAGCTAAAAGCACACTTGGAGGGTTCTGAGCCCTTCAAGGCGGTGATGCAATCGAGGACTGTGTACAGTTTGTCCACATGAAGAGTCCTGGAAGATGTCTTCCCACTCCACAAGCATCCTGGCCGAATGAGGAAGAGTCAAAAGGGTTGGCTTGAAGTTGCCCAATACTCCAGGCCTCTGGGGAGAAAGAAGGAGGAAGCGGGCCATTGTGTCCAGACCGAGTTAGAAACGTAGTGGCCCCCATTCCTGGTGTTTTTAATACTGTGCCTCTGAAGGGAATTTTCATTTTTTAATTGAAAAAACAAATTATGGTTGATGACCTGCCAGTTCTTCACACATTCAGTTATCATCGAAAGCCAGAGGCCTCCAGCTTTCTGTAAATAAACAGGTTGAACAATGTCTGAGAAGACTTGCAGCTTTGGGTTGGTGGGGTTGAGGGGGAGTCCTTCATTCCCGCTCTCCCGGTATGCATGTCACATGTCCACTCATGTGCATGAGCATACACAGACACAAACACACATGCACACACTTACACACATGTGACTCCTCAAGCAAGGCTTCTCCACCATCATAACCCAGCACTGAGCACCGGGGCTGGGCTGGTATGGCTACATAACTAATTGGCAAATAAATTATTTAATAAATAAGGCTGTAAATGAGAGCTAGAAAACAGACTATGAGGAAGAGGGAGAGGAGAGAATACAAAGCAGATGTAGGTTGAAATCTTGCACCCGGAGTGCTCCGCAGTCTATTGGCAAGAGCAAAATTGCATAACACTTTCAAAAGTATAAGTCCCCTCCACAGCCCACATCTCTCGATTCTCATCCTCCTGCAAGAGGTAAGGTCTTTGTGCTGATGTTATAGAAGAGGAAGCTAAAGCCCAGGAAGGTCTGCCAGTTTGTCCGAGGTGGAAAAGAACAGAGCAAGGAACTGAAACTTCTGAAGTCAAAGCTCTGGTGGCTCCTGGTCTTCAGGCTTGGGACCCCTGGATTAAATCTACACAGTGTAAGCCTGTGACTCCATCACAGTCTAGGAAGACAGGAAACGCTAACAGTGTCCATCTATTCATTCCTTTACACTGATTGATACGTTCCAGGTTGTTTGAGGAGCTAGAGTCACAATAGATAGGATGGTCCCTGTCCTCCCCAAAGACCAAAGGGTGAAAAAGATAAACAAGATAATTAGAGACTGGGAGGAGTGCCATTAAAGAGAGAAACAAGGCGATGGAATAGAAAGTAATTGTGGGACTTCCCTGGTGGTCCAGTGGTTAAGAATCTGCCTTGCAGTGAGGGGACATGGGTTCAGTTCCTGGTCAGGGAACTAAGATCGCACATGCCAAAGGCTGGCTAAGCCCTTGCTCCACAACTACTGAGCCAGCACACTTAGTAAGATCCCACACGTCACAGCTAAGACCCAACAGAGCCAGAATAAATGATAAGCAAATAATATCGTAAAGCTAAAGAAGGTATATTCTATTTTTCAAAAAGAAAAGAAAAAAGTAATTGTGGGAGTCCATTTGGATGGGTAGCTCTAGAAGCTTTGGAGAAATGTTCATATGATCCAAGAGCTAAAGGATGAGAATGAGCCAGTCTTGCTGAGAGCATTCCTGGCAGAGGGAGGGAGCACGTGTCAAGGGCTGGAGGCACTAAAGAGTCCGAAGAGTCCTAGATGAAGAAGGAGGCCAATGTGACAGGAATATGACTTAGAGAAGAGTCTTCCATGGATGTAAACGTCAGTATAGACCTGGATGTTGATGGAGACCATTTGGTTTTGCCTGCCCAACTTCCCACTCCCTTTTCCTGGCTTCAGAATATCATTTTCCTTTGAATAATTACTCTTCACTATTCTCATGCCATGAGGTTAGGTGGGTTGACCCTGCTCCCAGCACCAGAAGTGAGCAGGAAAAGTATGCTTGGATCATGATTCCCTGCCTCCATCTTCCCCGCATCATCCCACCAACTATCCACCCATCCACTCCACTAGCCTGGACACCATGTTACTCAACTAAGGCCAATAAACAAGACTTCCACCAGAACTTCCAGTAAAAAGGTAAGCATGAGTTGTGACTGGGGACCATCACATCACAACAGGAGGACATGCCTTAGAATAAAGCACCCAGAGCAGAGCAGAGCTGAGAACGAGCCCTGCAGCTATGGTCTGAGCCCCAGGATCCAGCTGCACTTAAACTTTTCGCCTATGTGAGTCATTAGGTCCATTTTCTTTTTCTCACCCAAGTTTGAGACAGTTTCTCCAACTTACAACTCATGCATGATCCACCCTTACACAGCCATACTGACTGCCAGGTGGCAAACTGATCCAAAAGGGGCAAAAATAGACCCCTCAGGAGGCCATCTGGGCATCAGGAGAGCAGGATCCAAGCTTCCAGCCAACAGCATCCAGATTTTTGGAGCAATTGATTACACTGAAATGTTTGGCCATCTTTATACTGCATCCCGCTCACAGGTCAGGTTCACCTGATGGATAGAGGCACCCACACTTCACGTGGGTTCCTTCCATCAGCCTGGATCACTCTCATATTCTAGGTCTCAGTTCAAAGGACCCTTTCTCAGACTGGCTTCTACCCAAGTGGACTCTACCACTTCTTTTTTTTTTTTTTTTTAATATTTATTTATTTATTTATTTATTTTGGCTGTACCAGGACTTAGCTGCAGCATGGAAACTCTTAGTTTCAGCATGTGGGAGCTAGTTCCCTGACCAGGGATCGAACCTGGGTCCCCTGTACTGGGAGCACAGAGTCTCTGCCACTGGACCAACAGGAAAGTCCCCTTACTGGTTCTTTTCCATCCCATCAGTTGGCTCATGGGTTCACAGAGTATCGCCATGGTCCGTAATTATCTTGCTTACTTATTTGTTTGCCCCTTTGGTCTGTGTCTCCCAGGGGAATGAAGGCAAGCTTGAGGAAGACAAGGACATGTCTCTTCTATTCAGCTCCCCTAGCTACTGTGTCTCTTGCTCCTAAACACAGTCGGAATACAGCAGGTGCTCAATAAATACAGTCTGCCCACCTTTTGACCCCAGACCTACTCTCCTGACAGTTATTCCAAAAAGGCTACTCAAAAGAAACCTTTAATAGAAATACAGACAGTCCTTGCAAACAAAGCTGTTTCAAAATCAAGGTCCTTAGGTGAATAATGCCGTAGCCACAAAGTGGTTACTGCAGTCTGAGAGAATCATGTGAAAGTGAAAGTGAAGTCGCTCAGTCGTGTCCGACTTTTTGCGACCCCGTGGACTGTAGCCCACCAGGCTCCTCTGTCCATGGGATTCTCCAGGCAAGAGTACTAGAGTGGGTTGCCATTTCCTTCTCCAGGGGATCTTCCTGACCCAGGGATCGAACCCAGGTCTCCCGCATTGCAGGCAGACACTTTAACCTCTGAGCCACCAGGGAAGCCCATAAAGATTTAGAAAAATGTCCTCAAATAATATCAAGTGATAAAGGAAGGACTAAAACATTATCTGGATTGTGCTCGTATTTGAAGACAAACACCTACCTGTAATCAAAATCTAAACACACGTGGGTAAGTACAGGAAGGGAGGGGAGGCACAAAAATAAACAGGTGATGTGGAAGGTGTGTGGATCCAGGTCTTTTTTTTTTTTTAAAGTACTGCTTATCTCCTTCCAAGTGGCTTTAACAGTAAATGGGCAACATGAAATTGTGCAAAACAACCAGATTCAGAATAAAATAGTGTAAGACATGGGGCTGTAGGAATAGTGTCGACCACAGAACTCTTACGATGAAGTTTCCATGGTATCCTGGATTTAGAAGTGCCCAGTCCAGGTCTGCTATAAATGTTTATTCCATAAAATTCAGTAATAAAAGAACTACAATAAAAGCATAATGCTGATAAGCATCATCATCTGAAGGTAGGAGGATGGACTCCACTCCTACCTGTGTGACCTTGGGGAAAATATTTAACATCTAGAAGCCTCCATGTCCCCATGTGTAAAAGGAGATGATGACAGTATCTACCTTGTCCAGTTCTTTTGGAGCTTCCTTGGATCCGGCAAGAACCAGAAGAGATCATTACCCATCACCTTCAGCACTGAGCAGTAAGAGCCGTGGGGAACAAAGTTTCAACCAGGCTTCTATTATTCTGTCCCTTGATCTGGCTGAGGCCCACAATCCCTTTACTGTTGTTAACTGGGTGCAGAGAAAAAGGCTTCAATGGACACAGACGTGTAGAAAGAAATGAATCACTGACCCTTCAAGAGAGGGGATTTTTTTTTATATTATTCCTGTGTCACATCAAAAGGGCACTTGACTCTTGTAAAATGCTTTGCAATCACTTATTTGCAGCTCGCTGGGAGTCGAGGGGGGGAAGCCTAAGTCATCTGCCCTCTGTTCTGCAGGCCTGCTGTGCTTCTGAGCTCTGAGATCGGGCAAAGAAGCAGATGCTGTCCATGCCCAAGAGGAGCCGTCTCCCAAGGTACAGAGACGCATCAGGAACCACTGACGGGGCAGGACTGCTTTGCACACGGTCCATCACTGTCTGGAGAAGCAGAGAGAGATCTAATCCATCCCATGTGCCAACGATTTGTCCTCTTAGCGTTGCTCCTAGCTGTCTCTGGCTTTCCCTGTCCTCACCCCAAGCACCTTAGAACAGTGCCTAGGCCTCCCCAACCTCTTTGGAGGAACAGGTTTACAGTCAAACTGCTTCTCTATTTAAATTCTAGCTCTGCCTCTTCCTAGCGGTGACTCTGGGCAAGTTATTTCAACTCCCCAAGGCTGTTCTCTGCAGAGGCAGAGGATTAACTAAGATTTGATGATGCCTAGCACAAGTTCTGGACATAGTATGTGCTCGAAAAGTGACAGTTATTAGTAGCAGCAGTAAGCAGTAGTACAAAGACTCGAGAGAGAATATCAGAAGCCAGTTAGGAAGTTATTAAAGAGAGAGGACAAAAGAAAGGAAGGGAGAGAAGGGCTGGGGAGGGGGGGAATGTGATCACAAGTTTCCCCAGCATAAACCGGCCAGTCAACCCCCTTCATTTACAGGATGAAGTCTATCCTCCTGACACGTGAGGGGCTCAAGTGTCCAACCTGAGCCTCCCTCCCAGGATCCCTCTTGCTGCTCTCAGCACTTGGACACTCTGCTCCAGCCGCACTGAGCCCCTGGATGCTCTTCCAAAGCATCATGATCTCTCATGGCTGGGCTAGGGGGTCTCATCTCTTGCTCCCTCAGAGCCTGTGTATTGCACTCAGGAGACACTTAGACACTAAGCTTTCAGGGGACGCCTGGCTGTCAGTCTACCCCTCGAGTTCCTTGAGTCCCCTTTTGCAGACTCTCATCTGATTGATTTCCCTCTCCCAAGTTATCTCTCACTGAGCTCAACCTGCCTTGGATTGAATGGATATATGACAAACCATGCACTATGCAGCAGAAACAATTCTGGTGGCTTCCCTGGCAGCTCAGAGGTAAAGAATCCGTCTCCTGCAATGCAGAAGACACCAGAGATGCAGGTTCAATCTCTGGGTTGGGAAGATCCCTAGAGGAGGAAATAGCAACCCACTCCAGTATTCTTGCCTGGGAAATCCCATGGACAGAGGAGCCTGGCAGGCTATAGTCATGAGGTCACATTCGGACATGACTGAGCAACTAACTTAACACACACACAAGGAGAGAGTGAGCAATTGTCAAGAAGACCCCGGTTCAACTGCTGGGTCAGGAAGACCCCGGGAGAAGGGATAGGCTACCCACTCCAGTATTCTTGGGCTTCCCTGGTGGCTCCGCTGGTAAAGAATCCACCTGCAATGCAGGAAATCTGGGTTCAATCCCTGGGTTGGGAAGATCCCCTGGAGAAGGGAAAGGCTATCCACTCCAGTATTCTGGCCTGGAGAATTCCATGGACTGTATAGTCCA
>SJYW01037671.1:213139-225804 GCA_006410735.1 Raphicerus campestris | reverse complement strand
CACTGTTTCCACTGTTTCCCCATCTATTTCCTATGAAGTGATGGGACCAGATGCCATGATCTTAGTTTTCTGAATGTACAACAGTCACTAATTCAGTTTTCATGGTGACTTTATAGACCATTAGCAGAGCAAATAATGAAAATCAACTGGATCCAGCAATTCCACTTCTGGGCATTTATCCAAAGGAAATAAAATCACTATCTCAAGAATATATTTTCATCCCTACGTTCATTGCAGCATTATTTACAAGAACCAAGATATGAAAACAACATGTCCATCAATAGACTGATGGATTAAAAAGATGTGAGATATATATGTAATGGAATATTATTCAGCCATATAAAAGAAGGAAGTCCTTCCATGTGCTACAACATGAATGGAATTTGAGGGCATTGTGCTAAGTGACATGAGTCAGACAGAGAAAGATAAATAAATACCATATGATCTCACTTATATGCTGAATCTTAAAAAGACCAAATTCATTGAAACAGAGAACAGATTGGTGGTTACCAGAGGAAGGGGAAGGGAATGGGAAAAAAAAATGAAGGTGGTCAAAGGTACAGACTTCCAGTGATATGATGTTATGTACAACAAGACGATTAAGGTTAACAATACTATATTGCATATTTGAACATTGCAAACAAAATAAATCTTTTTTATTTATAAAAAGATCTTTTTTAAAAGATCTATAAAAATAAAAAAGATTTATAAAAAAATCTTTTTTATTTATAATAAATCTTTATCTATTTATTTTGGCTGTGCTTTGTGGCTTGTGAGATCTTAGTTTCCCAACCAGGGATCAAATCCAGGCCCTTGGCAATGAGAGCACAGAGTAATAACCACTAGACCACCAGGAAATTCCCAAGAGTAGATTTTAAAAGTTCTTATCATAAGAAAAAAAAATTATAACTGTGTGGTGATGAATGCTAGCTAAATTTATTGTGGTAATCATTTCACAATATGTACATATATCAAATCACTATGTTATACACCAAAAACTAATACAAGGCTATATATGTCAATTATACTCAATAATTTTAAAACATGTTTTAATCAGCTATACATGTCTTTAAGTAAGTGATTTCTGAATTCTGCTCTTTTGATGCATTGTTTTTTCTGTGTATCAGCCTCTCTGGTCTCATCTCTTTTGAACTGACAACCACCAGCATATAACTCAGTGAAGTTCAGCAGATGTGCTCAGAAAGAGAAGGAATAGCTGATCATTTCTCTTTGTTGTGAGTAGGAAATCACCCTGATTTGTTTCATATTGTTCGAGGAGGGGTTATGCTGGTCAGATACAAGCATCAGTCATGTGGTCTGAAGAATGGAAATTAAACCCTTAATTGGGCAAATTGGCTCTAAATGTCCTGTTATTAAAAAGAAATAAAATGCTGCGTCTTTACCACTGTACTGGCACATGGAATCCAATACAAGCTATCCAGATAATAATAAATAAGACGGCCTAGCTCATTTACTAGCGACTTGGTATGAAAGGACACTTGCCTTGAAAGAGGGAAACCTTTGATCCTACTTCCTGGCATCTCTCCTGCCCAGTGGAGAGGTCAGGGGTTATGGCATCAGACAGACACAGGTTAGAATCCTGTCTACCCCACTCCCTGGCTGTGCAAACTTTAGCCTCAGTATCTTCATCTGTTCAGTTCAGTTCAGTTCAGTCACTCAGTTGTGTCTGACTCTTTGTGACCCCATGGACTGCAGCACGCCAGGCCTCTCTGTCCATCACCAACTCCCAGAGTTTACCCAAACTCATGTCCATTGAGTCGGCAATGCCATCCAGCCATCTCATCCTCTGACATCCCCTTCTCCCGCCTTCAATCTTTCCCAGCATCAGGGTCTTTTCAAATAAGTCAGCTTTTTGCATCAGGTGGCCAAAGTATTGGCTTCAACATCACTCCTTCCAATGATCACCCAGGACTGATCTCCTTTAGGATGGACTGATTGGATCTCCTTGCAGTCCAAGGGACTCTCAAGAGTCTTCTCCAACATCTCCTCATCCGTAAACTGTAGCTAATACAGTAAGTCCCCCACACAGGAACAAATTCCATTCTGAGAGCTCATTTGTTCAGTCCAATTTATTTGTAAGTCCAACAAAGTTAGCCCAGGTACCCAACTAATACAATCGGCTCCATAGTACTGTACTGTAATAGGTTTATAATATTTTTCACACAAATAATACCTTAAAAGCAAACACAGAAAATAAAACGTTCTTAATCTTACAGTACAGTGCCCTGAAAACTCTAACAGTATGGCACAATGGCTGGCATACAACGGCTGGTATCGCGTTAACAGGCAAGAGGATTTACTGACTGGAGGAGGGAGAGGGGGTGGCAGAGGTGGAGCTAAAGGATCATCAGCAATGAGAGGCAGAGGGCAAGCTACAGTTCAGGCCCGACACTGGTGGAAGGCACATTCAAATCTGCTCATATGCAGAGGACTTAAGAGCCCCAGGAGAAAGGAACGGCAACCCGCTCCACGGCCAAGAGGAGCCTTGAGGGCTGTAGTCCAGGGGATCACAAAGAGTCAGACACAATTGAGCAACTAACACTTTCACTTTACTATAATACCTATTCCATGGGTTATTGAATGGATTGAAGAAGATTAAATATGTACTGCAATCCCTAGCACATACTGGCTTATTCAGTAAGTGAGGGTCATTTTGTGAGTGCACGTTTATTTGAGAATATCATCTCTTAGCAACCCTTTCTCCCTGGGAAGGAAAAACTCTGTGTCAAACTTTCAGTCCTTTAGCAAAGTTCTACTGTGTACCTACTGCTTACCAAGCCCTGTATGATACAGGAGAAGCAAAAATGTAAAGTTCATCCAATCTGGTTCTGAAGGAACTCTCTCTAGTGTCCACGATAATACCTTCATATCTTAATATCTTATATAACCCTGACGACACAAACAGCGTGATAAGATAGTCAAGGAATTAGGTCTAGGGCTGTAAACATTCCTCAGAAGATATTATTTGCATGGTGGTGGGGGTGGGGAAATCTGAGAAGACTTCCTGGAGGAAGGAATGCTTCATATAAGCCTTTAATAAGAGAAGTACAGCTGAGATGAGAAAGAGGGCAGATAGGAGAAAAAGTGAGTCGCTTGATTTTCATAGGAATGTGTATCAGAGCCATGAGTGGAAAACCACACAGTGAAAATACATTGGGTTAAATTTCTTTCTATTACAAGAAATTCAGCTCAGTTCAATTCCTTATCTGCCATGCCAAAGCCAGTCTTACTTCTTCCTTCTTTATTTTATTGAAGTGCAAGGACTTTTAAATTTTTATTTTTTTAATTAATAAATATTTAATGTTAATTAGCAGATTTGGATAATTCAAACAAACAAAAATAAAATTATGATCACCCACGTTCCTCTTCCATGGAGATAACCACTGTTAGAGATAACCCTTTCTAGAATATTATGTGTCTATTTGTGTGAGAGGGAGAGAAAGAGAGAGATACAAAACAATATTTACAAATTAAGATCTTAGTGTGTTTCTATTTTAGAGATTAATTTTTATCACTTGATTAACATGTTGAATATGTTTTCAGTGTCAGTAAACACAGAATTCTTATCTTTAACAGCTATGCAGCATTCCTTTGAATGTATATACCATCATCTATTTAACTCATCCTTTCTTGAAGAATTCATTATGTGCCTGTGGCTTTTTATTTTTGGTCACACTGTGAGGCATGTAGGATCTCATTTCCCCAATCAGGGATTAAATTTGTGTCCTCTGCATTAGGGAGCTCACAGTCTTAACCACTGCTATTAACTTTCTTATAAAAAATAATTTTCAATCAATATAAATTATCTAGAATAACAAGGAACTAATCAATAAACTGATTTTACATCACATCTAAGGCATCCAAGAAATTCAGACCTTGATAGTAATGCCTATCTGATAACGTGCACAGCAGTGCTGAGTCTTCCTAGTAGCTGACTTCATCCTCCTTTTTTTTTTTTTTTAAGTATTTATTTATTTGGCAGTGTCAGATAGGCACTGGGGCACACAGACTCTAGAGCACATGGGGGCTTAGTTTCTCCATGCCATGTGGGATCTTAGCTCCTTGACCAGGGATTGAACCCAGTTCCCTGCACTGGACAGTGGATTCTTAATCTCTGGACCACCAGGGAAGTCCCCATCCTCCTTTTTAATTTAAAAAAAAAAAATCCAGATACTTTAATGCAGACTACCCCAAAACTGCATTACGTAGAAATCAAGTTGTCTTAGAATACACATGGGCTTCACTGGTGGCTCAGATGGTAAAGAACCTGCCTGCAGTTCAGAAGACCTGGGTTCAATTCCTGGGTCAGGGAGATCTCCTGGAAAAGGGGATGGCAACCTTTCCAGTATTCTTCCTCGAGAATTCCATGGACAGAGGAGCCTGGTGAGGTTTAGTCCATGAGATCACAAAGAGCCAAATACGACTGAGTGACTAACACTTTCACAGGTCTTTCTCCATTACCTATTTCTTTAATGCTTGCAATTTTATTCAATAAATGTGTGTTAAATTTGTATCAGAACAAAGTAAAAAAATTTTAAGACATGGGAAGTTGCAAGAAAAATAAAATCCCTCATCTTCCCACCCACTGTTAATATTTTGATGTATTTCTCTCTAATCTTTTTCTATGCCTACTTGGGAAACTAATTTTACACAGCTGGGATCACAGTAACAATATAATCTTATATCCCACTTATTTCAATCATAACATCAGCATTTTCCATTTATGAGCTCTTCATAAACAGTTTTAATGACTGCATAATATTCCATGGAGCTGCTATGCAATCATTTACATAATGCTTCCCCTATGTTTGAATATTTAGTTGTTTCAAGCTTTCCTCTATGATACATAAAGTTTCCATCTTGATGCATAAATCCGGGTCTGCACTTTAGATTATTTCCTTATGAGAAATTCCCAGAAGAGAAATGACTAGCTCTAAGGCAATGAACATTTTTTCAGGCCTGTGATACACATTGCCAAATTGCTTTCCCAAAAGGACTGTACCACTTCACACTCCCACTGACACTGTTGCTCATTCCGTTTATAACAGCATCATGTGGTTGAAATAGCCAATAGCAAGGTTTAAATAAATGATCATACATCTCACCAGTGAATTATACAGCCCATGAACTTGATTATGAGGCCTGCATAACAACATGGAAAAATAGTTATGTTGCAGCGTCAAGCAGGAAAAGCAGAAAACAGAGTTTATGTAATTGCTGCTGCATTAAAAATAAAAAAAATAGTAACTCTGCATAATGATAAGAACTGGAAGGATCAAACAAAACAGGAAACACTGACATATAAGGATCAATGTGGCAGGGTGAGGACTTCAGGATTTATCATTGCTCCTCCAGTTTTAATTATTCTCATTGTCTGTGTTAATTTCGCAGCACTACTTAATATTTCAAAAACTTAGCACACAGGCAAAATAATCAGGCTACAAGAGGGCACAGGGCAGGACTTCTCAAAAGCAAGCTGTGCTTGCCGACGAATCCTAGCAGTTTCCAAGGCCAGCCCCAGCATTCTCGCGGCTAAAGGATCATGGTGGTCTTTTCTGAATTCCCAGAAATAATGAAATCAATGAATGGAATTTTCTCGAATGTAAATTCTCCCATGATTTTTTCCTCCAACCTCTGGCAACTGCCACCACTCTTCTGCTGGCAGATGACAAGAATGAAGACTTCACAAATAGTAACAGAAAACCACCGAAACAGCTGGGCACATTCTATGGATCCTGCCCTTGCGGTTGGACCATTTTGCTCCAGTAGGGAAAAGAGTCATATTTTCTGCTAGCATAATTGTCCCAAATCTTGTGCTGGTGCGAATATCAATATGTTATGGCGATCACTCAAGAGCACTGTAATGTCGGTTCCCAGTCCTCACCATCTGAAAGACTTGAGCAAAGCTGGGTTCTGACCTTTTCTCCGCCCTGTTCTGAGTAAGAGAAACACAGAAGATGACTTAACCCAGAGCTGACAGGGTCTGATTCCCAAAGTTGACTGGAGAAGCAACAGCCTTCTTAAAAACCAACTCCCGGTTTCCTAGAGTCTGCTTGAACATTTGCCTGCCTCCAGCCTGTCTCTGGGCTTCCCTGATAGCTCAGCTGGTAAAGAATCCGCCTGCAATGCAGGAGACCCCAGTTTGATTCCTGGGTCGGGAAGATAGGCTGGAGATAGGCTACCCACTCCAGTATTCTTGGGCTTCCCTTGTGGCTCAGCTGGTAAAGAATCAGACCTCGGTTCGATCCCTGGGCTGGGAAGATCCCCTGGAGAAGGGAAAGACTACCCACTCCAAATTCGCAGAGTCAGACACAACTAGGTGGCTTTCACTTTCAGTCTCTCTCTGCTTTGGCCTACAGTGACTTGAACAGATACTTAACATCTTTCTACGGTAAGGGTGTTCCAGGGACCAGTAGCATCACCATATCCTTGGAACTTGTTAGAAATGCAGAATGACAGGCCCCGCCTCAGACATATGGAGTGGGACTCTGCATTTTAACAAGAAACCTAGGTGATTCACAGACACAGTACATTTGAGAACCATTGGGCTAAACCACAGGACTGATGTCATTTCTTCTGCCCAGACACTTTTAGTGGCTCTCTGTGGCCTGAAGGAAGCCATCCAAGCTCAACAATTTCATCCCAGCCTGCCTACTCAGCCTCTTCTCAATTAATTAATTCCCCATATTCAATACTCTCTGAATACATAAGGCTTTCTCAAGCCCAACACAAGAATGCCCTTTTCATAAATGGTGAAATCACACTCAGTCTTCAAAACCTAGCTCAAAACCTCCTCCAGGAAGCCTTCTGGGACCCCTCCTCCCAAGACACTCCCTACTCATCCTTCCTCTAATCTCTGAGGCCCTCATGTGTGTGCTTAGTCACTCAGTCATATCCAACTCTTTGCAACTCCATGGATTGCAACCCTCCAGGCTCCTCTGTCCATGGGAATCTCCAGACAAGAATACTGGAGTGGGTTGCCATGCCCTCCTCCAGGGAATCTTCCCAACCCAGGGATTGAACCCAGGTCTCCCACACTGCAGGCAGATTTGTTACCATCTTAGCCACCAGGGAAGCCCAAAGCCCTCATAAGCTCAGTCATCTGTGTGCATACATGTGTGTGGCAATTTCCTATGGGTACCTCAGTAAAGACCCCGATGCTGGGAAAGATTGAAGGCAAGAGAAAGGGGGCAACCAAGGATGAGATGGTTGGATGACATCATCGACTTGATGGACAGAAGTTTGAGCAAACGCCACGAGATAGTGATGGACGGGAAAGCCTGGCGTGCTGCAGTCCATGGGGGTCTCAAAGAGTCGGACATGACTTAGCGACTGAACAACAACATCTCAGTAGATGTCTAATCCATGTTCCCAAAATGAAAATGGATGAATGAGTGAATGAATGGTGCTACCTCTGGCTCCACCACAGAAGCACTGATGTGACTTTTCCCTTTGGAAAGTGCCCTATCTCACAGGGAATGAATGAATGAAGTCGCTCAGTCGTGTCCAACTCTTTGCGACCCCATGGACTGTAGCCTGAAGGTGAAGTCGCTCAGTCGTGTCCAACTCTTTGGGACCCCGTGGACTGTAACCTACTAGGCTTCTCCGTCCATGGGGTTCTCCAGGCAAGAATACTGGAGTGGATTGCCATTTCCTTCTTCAGGGGATCTTCCTGACCCAGGGATCAAACCCAGGTCTCTCACATTGGAGACAGACATTTTAACCTCTGAGCCACCAGGGAAGCCCAGGGATTGTAGCCTACCAGGCTCCTCTGTCCATGGGATTTTCCAGGCACTGGTACTGGAGTGGATTGCCTCTCACAGAGACATTGTGAAAATCACATAAGCTTTGTTCTAAACCCAGCACTTCCCAAGGGCTCTGCCTGGGGTTATAGCCCCATCAGCATGACCCAAAGGGATATTAATACAAAGAGATTCCAAGGCCCCACCCATAGAGATTCTGATCTGGGAGGAATTCTGCCTTTTAACAGGCTGCCCAGGTAAGACTGTTGGTAAAGAATCTGCTTGCCAGTGCAGGAGACACAAGAGACATGGGTTCAATCCCTGGGTCAGGAAGATCTTCTGGAGTAGGAAGTGACAATCTGCTCCAGTACTCTTGCCTGGAGAATCCCCACGGACAGAGGAGCCTAGCAGATTACGTCCATGAGGTCGCAGAGCGTTGGACACAACTAGGCACTTGTGTGCTGTATTTTAACCAACTTTTCTGGTGGTTTCAGTAGAAAGCCCCATCTGGAAACAGTAGGCCGTGAGGCTTGTGAGGTTCAGCTCACACCCCTTGACCCAGGTCAGGAATAGGGTGAAGTAAGAGTGTACAGATCAAGGAGGCCCTCACATTCAAGNCATAGAGATTCTGATCTGGGAGGAATTCTGCCTTTTAACAGGCTGCCCAGGTAAGACTGTTGGTAAAGAATCTGCTTGCCAATGCAGGAGACACAAGAGACATGGGTTCAATCCCTCGGTCAGGAAGATCTTCTGGAGTAGGAAGTGACAATCTGCTCCAGTACTGTTGCCTGGAGAATCCCCACGGACAGAGGAACCTAGCAGGCTACAGTCCATGAGGTCACAGAGCATCGTACACAACGAGGCACTTGCGCGCTGCATTTTAACCAACTTTTCTGGTGGTTTCAGTAGAAAGCCCCATCTGGAAACAGGAGGCCGTGAGGCTTGTGAAGTTCAGCTCACACCCCTTGACCCAGGTCAGGAATAGGGTGAAGTAAGAGTGTATAGATCAAGGAGGCCCTCACATTCAAGGTCAGGGAAGTGCAGGGTCTGAGCCTGAGACGGAGAGCCTGCGAACCTTAAAACTATGCCCCGTGCCTCTCTGGCTGCATCCAAGGGCTGGTCCTGTCCTGACCACCCAGAAAAGCAAGCCCAGGTCCAAGGTATACCCTCGCCTGTACCCAGCCCTCAGGAGAATCCAGCCACATGGGGAGCTCGGCCACTGGCCACAGGCAGACCCAGGGAAGCCAAGGACAAGGTGTTCTCACGGCTTTGGAATTCCAGGCCCAACCACTGCAGCCCCGTTCAGTCTGTTTTCCCTGAAGTGAGGAAGAGGCGGGCTGATTCCAGCCTCATGCCCCATGAAGTCTGACCACCTCGAGGCACCAGGGTCCTTTGAAGAAGCTGGGGCTTGGCATCTCGAGCAAGATTCCTCGGTTCTTCAGACCTGAAGCCCAGCCTTGAGGATCTCTGCTAGTGGCACACCATCAAGAGGGCATGTCCCCAGGGTGGCCGCACATGGGCGCAGCTGAAGGCTAACTTTCCAGACTGCTCATCGTCCCCTCGACTCCCCAGAGCACGTAAAGCTTGCCCCCTGATCTCCCTCTTTGTTTCTCACAGCCTGTGTGAGGACTCTGTGTTAAGCTCCATGGAAGGCACATCACACGTGTATTTCTTTTATATCATCACTATGAACCCGCTTTGATGCTGAAGCTGAAGCTCCAATACTTTGGCCACCTGTTGCAAAGAGCCAACTCATTGGGAAAGACTCTGATGCTAAAAAAGATTGAAGGGAAAAGGAGAAGAGGGCAGCATGGGATGAGATGATTAGATCACATCATGCACTCAGTGGACATGAATTTGAACAAACTCCAGGAAGTAGTGAAGGACAGGGAAGCCTGGCATGCTGCAGTCCATGGTACCGCAAAGTCAGACATGACTTTGCAACTGAACAACATGAACCCACCGGGTAGAAACTATTTCACAGATGGGGACAGTGAGGCTCAGAGAGGTGAGGGAAGTTGTCCAAGATCACTGAGCCAGTCCATGGCAGGGGTAAGACGTAAGCCCAGGAGCTCTCCCTGCTCCTCCCCCTGTTTCATCTTTAATGCCCCTGCTTTGTATTTCCAAGCTCCTTCCTCTGTTTTCCTGGGTCTGTAGATAACAGCAATCAGTGGCCTTGAGTTTGGGCAGTTTCCTGGAGGGTATTTCCTGGAGTCTAAGGCTGGATTCCTGGAAATTCCCGGCAGTCCCCGGATTAGGACTTGGTGCTTTGCTTTCACTGGAAGGGCCCTGGTTCAATCCCTGGTCAGCGATTAAAATCTTGCAAACTGTGCGGCACGATTAGATTCTTTAGAAGCTGTGGTGGGTATGTGTGTGTGCAGGTATGTAAATGGGTGCACTGTGGCCTCTGGATATCTTCTCAAAATAATGTCCTGCCATTGAAGGGGACATAAGAGATGTGGTGTGGGTTTGATCCCTGAGTCAGGAAGATCCCCTGGGGAAGGAAATGGCAACCCACTCCAGTATTCTTGCCTAGAGAATCCCATGGGCAGAGGAACCTAGGGGACTTAAGTTCATGAGGTTGCAGAGAGTCAGACACGACTTTAGTGACTTAAAACGCATGCAGTAAATTACTTTTGATTACAAAGGAAAGCAATTGTGCAATACCTCAATTATCAAAATACTAAAGAGCAAATTTGTGATGTAATAATACAGGCTTCTTTATTATTGCATTAAATATAAGCTCTAATGTGAATCTAATTTCTAAGTAGTGATACCATAAATGATTTGGAGAAATCTGCAATAATTATCATTTGAAATGAAAAATACCTCTTATATCCAGATATAGCACATATACACACTTGTACACAACTACCACACATCCAGGAGGCTAACAGGAATACAAAAGGGGCCGCCTTGAGTTCCAGCCCAAAATTCTCCCTCTGATATCACCTTAATGCTTTTTCATTTAAAGTGCTCACATGCAAATTGTCACAAGATCTCCAGGATTTCCCAAAAGGAGGGGAGAGTGACCCTCTTGAAAAGGTGGGAAATGAAGGATCTCATTCAAGGTCACAGCTAATGTAAGAAAGAACCAATGATTTTGCAGACTTCTCCTGCCCTTTCCAGCATCCCTGCACCTTGTCAGCCCAGAGCCAGGAACACAGCATCACGTTTGAGCGGGGAGACGAGAAAGTATATGTAAATTTCCCAGGGTTATGCATTCTTATTCTCCCAGAACTGTGCAGAGGCTGACACTTATCCAAGCAACCTATTTCACAGGCATCACCAAGAAAAACTAACTTCCAAAAGCAAACTGAATGGGAGTGAATCACGTAACAATCCAAGACATGTAAGAGAAGACAGGAATTCCCTGAGTAGCGGGCTGGCTGGCACGGGTGCCAAGGATCAGACAGGACAGCTGAGTGTGAGCTCAGCTAGTGGACAGAGAGCGGAACATCTCAGACAGCAGAGAAAGAGGTTGGCAATTTCTCTGANAATGTATTATGTCCTGTGAGGCCCATGCAAGATACAGTAGGTCTGGAGGAGGTCCATTATCTAGAGGCCTTGTGATGGGAGCCCAAGCCAGGGGAGAAGCAAGACTGTTACTGTATGAACGCTCAGGATTCTAGAATTAGCAAAGTCCTTTCCCAGTCATGGATTTCGTGGTTCACAACAACACCCGTAAGCATCAGACAAGTCTGAGCTACCAACTCCACCTCACAGAGGCAGGAACGAGGCCCAAGAGTATGTGGAGACTTGATCAAGAGGCATGGCTAGTCAGGAGAGAGCCAGAGCCTCGGCTTGATTTTTAAATTGCTAATCCAGCCCAANGTCTGAGCTACCAACTCCACCTCACAGAGGCAGGAACGAGGCCCAAGAGTATGTGGAGACTTGATCAAGAGGCATGGCTAGTCAGGAGAGAGCCAGAGCCTCGGCTTGATTTTTAAATTGCTAATCCAGCCCAATTCTACCAAGGTAATTTAAAGCAGGCCTGGGATGGAGGAAGAAATTCAGACCTTATATACACACACACATTCACCAAGAATTAGTGATTCATTCAACAAACATTTATTGACTGTGTTTCCAGACTTGTATTGGAAACTGACAGATAAAAAAGATTAGATACAGGGAGAAGGAGGATGAGTCAGAGCAGAAGAGGTGGCCATGTGGAGTGGTGGACAAACAGCAGTGGCCCTGGGGTCAGGAGACCTGGCCTCCAGGCAAGTCTATGAGTTGTGGCCCTGACACTGTCCATTGCTGAACTCTCAGGGAGTTTGCAGGGGGCAACAACGGCTCCTGGTTTTAGACAAAACGGTCAAATCAATTTCAGATGGCAACTGCAAGGTTGAAATCCCTCCAAATGTCTTAGTATTATACCCATGAAGTGTGCTGTTATGTTCAGTCTCTCAGTCATGTCCAACTCTTTGCGACCCCATGGACTGTAGACCACCAGGCTCCTCTGTCCATGGAATTCTCTGTCCATGGAATTCCATGCAAGAATATCGAAGTGAGTTGCCATTCCCTTTTCCAGGGGATCTTCCCGACTCGGAGATCAAACCTGCATTTCTTGCAGTGGCAGGCAGATTCTTTACCACTCTGCCACCTGGTTCTTGCTTCTCTCTCCAGTCTTGGCTGCTGGAGGCTCTGGGATTCTTGATACCTTGACACTGGGAGCCCCACATAGTTCCCCATAATTGCACTTCCTCTCTTACACACAAGCCTTTGCACTAGATGTTCCCTCTGCCTAACAAGCTTTCTCCTATCATCATCCCACTTTCCTCACCTGGAAAATGTTCACTCAAAGTTCATGACTCAATTCAGGTAGTTACCATATCCTCAGGAGTAACCAGTACATACCAGGTACCGAGAAAGTCTCCACTTTTTTTTTTTTTTTTTTTT
>SJYW01037671.1:164566-204521 GCA_006410735.1 Raphicerus campestris | reverse complement strand
TTTTTTTTTTTTTTTTTTTTGAGGAGGGGAGTTAATGATTTGATTGATTAATAAAAATAAAATAGCTACCATATTGTGAGTATATTCTGTCTCCATAGCATAGTAACAGAAATATCATACAAACTTTGTGGAACTAGAATTTTGAAAGTGATTGAAAAGTAAGTGGCTGCATGTAGGTGAACTGAGGATGAGTGAGGCAGATGGATGGTGAATTAAATGAGTGGCTTCATGGATGGACAGTTGGGTGAATGAAATAACTTGCTTGATCCTGACCAAGTTCAGTCATCTTCAGGCAATGAGAAAAGGCAGAATTTGAACTGGGAAGACTGGGACTGTAGAGCTTGTTATTAAAAGAACATTTGGAACCTTGCTAGCCAATGTAAAGTGTGCTTGTGGACAAGGAACCATTTATGCAAAGGCCTTAGGAAATTCGAATCTGCTGTTCCAGGTGAATCCCTAAGGATGATGCCCATCTTCAAAGAATGACTGACTGATGGGACTTAACTTAATGGAAGCACAGCAAGGTTAGGTCAAGCAATAGAAATCTGACTTTGAGAATTTCGGGAGCTGACAAAGACATTTCTATGACTCCTATGACAAGACAACAATGAACAAAGAGATGAAAGTACAGGGAACATGTACGAGGGGATGTTAAACCAAGGTGGAACAGCACTTTCCTATACACCTGAAATGAACACAACATTGTAAAAAAAAAAAAAAAAAAATTGTAAAAAACACTGAAAGAAATTGTAAAAAAAAAAAAAAAAATTGCATAAAAATTTTTTTAAAAAGCAAAAACCCCAAGGTGGCAATTCCTCATCTAGTGTCAGAGTTTCAAGATGAAGTTTTTGCCCACAGCATCAAATCCTAAACCAGCCTGCCTCCTCCTCAATCCCTCGACAGGCTCCCTCTACCATGGGCTTGCTTGAATCCCAGAGGCTTCTGACAGCTGAGTCCCACATTCCGCAGCTCCTTGGAAACCCGCAATTCCCATTACTCCCCTCCCCCAACCTTTAAATCCTCTCCTTTTCCTTCCCCTGGTAAAGGATAATCAGTAGCTTGTCAAATTCATGCCTCTAGACCTTGCCGTGGGCTGCAGAGAGCTCCCTGGAGACCCATCCAATGCACTTGGCTCAGGATTCCTAGGGTGGGGCTGGATTTCCTTTGGAGCCAAAGATGAAGCATCAGCAAGAGTCTGCTTTCTATGATGGCCTGCGTGCTGAATCTTTTTTTTTTTTTTTTTTTTAAGTATAAGAATGACTTTCCTTTTAAAGTAAAAGGGAGTGAGAATTCAGACTTAGCATGGAAAGCCAGTGAGAAGGTTTCTTTCCAAGGTACATCCGCCTTGATCAAGCCCTTTCCCATAGTTTTTGTTTTGATCTCTACAGGAGCCTTCTGAGGAGGCTCTCCCCTTTGATTGTGTGATAGGATTACCTGGAGAGTTGTTGTTTTAACCTGGAGTGCTTTTTAAAACCCTGATGCTCTGGTCAGATCCAAGAACAATTACACAGGAATCTGGGGGATGGAATAGGTCCAGGCCCCAGCTAATTCTAATTGGGCCTCCCTGGTGACTCAAATGGTAAAGAATCTGCCTGCACTTCTGGAGACCCAGGTTCGATCCCTGAGTCAGAAAGATCGCTTGGAGAAGGGAATCGCAACCGAGTCTGGTATTCTTGCCTAGAGAATTCCATGGACAGAGGAGTCCAGCAGGCTACAGTCCATGGGGCTGCAAAGAATCAGACACAACGGAGCGTCTAACACAACACAATTCCAATGTCATTTTGCCAAGGCTTGGGAGCCTCCACAGGGGTGAGATAAGCTGGTCTGAGATATCACCACCAGTCGGGGGAGCTTCAAAGCCAGGACCTCTGTTCACTCACAGTCACTCTGCGTTCTTCCAGGAGTGGCTCTCAGGGTCATGGGAGACATGTAGTTACTGACAAACACAGCTGACCCCTGAACACCAGTTTCAACTGCGCAGATCCACTTACACAGAGATTTTTTTCGGTAAACACATACTAGAGGACTACAGCATCCATAGTTGGTCGAATCTGCAGATGTGGAAGCACAGATCCAACAGCCACTGAAATGATACATTCTGCACAATGAGCCATAAAAATAATTATAACAAGAATAGGCTGTGTGAAAGTCTTTAAATCTTCCGGTTGTTATCAAAGCCCATTAAAGTCACAGAGCAGGGAAGATGAAAGTTTCTTCCATCACAAAGTGACTGGTAGGCTGTTTCTTGTTTGTGAGTATTCTATTCTTCCAAGTTGTGCCCGATTCTGCAACATGTTTTTATCTGATAGCTAATTGAATGTATGATTTTCTGCTTGTCAGCCCTTGCCAAAGACCCAGCTGAGACAATCTAAGACAATCTAAGACAATTCAAACACTTCTTTTCCCTGGGGTCTCTTAAAGCTATTCCTACATCAAACAGAATACCAGAAAGCCGCACAGCTTAACTCTGATGCTTTAATTCATCATGTAGGGACTTCCCTGGTGGTCCAGTGACTAAGATTCTATGCTAGCAATTCAGGTGGCCCAGATTTGATCCCTGATCAGGAAACTAGATCCCACACCCTGCAACTAAGGGTCCGAGTGCTGCAACTAAAGATCCCTAAATAAATATATGTATTTTTTAAATTCATTGTTTAAGTGCATCTGAATCTGTCATTTCTTGGTGCTGGAGAAAGCCAAAGAAGAACACTCCTATTTCTTTGGTAACAGTTTTTTCCAGGGGGGTGCTGTTTATTTCAATGCTTCTTAAAGTTTTATCTTATAACTTCTCAGAGTTTACCATTGAAGGAAAAGAAAATGACCACTGATGAGCTGGTTCACTCTTATTTATTGTCCAATGTGACCTATAATTCATCCTTTTGCATTTCCCCTTGATTGCTAGGGATCTTGGTTCTAACTTGTATGTAATAATACAACAGATACTTTTACACTATGGAACTGGACCAACTTACTTCCCCACTACATTTCATTGCTTTTGCTCTGTCTTCCTTATTTTGTAAGCTCTACATTATGCCACCTCAAATCTCTTTTAGAAAAAAAAGTAATAAAGCAGAGCATAATAANGAACTAAGTCATATGCAGCTCTTAGGTTGGTGACTGGCACAGAATAAACTCACAGAGTCAACAATGTTATCAGTTAATTTTTAAGGAAAGCGTAACCATCTAGTCCTCCCTTGGACTGGGTCTGAGCCTGAGTTGAACAGTCAGAGGAGCAGGTGGAACTTTCAAGCCAATGGGAAGGTTTTCAGGTCAAATGGCTGAAGGCAGTGGTCTAGAAGATGTTTTCTTTAGGGAGCTTCTATTCTTTAAGGCATACTTATGCAATAAAGCTTACAAACGAAGGACCAGCATATTAATTAATGTTGCCATGTATTGGGGCTTCCCTGGTGGCTCTGACAGTAAAGAATCTACCTGCAATACAAGAGATCTGGGTTTGATCCCTGGGTTGAGAAGATCCCCTGGAGAAGGGAATGGCAACCCATTCCAATATTCTTGCCTGGAGAATTCCATGGACAGAAGAGCCTGGTGGGCTACATTCCATGGGGTCGCACAGAGTTGGACACAACTAAAGGGACTTAGCAGCAGCAGCAGCAGCTAATTAATTTAGATAAAGTTTTGGTCAGAAGTAGAGCCACTGGTGTTTGTCTTTCCTTCTCATATTTTTCAGAGAATGAGATAATAGCTATAGTTGATTGATTCCATCATAGGCAGACTTTTAATAATTATTTCATATAATACTCTGTAATATATCCAAGGTTGTCATTATCATCCCCAAGGTCAAGAAGAGGAAAGGGAGCTTCCTCAAAGTGAGGAGGTAACTTGCATGCAGTTGCCATAACTAAGAACCAAGATTCAACCCAGGTCTCTCTAACTCCAGGACTCAAGCTCTTAACTCAATGAAGAACACATGGATATTGAGCTGGAATTTTGGAAGCTGGGAAGTCCAGCTTGGCAGATGGGAGAAATTACTTTCTGAAGGATTTAGTGTCTTCTATTTATTTACAAAATGGTCATGCCTGGAAGGACTTTGGAAGGAATCTATCCAGAGTCTTCATCGTACAGATGGAAAACCTGGAGCCCATAGCAGGATGTGTCTGAGCTGATTACACATTGGAGCTCTCCTCTGAGTCTTGGTTTCCTCACTCTGTACAGTAACCTCCATGTAACCTTCATGTGGCCTCAAGATAGAAGGGGAAACATGCTTGGTGCTACACAGACTGCTTCTCATCCTGGCCCAAAGAAGCTTGCAAGTCATCAAGGGAGAAAATTCATGCCGACAAATAACAGTCAAAAAACGAAGATCATGGCGTCTAGTCCCATCACTTCATGGCAAATAGATGGGAAAACAGTGGAAACAGTGAAAGATTGTTTTCTTGACCTTCAAAGTCACTGCAGATGGTGACTGCAGCCATGAATTTAAAAGATGCTTGCTCCTTGGAAGAAAAGCTATGACCAACCTAGAGAAATATTAAAAGGCAGAGACATCACTTTTCTGACAAAGTTCTGTGTTGTCAAGGCTATGTTTTTTCCAATAGTCATGTATGGTTGTTAGAATTGGACCATAAGGAAGGCTGAGCGCTGAAGAATTGATGTTTTTGAACTGTGATATTGTAGAAGACTCTTGAGAGTCCCTTGAACAGCAAGAAGATCAAACCTAACAATACTAAAGGAAATCAGTTATGAATATTCATTGGATGAACTGATGCTGAAGCTGAAGCTCCAACACTTTGGTCACCTGATGTAAAGAACTGACTCATTGGAAAAGACCCTGATGCTGGGAAAGATTGAAGGCAGAAGGAAAAGGGGAAGACAGAGGATGAGATGGTTGGATGCCATCACTGGCTCAATGGACATGAGTTTAAGCAAGCTCTGGGAGATGGTAAAGGACAGGGGAGCCTGGCGTGCTGCAGTCCTTGGGGTTGTAAACAGCTGGACACAGCTTAGTGAATGAACAACAAGTAAAAAGGCAAAAAGCACTTTGGGGTCTTTGGAGCACTTTGTCCCTCTGACCAGAATCAAGAAAGACTTCTTGGAGGAGTTTGCATAAGAGCTGGGTCTGCAGTAGAAATGACAGGAAGGGCACTCCAGATGGAGAAGGGACTGCTAGCAATGAAAGCTAACATTTATTGAGCCACAGCATGCAGACTCCATGATAAACACTTTATACTTATTAATTCCTGTAAATCCCACGGGACACCATAAGGTGGGTACCATAATTATCCCCATTTTAGAGAACGGGAAATTAAGACATACAAAGGATAAATAGCTTGTCCATGGACATATGACTAGGAATTGGGAGCTTCCAGGATGAGAATACTAGCCGGAGTGACTCCTCATTTCTTGATGCCTGAAGGGAAGACCCAGGGAGGAGCACTGGGAAGTGGACACAGGATGGAGTAGGATATAGGTTCTTTTTCTAGGACAAGTCAACTTCTAATTGACCATTGGATTTTCCNCTGAAGGGAAGACCCAGGGAGGAGCACTGGGAAGTGGACACAGGATGGAGTAGGATATAGGTTCTTTTTCTAGGACAAGTCAACTTCTAATTGACCATTGGATTTTCCTACCATCTCGGGACTTCCTGAGATAGGCAAGGCGTACTCAGTTAATGAGAATCAGGAACCCAGACCCACTGGCCTCTCTGGACCTTCCAGAAGCTACCAAGACTGAGCTCAGAGACTCTGGTTGAAGGGCCATAGAAGCCATCTGGCTCACTCTGGGCCACAATGTTCAAGAACCCATCCTGAGTGATCTTATACCAGCTCCAGGGGTTTTCTCAATGCCAAACATAGCTGTGGCTCAGACCCCCTGGAGACAACGAGGTTTGGAGGTAAGAGCACAGAATATAGCAACAGCCCAAGTCCAGCACTGAGAGCTGTGTGACCAGCTCTGACCCTGGCTGGATTTCCGGGAGCATCTAACAGGGGGGATCAGTCTGACTTCTAGGTTTCATGGGAGGAATCTATGAAAACAAACATGAGGGCGTGCACAATGCGTGGCTCCCAAAAGTGCTCAGTCAATGCTAACTTCTTGCCCTTGACCTTGAAGCTCCTCATCTTCTTGGAGCAGGCTAAAAATTGGATAGACTCACCCCATTCCTCAGTTTCTTGTTGTCCTTTAAAACAGATCCACAGGCCCTTGGAATGTTGACAATGTGGCTGCTAATCGCTAGAAACAGGAGACAACAGACACTGACATGGGAGGTACCGAAGGTCTCTGCACCTATGTACCTTCCCCCGGCAGCATCTCCTGCTCCAGAGTCACAGCAGCCTTCCCTGGACAGCACCCACTTCTTCAAGGCAGGAAAGGCTTTCTTCAACTCTTCCACCCCAGACCTTCTCAAGTGACCATTCGAGTTCCATTCATCATTAACTGCTCATGAACACCTATCCAATATTCTTGACACGAGCTAACTCAGAGTCAAATGGGAAAGCAACAGCAGTGTCCATAGACAGATGACGGATAATCGAAATATGCTATATACATACAATGGACTGTTAGCCTTTAAAAAAAAAAGAATGAAATTCTGACACATGGTGTAATACAGATGAACCTTTATGAAGACAGCAGGCTCCGTGGAATAACCCTAATGCAAGAGGACAGATATTATATGATTTCACTTACCTGTGGCACCTAGAGTGTCAAATTCATAGAGGTAGAAAGAAGTTACCAAGGGCAGAGAAGAGGGGAGGATGGGGAGTTCGTGTTTACTGGGTACAAAGTTTCAGTCTGAGAAGATGAGAAAGACCTGGAGATGCAAGGTGATGGTTTCACAACAAGGTGGATGCGCTTAATGCTCTTGAACTGCTCACTTAGGAAGGGTTAACACAGTTTGGCATCAATAAATAAACACTCACAACATCCTTTAAAAAGTGGCTAAAATGGAAGTTTTATGTTATATATATGCTGTGCTGTGCTTAGTTGCTCAGTCATGTCCGACTCTGCAATCCCATGGACTGCAGCCCGCCAGGCTCCTCTGTCCATGGGGATTCTCCAGGCAGAATACTGGAGTGGGTTGCCACGGCTTCCTCCGGGGGATCTTCCCAATCCAGGGATCAAACCCAGGTTTCCTAAATTGCAGGCAGATCCTTTGCCATCTGAGCCACCAGGGAAAAGTGAAAGTGAAGTCGCTCACTCGTGTCCGACTCTTTGCGACACCATGGATTGTAGCCCACGGAATTTTCTAGGTAAGTACTGAAATGGGTTGCCATTTCCTTCTCCATGGGATCCTCCTGATCCAGGGATCAACCTGGGTCTCCCACGTTGCAGGCAGAGGCTTTATCTCTGAGCCATAGGGTTACTATCTGAGCCACCAGGGAAGTCCATTATATACATATTTTACTACAATTTAAAAAATATATGAGCAGATTAACAATGGATTAAGAAACTGTGGTACATCCAAACAATGGAGTGCTGAAAATTATTATTACTATTATTAAAATTAATATTCAGTGCTGAAAATTAATAAGCTATCAAGCCATGAAAAAGCATGGAGAAAACCTAAATGCATATTACTATGAGAAAGAAGCCAATCTGAAATCTACATACTGTATGACTCCAACTATATGACATTCTGGAAAAGGCAAAACTGTGGAGATACAGAAAAGGAATCAGTGGTTACCAGGGGTTGGGGAATCAGTGGTTACCAGGGGTTAGGGAGGGGTGGAGGGATGAACAGGTGGAGCACAGAGGATTTTCAGGGCAGTGAAAACACTCTGTATGATATCATAATGACGGATACGTGTCATTATGTATGTCATTCTACATATATTCAAACTCACAGAACGTGCAATCCCAACGGTGAACTCTAATGCCAACTATGGACTTTGGGCGATTATGATGGGTGAATATTGGTTCATCCATTGTAACGTATGTACCCCTAGATGCTGATAATGAAGCAGGCTATGCATATAGGAAGTGTATGGGAAATCTCTGTACCTTACCCTCAGTTTTGCTGTGGCTTCCCTGGTGGCTGAGCAGTAAAGAATCTGCCTGCCAATGCGTGAAATGCAGGCTCGATCCCTGGGTCTTGAAGATCTGCTGGAGGAGGAAATGGCAACCTACTCCAGTATTCTTGCCTGGGATATTCCATGGACAAAGGAATTGTGGGCTACAGTCCATGGGGTTGCAAAGAGTTGGACATAACTTAGCGACTAGAAAACAATAACAAAATTCTCTAAAAAAAATTCTTTACAAAACTAGGGGGCAGAATGCAAATGGCAGTTTCCTGTCCCCAGACATCTCCTTGTCTGGTTGAGACACACAGAGATAAGCCATGCATTAAGAGATCTCGATGATGCAGGCAGCCTCAGATGTCTCAGACTGGCCCTCCTGCTGCTCAGGGTATAGAAGGTTCTCTGGAGGCAGTGAGTCCCTTCTATATGGGGTGGCCTGTAGCCTGGGTGTAGCCATCTCAGTGGGTCCCCTAACCCTTCCTGGAGAAGTCCCTTCAAGTTGGGCCATGGGGCCCAAGCAGTCCTGCCATCACAAACCACACTGGCTTCAGTGCTCTATGGGAATTCATTCTGCTAAGTGGGCTTGGCCTTCACAGAAACGGATATCGTGGACTCGGCACTCCCCAAATGACCACCTCCTTGCTGCTCCTGAATTTCTCACCCAGCCCAGCTCCATATTATTCAGCTCTCCTCTTTCTACCCCATCTCCCCCACCTTCTTTGAAGAACTCATAGCCATCCTGACCTCTCAATACCCACTTCCAGAGCCCTAGGTGGGAAGGGCTGTGTGGGTGCCAGAGGGCAGCTATCCACTCACTCGGGCCAGTCCCAGGACTGGAGTTAGAGCCGACTGTGAGATGTCCTAAAGCACTGGGACAAAGATATGCAAAGCTGAACAGAGACAGGATGGCTCTTCCAGAGCAAAGCTGAACTGGATTTAGGATAAAGGAAGGAAACTGCCCCTCAGAAGAGGCCGGAGGCAGGAAAGGAAGGCATGTCAGCCACAAAATCAAAGTGTTAATCACCCAGTCAACTCTGACTCTTTGGGACCCCAAGGTCTCTAGCCTGTTAGGCTCTTCTGTCCATGGGATTTCCCGGGCAAGAATTCTGGAGTGGGCTGCCATTCCCTTCTCCAGGGGATCTTTCCAACTCGGGGATCAAACCCTGGTCTCCTGCATTGCAAGGCAGATTCTTTACCATCTGAGCCACTAAGGAAGTGTCAGCCTGTAGGTGCAGGAAAAGTAGAGTCATTCATTCATTCACTCAACAAAGAACTTCTAAGCCCTTATCAGGCGCCAAATGCTGAGAGGTATGGGTATAGATATGAGAACACAGACAGAGTGAAGGAAGCAGCCTAGAGTCCTGCTCTTGTGTAGCTGACCGCTGTGACATTCTAGGGAGACCATAAGAAAGATAACCAAGACAAAGAAAACATATGTCAGACAGTGACAAGGCCACGAGCTCAGCAAGGGGAGTAGAGATTTCCAGGTGCGGGAAGAAAAGATCACAGTATTTTAAAGGCCAGTTTTGCTGAGAAGGCGGTACCTGAGCAATGACTTAAATTGAGAAACTGCTGTTTGGGTGCCTGAAAGAGCATTCTGGAGACAGGATAGTGCGGATGCAGAAGACCCAAGCAGGGAGGATGCCAGGAGTGTTGGAGGAGCTCCTAGGAAGCCAGGGTTGGAAGAGAGTTTTTTGCAAGTGGGGAGCAGGAGACAAGGTCAAGAAGGAAACAAGGAGCTGGGTTGTCTCCGGCCTGGTAGAGGATCACNATGACATTCTGGAAAAGGCAAAACTGTGGAGATACAGAAAAGGAATCAGTGGTTACCAGGGGTTGGGGAATCAGTGGTTACCAGGGGTTAGGGAGGGGTGGAGGGATGAACAGGTGGAGCACAGAGGATTTTCAGGGCAGTGAAAACACTCTGTATGATATCATAATGACGGATACGTGTCATTATGTATGTCATTCTACATATATTCAAACTCACAGAACGTGCAATCCCAACGGTGAACTCTAATGCCAACTATGGACTTTGGGCGATTATGATGGGTGAATATTGGTTCATCCATTGTAACATATGTACCCCTAGATGCTGATAATGAAGCAGGCTATGCATATAGGAAGTGTATGGGAAATCTCTGTACCTTACCCTCAGTTTTGCTGTGGCTTCCCTGGTGGCTGAGCAGTAAAGAATCTGCCTGCCAATGCGTGAAATGCAGGCTCGATCCCTGGGTCTTGAAGATCTGCTGGAGGAGGAAATGGCAACCTACTCCAGTATTCTTGCCTGGGATATTCCATGGACAAAGGAATTGTGGGCTACAGTCCATGGGGTTGCAAAGAGTTGGACATAACTTAGCGACTAGAAAACAATAACAAAATTCTCTAAAAAAAATTCTTTACAAAACTAGGGGGCAGAATGCAAATGGCAGTTTCCTGTCCCCAGAGATCTCCTTGTCTGGTTGAGACACACAGAGATAAGCCATGCGTTAAGAGATCTCGATGATGCAGGCAGCCTCAGATGTCTCAGACTGGCCCTCCTGCTGCTCAGGGTATAGAAGGTTCTCTGGAGGCAGTGAGTCCCTTCTATATGGGGTGGCCTGTAGCCTGGGTGTAGCCATCTCAGTGGGTCCCCTAACCCTTCCTGGAGAAGTCCCTTCAAGTTGGGCCATGGGGCCCAAGCAGTCCTGCCATCACAAACCACACTGGCTTCAGTGCTCTATGGGAATTCATTCTGCTAAGTGGGCTTGGCCTTCAACAGAAACGGATATCGTGGACTCGGCACTCCCCAAATGACCACCTCCTTGCTGCTCCTGAATTTCTCACCCAGCCCAGCTCCATATTATTCAGCTCTCCTCTTTCTACCCCATCTCCCCCACCTTCTTTGAAGAACTCATAGCCATCCTGACCTCTCAATACCCACTTCCAGAGCCCTAGGTGGGAAGGGCTGTGTGGGTGCCAGAGGGCAGCTATCCACTCACTCGGGCCAGTCCCAGGACTGGAGTTAGAGCCGACTGTGAGATGTCCTAAAGCACTGGGACAAAGATATGCAAAGCTGAACAGAGACAGGATGGCTCTTCCAGAGCAAAGCTGAACTGGATTTAGGATAAAGGAAGGAAACTGCCCCTCAGAAGAGGCCGGAGGCAGGAAAGGAAGGCATGTCAGCCACAAAATCAAAGTGTTAATCACCCAGTCAACTCTGACTCTTTGGGACCCCAAGGTCTCTAGCCTGTTAGGCTCTTCTGTCCATGGGATTTCCCGGGCAAGAATTCTGGAGTGGGCTGCCATTCCCTTCTCCAGGGGATCTTTCCAACTCGGGGATCAAACCCTGGTCTCCTGCATTGCAAGGCAGATTCTTTACCATCTGAGCCACTAAGGAAGTGTCAGCCTGTAGGTGCAGGAAAAGTAGAGTCATTCATTCATTCACTCAACAAAGAACTTCTAAGCCCTTATCAGGCGCCAAATGCTGAGAGGTATGGGTATAGATATGAGAACACAGACAGAGTGAAGGAAGCAGCCTAGAGTCCTGCTCTTGTGTAGCTGACCGCTGTGACATTCTAGGGAGACCATAAGAAAGATAACCAAGACAAAGAAAACATATGTCAGACAGTGACAAGGCCACGAGCTCAGCAAGGGGAGTAGAGATTTCCAGGTGCGGGAAGAAAAGATCACAGTATTTTAAAGGCCAGTTTTGCTGAGAAGGCGGTACCTGAGCAATGACTTAAATTGAGAAACTGCTGTTTGGGTGCCTGAAAGAGCATTCTGGAGACAGGATAGTGCGGATGCAGAAGACCCAAGCAGGGAGGATGCCAGGAGTGTTGGAGGAGCTCCTAGGAAGCCAGGGTTGGAAGAGAGTTTTTTGCAAGTGGGGAGCAGGAGACGAGGTCAAGAAGGAAACAAGGAGCTGGGTTGTCTCCGGCCTGGTAGAGGATCACAAAGACTTAGTGAGACATAATGGTTGATTCCAGTGATGCTTTTTTAAATTATTATTATAGTTCTTTAATCTATAAGTGAGCAAGTGAGTGAAGTCGCTCAGTCGTGTCCGACTCTTTGCAACCCCATGGATTGTAGCCTAGTAGGCTCCTCTGTCCATGGCATTTTCCAGGCAAAATTACTGGAGTGAGTTGCTATTGCCTTCTCCAGAAGATCTTCCCAACCCAGGGATTGAACCCAGGTCTCCCGCATGGCAGGCAGACGCTTTTCCGTCTGAGCTACCAGGGAAGTCCTACAATGGCAGGATGGATGCATGGGGCTGTCATGAGCCTGCTTGAATTCCTTGCCCACAAGGTAACCTTCTGGTCATACCCTGGCTTCCCACAGACAGGTCCTCTAGGGCGAGAGACTGCTGGCAGCCAGGGTGTTGTCCTCACTGTGACACCTCTGCTTTTCATTGTAAATCGACACATAATATGGTGAGGTATGGATGGTATGGTACAGTACGGCATGGTATGGTGTAAACCAATATGATACAATGCTGCAGTTGCTGCTTGTCACGCAGTAGTGTCCAGCTCTTTGCAACCACATGGACTATAACCCATCAGACTCCTCTGTCCATGGGGTTTCCCAGGCAAGAATACTGGAGTGGGTTTTATGGTATAATACACAACCATATCTCAGAGCTTGTATAACATGACTCCAGCCCCCAGAATTGAAGCCACCCTGGTGGGTGGACTAATCCAGTCTCTAAACCAACCAGGCTCCTGAACTAGGTTCCACAGTCACAGTGTCCTCTCCATGACCGTGCCACTTGGTGAGGCTGCTCGACAGCCAGTCAGCTGCCCTTCTCTTGGCGCTGTCCTGATCTCACCACTCAACTTTTGAACCAAACCACTGAGCCTCAGTTTACTCAGCTGTAGAATGGGCATGATACTTTCAACCTCCAAGGGTGGCTGTAGGAACTGAATGAGATAAAAACCTCTGAGAGCCAGCAAGGCTCCTGGCTTCCCCTCTCATCCTCCCTTCCCTGACACTCAGCCCTCTTTTGTTGGGGCACTCTCAGCAGGGTCTCTCCAGCCTCCCAGCTTTCATCCTCGTGCCTGTCGGTGCATTGTAGACAAGTAGGATGCTTCAGATTCCCTGCACATCTCCCTCTGGTTAGAATGCCCTTCCTCTTCTCTGCCTGGTGAGCAGCCAGAGGCCCTTCAAGTTCTAGCTGCAATGCCACCTCTCCTTTAAAGCCTTCCCAGGCTCTTTCTGGGGCTTCTCAGGTGATGCTTGTGCTAAAGAATCCACCTGCCAAAGCATATGTAAGAGACATGGGTTCAACCTCTGGGTCGGGAGGATCCCCTGGAATAAAAAGTAGCAACTCATTCCAGTATTCTTGCTTGGAAAAATCCCATGGACAGGGAAGCCTGGTGGGCTACAGTCCATAGGATCACAGAGTCAGACACAACTGAAGAGACTTAGCAGGCAGGCCCCCAGGCTCTTTTTGTTCTTCCTGCCTGGTTGATTCTTCTGTCTGCTTACAGCACCCGATGCTTTCCTCTATCACAGCACTTACTGCTGCACTGGTTTAACTACCTGAGTTGTTGGCATTATTTTTTTAAGCTAAACTAAAGCTCGAGCTCCCTGTTGACAAAGAGGGGTCATCTTCTCTTATACCATGTTTCATTAAGTTTTGCCTGCCAACAAATTTTTAGATTCACCATTATTTTGTGTACCATTAAGAAAGAAAAATATGCACCACTTACGTCTTGACACCTTGGCTTCTTGGGATTTGTATTTTATGCATCGTGAAAGAATTCTTCTGAACTTACTTAGAAATAGTGTAGATATCATTTATCACTTTTGTGCATATCACATGTATTTGTCATGAAATTGATTGGCTAAAGTATTACCACTTGCGTTGTGACTAGTACCTGTCCAATAGCAACTGTAAGAGCCATTGACTGTAACACCTACCCCAGTTTTAAAGATGTTTAAAAATGAAAGAAAAAAACACATGCTACAGATGTGAGAGNCGGCCTGGTAGAGGATCACAAAGACTTAGTGAGACATAATGGTTGATTCCAGTGATGCTTTTTTAAATTATTATTATAGTTCTTTAATCTATAAGTGAACAAGTGAGTGAAGTCGCTCAGTCATGTCCGACTCTTTGCAACCCCATGGATTGTAGCCTAGTAGGCTCCTCTGTCCATGGCATTTTCCAGGCAAAATTACTGGAGTGAGTTGCTATTGCCTTCTCCAGAAGATCTTCCCAACCCAGGGATTGAACCCAGGTCTCCCGCATGGCAGGCAGACGCTTTTCCGTCTGAGCTACCAGGGAAGTCCTACAATGGCAGGATGGATGCATGGGGCTGTCATGAGCCTGCTTGAATTCCTTGCCCACAAGGTAACCTTCTGGTCATACCCTGGCTTCCCACAGACAGGTCCTCTAGGGCGAGAGACTGCTGGCAGCCAGGGTGTTGTCCTCACTGTGACACCTCTGCTTTTCATTGTAAATCGACACATAATATGGTGAGGTATGGATGGTATGGTACAGTACGGCATGGTATGGTGTAAACCAATATGATACAATGCTGCAGTTGCTGCTTGTCACGCAGTAGTGTCCAGCTCTTTGCAACCACATGGACTATAACCCATCAGACTCCTCTGTCCATGGGGTTTCCCAGGCAAGAATACTGGAGTGGGTTTTATGGTATAATACACAACCATATCTCAGAGCTTGTATAACATGACTCCAGCCCCCAGAATTGAAGCCACCCTGGTGGGTGGACTAATCCAGTCTCTAAACCAACCAGGCTCCTGAACTAGGTTCCACAGTCACAGTGTCCTCTCCATGACCGTGCCACTTGGTGAGGCTGCTCGACAGCCAGTCAGCTGCCCTTCTCTTGGCGCTGTCCTGATCTCACCACTCAACTTTTGAACCAAACCACTGAGCCTCAGTTTACTCAGCTGTAGAATGGGCATGATACTTTCAACCTCCAAGGGTGGCTGTAGGAACTGAATGAGATAAAAACCTCTGAGAGCCAGCAAGGCTCCTGGCTTCCCCTCTCATCCTCCCTTCCCTGACACTCAGCCCTCTTTTGTTGGGGCACTCTCAGCAGGGTCTCTCCAGCCTCCCAGCTTTCATCCTCGTGCCTGTCGGTGCATTGTAGACAAGTAGGATGCTTCAGATTCCCTGCACATCTCCCTCTGGTTAGAATGCCCTTCCTCTTCTCTGCCTGGTGAGCAGCCAGAGGCCCTTCAAGTTCTAGCTGCAATGCCACCTCTCCTTTAAAGCCTTCCCAGGCTCTTTCTGGGGCTTCTCAGGTGATGCTTGTGCTAAAGAATCCACCTGCCAAAACATATGTAAGAGACATGGGTTCAACCTCTGGGTCGGGAGGATCCCCTGGAATAAAAAGTAGCAACTCATTCCAGTATTCTTGCTTGGAAAAATCCCATGGACAGGGAAGCCTGGTGGGCTACAGTCCATAGGATCACAGAGTCAGACACAACTGAAGAGACTTAGCAGGCAGGCCCCCAGGCTCTTTTTGTTCTTCCTGCCTGGTTGATTCTTCTGTCTGCTTACAGCACCCGATGCTTTCCTCTATCACAGCACTTACTGCTGCACTGGTTTAACTACCTGAGTTGTTGGCATTATTTTTTTAAGCTAAACTAAAGCTCGAGCTCCCTGTTGACAAAGAGGGGTCATCTTCTCTTATACCATGTTTCATTAAGTTTTGCCTGCCAACAAATTTTTAGATTCACCATTATTTTGTGTACCATTAAGAAAGAAAAATATGCACCACTTACGTCTTGACACCTTGGCTTCTTGGGATTTGTATTTTATGCATCGTGAAAGAATTCTTCTGAACTTACTTAGAAATAGTGTAGATATCATTTATCACTTTTGTGCATATCACATGTATTTGTCATGAAATTGATTGGCTAAAGTATTACCACTTGCGTTGTGACTAGTACCTGTCCAATAGCAACTGTAAGAGCCATTGACTGTAACACCTACCCCAGTTTTAAAGATGTTTAAAAAGGAAAGAAAAAAACACATGCTACAGATGTGAGAGTTGGACCATAAAGAAGGCTGAGCACTGAAGAACTGATGCCTTCAAACTGTGGTGCTGGAGAAGACTCTTGAGAGTCCCTTGGGCAACAAGGGTATCAAACTATTCAATCCTAAAGGGAAGCAACCCTGAATATTTATTGGAGAACTGATGCTGAAGCTGAAGCTCCAAGACTTTGGCCACGAGAAGCAAAGAGCCAGCTCACTGGAAAAGACCCTGATGCTGGGAAAGACTGAGGGCAGGAGAAGGGGGCGACACAGGATGAGATGGTTGGCAGGCATCACAGACTCAGTGGACATGAGTCTGAGCAAACTCCGGCAGATAATAAGGGACAGGGAGGCCTGGTATGCTGCAGTCCATGGGGTCGCAAAAAGTCGGACATGACTTAGGGACTGAACGACAGCAAAAAAACTTGAGGAAATACAGATTATCCCTTTCTCCTAGACTAGTGTCTGGCCCCCAGCAGATGTTCAATCAATGTGTGTAGGCTTGCTGTAGCTTTGTGACATGATTCAGGCCAGTCTACAGCAACAGTGGTCATTTCTATACAGCCCTGGACCTCTCAAGTGTCCAAGGCTTCTGGAAGAACAGGCTGGCACCAAGGCATACCAGAGGTCATTGGAGGAGGAGCTGGAGGCAGGGGAACCTCTGAATAGCTCCTGGTTTCCCAGTGGATGATTGGACCAGGAGTGGAGTGTTGCTGGGCAGAGAGGAGGTGGGCGTGAAGGCCTTCAAACCCCCAGAAGTCAACAAGGTTAGGCTGAGACTATGAACTCTGGAGCACAAAACCTTAGCGGATAGAAATACGTTTTTATCTATGTATAAAGTTTGGACCCCCGTGTCCAGAAACAACAATAAATCTTAGGCTCTTTCTATCTCCTGCTGCCCCACTCTCAGTGATATACAAGCTGGAAAAGATTTTTTGTTTTTGGATAGTGAGAGACAAGGCAACAGAAAGTTATAACCTAAAGAAAGTAATAACATGTTCTGGCCAGAAATGCCCCACTGTGTCTCCATGTGAATGTCATTGCGTTTGAACAAGTTGAACTGAATTTTATCTGCTGATTTTGAATGTGCAGTGTGCAGGCACATACAGAAATTACATGAGGGAAGAACAGAAAGACCCCCACTGCTTGGCATCACATTTTAAGCTTAGACAAACTTAGAAGGCTGTTCTCAAGCCTCTGACATTTGGCTACCCCGAGTCTCACTCTGTGCACAGAGGAGATTGTCAAAACTCAGGTGGGTTCAGCCAGTCCACATGCTTGACATCACAGAGGATAGGAGAGCCAGGAGGAGGAGGTTTGACCATATCCTGGGAAGAGATCCGGAGGCATAGGCAGGGCCATCCCATGCCTTCTGGGGGACTGGGTTTCGAGTGTAAAATGGGGCCTGTGAAGCCTCCCCTCTGGGCAGAGTTCACCAGGCATTTAACAACCCATGTGGTCGGAGGACTGCAGAGGGTTCCAGGGGGCCCCCACGGCACCTGGAGTTCATCCTTTAGTTGCTGGATCACAGGAAGGACCAGGGGACAGTGTGGTGGGGGACACTAAGGACAACTGCTGTTTATTTACAATATTGACAAAATATTGCAACAAGCAAGTGGACTGTCTCTGTGTGTGTCATATGAAGAGCACCCTATCGGTGAACTTTCTGTGACGATGAAATGAAATCAGCAGATGAATGAATGAGTGAGTGAGTGAATGAATGAGTGATTGGGCACCATGCACTGTGCTTGTGAATTGAGAATCCAGTTCTCTCATCTGGTAAATATTTATTGAATGTCCATAGTGTGCAGTTTTCATGTCAGATGCTGACGATGAAAAGCTGATTCGGAAAGAACCCTTCTTTGGAAAGTCCTTCTTGAGGCAATAAGTGATGAGTGGGAAGGGCATCTCTTGTGGAGCGAACAGTATGAGCAAAGACACAGGCAAACGCAAAAGAGAGCAAATCAAGCAAGCAAGCAAATAAAAAGCACCTTATCTTGTTCTGAAAGTAACAGTCTGTCACTGTGATCAGTTTGAGGCCAGAAGCAGCAAGACATAGGGCTCTTGGAAGCGTAAATAATGGCCAGTCTTGCGAGGGGTGAACACTGCTATGTGGGAGCGTCAGGGATAAGCGGCAGCAGGTCACTTTCACACTGAAATAATCACTGCACAGTAATGTGGGGCCTAGCCTCCAAGGGCTAAGGCTGGAGGCAGGGAGGCCATAAGGGAGCCACTGCAACAATCCAGGTAAATGAAGTGGCAAAATAAAAATTGGGAGGATAAACTGAAAATATTGTTTGGTTAATTTTTTTCTTTTAAGTTGAAGAGTGAGAGAAAGAAATAGGGCCAAAACTTGATCAGCAAACCTAGGGTTGAAAAGAAAGTGACATATGACCAAAATATAGTCAATCCTNATGTCCGACTCTTTGCAACCCCATGGATTGTAGCCTAGTAGGCTCCTCTGTCCATGGCATTTTCCAGGCAAAATTACTGGAGTGAGTTGCTATTGCCTTCTCCAGAAGATCTTCCCAACCCAGGGATTGAACCCAGGTCTCCCGCATGGCAGGCAGACGCTTTTCCGTCTGAGCTACCAGGGAAGTCCTACAATGGCAGGATGGATGCATGGGGCTGTCATGAGCCTGCTTGAATTCCTTGCCCACAAGGTAACCTTCTGGTCATACCCTGGCTTCCCACAGACAGGTCCTCTAGGGCGAGAGACTGCTGGCAGCCAGGGTGTTGTCCTCACTGTGACACCTCTGCTTTTCATTGTAAATCGACACATAATATGGTGAGGTATGGATGGTATGGTACAGTACGGCATGGTATGGTGTAAACCAATATGATACAATGCTGCAGTTGCTGCTTGTCACGCAGTAGTGTCCAGCTCTTTGCAACCACATGGACTATAACCCATCAGACTCCTCTGTCCATGGGGTTTCCCAGGCAAGAATACTGGAGTGGGTTTTATGGTATAATACACAACCATATCTCAGAGCTTGTATAACATGACTCCAGCCCCCAGAATTGAAGCCACCCTGGTGGGTGGACTAATCCAGTCTCTAAACCAACCAGGCTCCTGAACTAGGTTCCACAGTCACAGTGTCCTCTCCATGACCGTGCCACTTGGTGAGGCTGCTCGACAGCCAGTCAGCTGCCCTTCTCTTGGCGCTGTCCTGATCTCACCACTCAACTTTTGAACCAAACCACTGAGCCTCAGTTTACTCAGCTGTAGAATGGGCATGATACTTTCAACCTCCAAGGGTGGCTGTAGGAACTGAATGAGATAAAAACCTCTGAGAGCCAGCAAGGCTCCTGGCTTCCCCTCTCATCCTCCCTTCCCTGACACTCAGCCCTCTTTTGTTGGGGCACTCTCAGCAGGGTCTCTCCAGCCTCCCAGCTTTCATCCTCGTGCCTGTCGGTGCATTGTAGACAAGTAGGATGCTTCAGATTCCCTGCACATCTCCCTCTGGTTAGAATGCCCTTCCTCTTCTCTGCCTGGTGAGCAGCCAGAGGCCCTTCAAGTTCTAGCTGCAATGCCACCTCTCCTTTAAAGCCTTCCCAGGCTCTTTCTGGGGCTTCTCAGGTGATGCTTGTGCTAAAGAATCCACCTGCCAAAACATATGTAAGAGACATGGGTTCAACCTCTGGGTCGGGAGGATCCCCTGGAATAAAAAGTAGCAACTCATTCCAGTATTCTTGCTTGGAAAAATCCCATGGACAGGGAAGCCTGGTGGGCTACAGTCCATAGGATCACAGAGTCAGACACAACTGAAGAGACTTAGCAGGCAGGCCCCCAGGCTCTTTTTGTTCTTCCTGCCTGGTTGATTCTTCTGTCTGCTTACAGCACCCGATGCTTTCCTCTATCACAGCACTTACTGCTGCACTGGTTTAACTACCTGAGTTGTTGGCATTATTTTTTTAAGCTAAACTAAAGCTCGAGCTCCCTGTTGACAAAGAGGGGTCATCTTCTCTTATACCATGTTTCATTAAGTTTTGCCTGCCAACAAATTTTTAGATTCACCATTATTTTGTGTACCATTAAGAAAGAAAAATATGCACCACTTACGTCTTGACACCTTGGCTTCTTGGGATTTGTATTTTATGCATCGTGAAAGAATTCTTCTGAACTTACTTAGAAATAGTGTAGATATCATTTATCACTTTTGTGCATATCACATGTATTTGTCATGAAATTGATTGGCTAAAGTATTACCACTTGCGTTGTGACTAGTACCTGTCCAATAGCAACTGTAAGAGCCATTGACTGTAACACCTACCCCAGTTTTAAAGATGTTTAAAAAGGAAAGAAAAAAACACATGCTACAGATGTGAGAGTTGGACCATAAAGAAGGCTGAGCACTGAAGAACTGATGCCTTCAAACTGTGGTGCTGGAGAAGACTCTTGAGAGTCCCTTGGGCAACAAGGGTATCAAACTATTCAATCCTAAAGGGAAGCAACCCTGAATATTTATTGGAGAACTGATGCTGAAGCTGAAGCTCCAAGACTTTGGCCACGAGAAGCAAAGAGCCAGCTCACTGGAAAAGACCCTGATGCTGGGAAAGACTGAGGGCAGGAGAAGGGGGCGACACAGGATGAGATGGTTGGCAGGCATCACAGACTCAGTGGACATGAGTCTGAGCAAACTCCGGCAGATAATAAGGGACAGGGAGGCCTGGTATGCTGCAGTCCATGGGGTCGCAAAAAGTCGGACATGACTTAGGGACTGAACGACAGCAAAAAAACTTGAGGAAATACAGATTATCCCTTTCTCCTAGACTAGTGTCTGGCCCCCAGCAGATGTTCAATCAATGTGTGTAGGCTTGCTGTAGCTTTGTGACATGATTCAGGCCAGTCTACAGCAACAGTGGTCATTTCTATACAGCCCTGGACCTCTCAAGTGTCCAAGGCTTCTGGAAGAACAGGCTGGCACCAAGGCATACCAGAGGTCATTGGAGGAGGAGCTGGAGGCAGGGGAACCTCTGAATAGCTCCTGGTTTCCCAGTGGATGATTGGACCAGGAGTGGAGTGTTGCTGGGCAGAGAGGAGGTGGGCGTGAAGGCCTTCAAACCCCCAGAAGTCAACAAGGTTAGGCTGAGACTATGAACTCTGGAGCACAAAACCTTAGCGGATAGAAATACGTTTTTATCTATGTATAAAGTTTGGACCCCCGTGTCCAGAAACAACAATAAATCTTAGGCTCTTTCTATCTCCTGCTGCCCCACTCTCAGTGATATACAAGCTGGAAAAGATTTTTTGTTTTTGGATAGTGAGAGACAAGGAAACAGAAAGTTATAACCTAAAGAAAGTAATAACATGTTCTGGCCAGAAATGCCCCACTGTGTCTCCATGTGAATGTCATTGCGTTTGAACAAGTTGAACTGAATTTTATCTGCTGATTTTGAATGTGCAGTGTGCAGGCACATACAGAAATTACATGAGGGAAGAACAGAAAGACCCCCACTGCTTGGCATCACATTTTAAGCTTAGACAAACTTAGAAGGCTGTTCTCAAGCCTCTGACATTTGGCTACCCCGAGTCTCACTCTGTGCACAGAGGAGATTGTCAAAACTCAGGTGGGTTCAGCCAGTCCACATGCTTGACATCACAGAGGATAGGAGAGCCAGGAGGAGGAGGTTTGACCATATCCTGGGAAGAGATCCGGAGGCATAGGCAGGGCCATCCCATGCCTTCTGGGGGACTGGGTTTCGAGTGTAAAATGGGGCCTGTGAAGCCTCCCCTCTGGGCAGAGTTCACCAGGCATTTAACAACACATGTGGTCGGAGGACTGCAGAGGGTTCCAGGGGGCCCCCACGGCACCTGGAGTTCATCCTTTAGTTGCTGGATCACAGGAAGGACCAGGGGACAGTGTGGTGGGGGACACTAAGGACAACTGCTGTTTATTTACAATATTGACAAAATATTGCAACAAGCAACTGGACTGTCTCTGTGTGTGTCATATGAAGAGCACCCTATCGGTGAACTTTCTGTGAAGATGAAATGAAATCAGCAGATGAATGAATGAGTGAGTGAATGAATGAATGAGTGATTGGGCACCATGCGCTGTGCTTGTGAATCGAGAATCCAGTTCTCTCATCTGGTAAATATTTACTGAATGTCCATAGTGTGCAGTTTTCATGTCAGATGCTGACGATGAAAAGCTGATTCAGAAAGAACCCTTCTTTGGAAAGTCCTTCTTGAGGCAACAAGTGATGAGTGGGAAGGGCATCTCTTGTGGAGCGAACAGTATGAGCAAAGACACAGGCAAACGCAAAAGAGAGCAAATCAAGCAAGCAAGCAAATAAAAAGCACCTTATCTTGTTCTGAAAGTAACAGTCTGTCACTGTGATCAGTTTGAGGCCAGAAGCAGCAAGACATAGGGCTCTNACACACACACACAGGTTTCTAGCACCTACATTGTTGTATAGATCATCTGAGTAGGCAGATGGGTGAGATAAAGACTAGTGTAAATCCTACTGTTTGTTTTTCAGACAGGTTACAGAGGAAACACAATGTTTGCCAACTAGACAGGGAGAAATTCGAATGGTAAACGGAGCGTTCTCGTTCACAGGGCTCCATGAGGGCTTGACAAACATGAGCCAAAATAAATGTGTCGAAAGTATACTCCAGCAAAAGAGTATTGACCGTGTCTTTTTAAGAAATTTCCCAGCCAGCAAGAAGAAAAACTGTAAGGACAGGACTTTGAAGAGGACCCAGGCAATTAGGGAATATGGTCTCCATGCTGACGATGTCTCAGAAATGGGAGCACACTGGGGCCCCAGGGAAAAAGCAGAAGAAAGAATCGATGTCCTATTAAAATGAAGGCAAAGCCACTCCAAGAATTGCTTTTATCCAAAATGACAACAGATTTTCTAAAAGGATCAAAGTTACTTGACCAGCACAGTTTTCAGCCGAGTTGTGTGGAGGGTGAAGAGATGTCTCAGCTTTGAGAGCCACTGGATTTACTGCTTTTTTTCCTTCTTATCTGAGAATATCTTGGCTGAGACCATCCAGAAAAAGTCAAGAACGGACCCCACCAGCCCAATTAATCCTGATACTTCAGAGCCACGGGGGCCTTACTCTGCTGGCTCTCTCACGTGCAGCCAAAGAGCCCAACGTGCAGACAGAGCCAGTGACCGACCTCAGCCCACGTGCGTGCTTAGCAGGCCCTGGACTGGTGAGTGAGTGAGTGAGTGAGTGAAAGCTGCTCAGTCGTGTCTGACCCTGCGACCCCATGGACTGCAGACTGCCAGGCTCTTCTGTCCATGGGATTTTCTAGGCAAGAATACTGCAATGGGTTGTCATTCCCTTCTCCAGGGGATCGTTTCAACCCAGGGATCAAACGTGGGTCTCCTGCATTGCAGGCAGATTCTTTACCCTCTGAACCACCAGGGAAGCCTGTGGACAGGAGGCCAGCCCATCAGTTTTGTGGTCAGGCTCAGGTCCCTCCCCATCCTGTTCTGTGACTACCCCAGACCAAGCACCAAGCCTGCACCTGCCCCAACCCTCATGACTGGCTGTGAAAATCTGCTTTAAGATCAGCCAGTTGAGGGCCAGGTTCATCTGTGGTCTTTTCTGCAGTGCTTTTTCTGTCCCAGGACATCCCCACTCAGTGCCACCGTGTAAACAAGCAGTGAGCCTCTTGGTAGTATCTCCTCTTAAATAACTACCAGTTTCAGGCAACCTAATCAGATCCCAGCAGTCTAGAATACAAGACAATGTATGTTGACTGGTCCTGGAGCTCCTTGAGGGCAGGAACCATTTTTTACTTATCAGTGCAGCCCCAGAGCCCAGGCTAGCGTCTGGCTCACGGCAAGACAGCAAAATGGGAGGATGCCCCCAAATCACACAGAATCTGAAACTGAAGCCAGAGAGAACCACATTAGAATCCTTGGCCAGAAACTTACAAAGATGCCTAACCTCTATGGACTTCAATTTTCTCATTCATAAACTAACATGTAAAATGCTAACTACCTAACAGAATTGCTACAAGGACAGAAGATGATGTGTGTAAGTGTGCAGAGCATCAAGCCACAGGATGCTCCATCAGTAGTCCTTACAATGATGTCCTTCATCATTGTAGGTGCAAGGAAAGGATGAAATAAGGCAAATTGTAATGGGTTCTTTTCTAGGAGACAAGCAAGTAATAAAGAAAAGGAACCAACAAATGAGTTACTCACCCTGTGAGTGGTCAGACTTTCCTCCTCTATTTATTGTCAGAGCTCAGGGCCCTACTTTAAAGCCAGCCCTGCCTCATCCCAGCTTCTGCTTCATCTCCACTGAAGTCATAACGCTGGGCTCACTCTCTGTCTATTGACACAGAGAGCCTGTGAGTCACAAATTCAACAGGATGACTTTGCTGCTGTGTGATTGACTGGAAAATGTTCCCTCATCTGAAAGACTTTTTTTTTTTTTTCAAGCAAATGGACATGCTTATTTTTGCAACATGGAGTGCAAGCTCTATATTTATTTGACGTTGGTCTCTGTGACATTCCAGCCGGCCCAGGGAGGACACAGGACGTTCACAACCTGCCTTGCAAAGTGACACATATTTTTCCCTCTCCCTCTCCTTCTCCCTTCCTGCCGACTAGTATATCTAAAGCAAACAGTCCCAGCACAATAGTTAGATTGCACTTCAATTTGGTGTTTACTTGACATTTACACATAGGCCATGCTGGATAGCTCAGTCATTCCAGAGGCGACCTGGCCAGCCAAGCACTGGGTTCCACTTGCGCTCAACCTCTAGCAACAAAACCCCTGAACCAGCTAGATGATGTCTTGAGAGGTGCTTGTGCTGCCGGGTTTCACTCTTACACAGGGATGCAGAAGACGTGGTTTCGATCCCTGGGTCAGGAAAATCCCCTGGAGGAGGAAACGGCAACCCACTCCCTCCTTGCCTGGAAAATCACATGGACCCAGAAGCACACAGACACAGACACACACACACACACACACACACCCCTGGGGTGAGGTGTCAGAATGTCCTCAGTCATCCCAGGAAACATCTCCATGATCCATTTAGGGCAGATGGGTCTTGCTGATACTACCCTTCCTCGCTTTAAACCCAGCGCACACTTTGCCTCCTCATTCACTGTAAGACAAATGTAATCTAGTTCCCCGTGCTAAATCTCCTTAGGACTGGGCACAGGTTACTCATCTGATTAACTTCATCTCCCATTTGTTCATCTCTTCCTCTGTAGAGTGAAATGAATACCTACCTCACAGAATTATGGAGGGCCCAACATAGGCAGAGTACCTGGGGTAGGTGGGAGTGCTTGGAAAGTGCACTGGTAGTCTGGTGGCTAAGACTCCGCCTGCCAACACAGGGGACAAGAGTTCGATCCCCGGTCTGGGACGATTTCACAGGCCACGGAGGAACTAAGCCCATGCGCCACAACCACTGAACCCACGCTCTAGGGCCTGCAGCTGAAACTCCTCAGCCCACGTGCCACAACTACGGAAGCCCACGCACCTAGAGCCCGTGCTCCACAGGAGATGCCACCTGCCACGAGAAGCCTGAGTACCGCAACAAGGACCCAGCACAGCCAAAAACTGATTCATTAAAGTTTTAAAAATTTAAAAAGAAAGCACACTGAAAATGTTGGTTCTCATCCCCTACTGAGTTCCACACTTCTGGTTGCAGAAGGGAAAGGGGCTCAGGGAAGGGCAAGTTTTAGGGGTTCCTGTCAGTGCAGTTTGATGCAAGCAAGGAACTGGGACTTGGCCGGGAGTCATGATGCGTGCTCTGCGGCCCCACCTCTGCCAGTGTGTGACATGGGCATCACCTCTGCTCCCTAGGCCTCTGATTCTGCACGTGCAAAGTGGAAGCCTCTGATGCATTCTAACATTGTCTGATTTCCACACCCTCAAAGTCTGGAAGCAATCCAAACCAACTGCCCTACAAGGGTGACTAGCTTCAAAGCTGACATAGGCAGATGCCTGGATTCCAAAGGAGTAGCAGGGAACTGTACTCAATATTCTGTAATAACCTATAAGGAAAAGGATCTGAAAAAGAATATGTATGTATATAACTGAATCACTTTGTTGTATACCTGAAACTAACATAATATTATAAATCACCTATACTTCAATAAAAAATAAATAAATAAAAGCAGATGAACTCATTTTACAAGCAGAAACAGACTCATTGTCTTGGAAAACAAATTTATGATTACCAAAGGGGAAACGTTAAATGAAGGTACGGATAAATTAGGAATCTGGGAATAACATATATACACACTACTATAGGTAAAATAAATAATCAATAAGTACCTACTGTATAGCAGAGGAAACTCTACTCAATATTTTGTAATAACCTTTATGGGAAAGAATCTGAAAAAGAATGGACGCATGTATATGCATGACTGAATTATTTTGCTGTACACCTGAAACAAACACAATATTATAAATTAACTATACTCTAATATGGAGAAGGCAATGGCACCCCACTCCAGTACTCTTGCCTGGAAATCCCATGGATGGAGGAGCCTGGTGGGCTGCAGCCCATGGGGTCATGAAGAGTGGGACAGGACTGAGCGACTTCACTTTCACTTTTCACTTTCATGCATTGGAGAAGGAAATGGCAACCCACTCCAGTGTTCTTGCCTAGAGAATCCCAGGGATGGGGGAGCCTGGTGGGCTGCCATCTATGGGGTTGCACAGAGTCGGACACGACTGAAGTGACTTAGCAGCAGCAGCAGCATACTCTAATATAAAATAAAAGTTAAATTGTAAAAACAAACAAAAAAGCATAATAATAAATCAAAGAGTAGCAAGAGAGTAAGATGCCGATACTCGGTGCTGGGCAGCAGGTAACATTGTCATGTAGCCTGCCCTTTTGTCATCCTTATTTCTTTCTGTCCTCAGCTGTGCCAGGCTTCCCTTCATCCATGTTCTTTTAGATCAATTTCTCCAGCAAATAAAGTTCTAACCCTTGGTTCAAGTTGGGGGAAAAGTGGTCACACTGTTGTAGGGGGTAGGGGAGGAATCTTAGGGCTTGATTGATTGGATAGATTAGTAGGTGGATGGATGTAATACACCTTGCTAATGGGAATGGAAATGCTGATGGGAATGTAAATTGATGGAAACATAACTTTTGGGGGAGCTATTTGATAATGAGTAATAATATCAACCTAGTAAAGCAATTGCTATAAATCGATCCTAATGAAACAAGCAAATTTGTTTAAGATTGCAAAAGGAAGTTCTGGAATAGTGGAAAATTGAAACAATCTACATGACCATCAAAAGGCAATTGATTAAATACCAATATTAGGAACTACTATGATGTGTTTAAAAATAAGAGGTATATCTATGTATTAACATGTACAGCTATGGTAAATTGCTAAGTGATAATAAAAGCAAATTTGCAAAACTGTATGCAAATNCAATCTACATGACCATCAAAAGGCAATTGATTAAATACCAATATTAAGAACTACTATGATGTGTTTAAAAATAAGAGGTATATCTATGTATTAACATGTACAGCTATGGTAAATTGCTAAGTGATAATAAAAGCAAATTTGCAAAACTGTATGCAAATGGTAATTGGTATTTTAAAAATAAATTTTACTACTTTTATATATGCATAAAAATCTTGAAACTTTGTATACCTTACTGTTAACCACAGTCATATCTGGATAGGTACAATGTGAATTCATTTTTCTTGAATCCGCATTTATTGATTGATTTTGTGAGTAAGCAGGCATTAATTTTTAAAATCAGGAAAAAAAAAAACCTTTAAAAATGAAACAAAAGGAGCAAAAGGTTTTATAAGAATCAAACATGGTGTATTAAGTGTTTTCTGATGCTCCTTCTGACATGCCATTTAGGTGACAGTAAAAAATTAAATGACAAAACCTATCAGGACAAAGACAGCAGGAGCTGGGAAGCCACCAAAATATAGCCACAAACTTAGATCAGAGGAAGTAGAAAACCAGGCAGATTGATTTCAAGGTGCAGGACCCTTGGAGGGCTCAGGAAGTGGAGACACCAAGGTGTTACTCAGAAGTAGGGAGCATCTGGGGATGGAAATGGGATTACTGATTGAAAGCCTATATAAGTAGTTGCTGGGAAATCCATTCATCTATCCATCCATCCATCCAATCAATCAAGCCCTAAGATTTCTTCCCTACCCAACATAACAGTGTGACTACTTTCCCCCCAACTTGAACCAAGGGTTAGAACTTTATTTGCTGGAGAAATTGATCTAAAAAAACTCTGGATGAAGGGAAGCCTGGCACAGCTGAGGACAGAAAGAAACAAGGAGGACAAAAGGGCAGACCATATAAGAAGTGATACCCCAGGCCTCTCTCCCCACGTGGACTCCAAGAACACTGGTTTCCTCACTCACTTAGCTGTACAAGCCTGGGCTAGTCACTTTGCCAACTCGACTTTGTAGTTTCTTAAACTGTAAAATGGAGTTCACTTATTAAACAAATGTGTGTTGAGCACCTATTATAGGCCAGCAAACTGCATTACATTCTGGAATAATAGTTGGCCAAGGTCCTTATCTCTTGAAGCCTGCATTCTAGTGCATCAGTGGCAGTGCTAACCTCAGAAAGTTTATCAGTGGGGATAACTATGTTAGTTTCCATTGCTAGAGTGGAGAAGCTACCACCAGCGGTGCCTTTCACACCCGATGTCTTGGTGTTGGTAACAGCTTTGTGAGGTAGGTGCATTCATAGCCCCATTTCACNGATAACTATGTCAGTTTCCATTGCTAGAGTGGAGAAGCTACCACCAGCGGTGCCTTTCACACCCGATGTCTTGGTGTTGGTAACAGCTTTGTGAGGTAGGTGCATTCATAGCCCCATTTCACAGGCATGGAAAATAGAGGGCAGCTAGATAACACACCCAAAGTCACCCAACTAATAACAGGCAGCACAAGGTCTAGGAATCCAGATTCTTGGGTGGAAGTCCCAGCCATCTTCCCCAGCATGTTTGCACTTTAATCACAAGTCATTCTTTCATCTCCCATAAGACAAGGAATTCTGTCCAAGACAGAATTCACTGAGTTGAGGGGGCAAGAGGGGGCAAAGAATCAAACTTAGATAACAACACTCTAATCCACGTTCACACAGACCAAAGAGTCTGTCATGTCTTTAAAGAAACTCAAATGAGTTTCTATTTTAATAGAAAACTGAGTTTGCTGAAACACAGAACACCGAAATTCAACAGTTCAGTGTTTCCCATAAACACGTGACTCTGAGAACTTCTGAAGGGTAAGTGTAGCAACCAGACAGCTTCCCAGGTGGTGCAGCGGTAGAGAACCCACCTGCCAGTGCAGGATACGCAGGTTCCATCCCTGGGTTGGGAATATCCTCTGGAGTAGGAAATGGCAACCCACTCCAGTATTCTTGCCTGGCAAATCCCATGGACAGAGGAGCCTGGAAGGCTACAGTCCATGGGGGTCGTAAAGAGTGAAGACATGACTGAGCGACTGTGCACAACAACAGTAATCTGAAAAATTCATCAGTAACTGACAGCATAGACTGAGTCTCTGAATAGTTTAGCTTGTTGAATCTCTATTATAATGCTGGGAATTCCTGTAAGATTAGGTAACTATTCTAGGGCTTTCTCTTTCAAGAAGCTTCTTGATCATCCCTGGATCTAAGAAAAGCCTATGTCTTGATTTGAGCTAGTGACTTTGAAAAATACATCAAGCACACTAAGAGATATGTGAGTGCTGCCAGAAATTTATTTTGACCTTTGTTAAAAAAAAAACAACTGATACTGGCCATCTTCCCAGCACTCTTCGCACCAGCCAGAACATTAAAATTGATTAACAAACACAATGTCTGTGAGAAAGAGTCAGCTGCAGGATAATCAAATGTATTGTTATTATTATTTTTTAAATAATTTATTTGGCCAGGAGTACATAATATCAAATTGGCAAAAATAACTTATCCTCTTGTCCAGCCCACAAACTGAGAAGAAAATTCAGCACAGAATTGTTTCTTGTTTGCATTTCTCAGGGTGTGAAGCATTCGTTTTCAAGCCCTCAAAATCTCTACACTTCCCATAAGGCAAAAGATTGCCCTCCCCCTCAAAAAAAATTGCCCTCCATTCGGATTTAAACCAGGGAATCTTGTTTTCCTCAGAAGGGCGATATTGTATTAGTCTAAGAATCTGAAGTATAGAGACTTTTTCCCTCAAAGTTGTATTGAGATACAATTGCCATATAGCCCAAGAAGTCTTCTAAATTAAAGAGATAGAATCTTCTAGAGTATAATAATAGGCTTTTCAGGTGGCACTAGTGGTAAAGAATCCAACTGGCCATGCAGGAGACACGAGACTTGGGTTTGATCCCTGGGTCAGGAAGATCCCCTGGAGGAGGGCATGGCAACCCACTCCAGTATTCTTGCCTGGAGAATCCCAGGGACAGAGGAGCCTGGCGGGCTATGGTCCATGGGGTTGCAAATAAGTGGACACAACTGAAGCTACTTAGCATGCAGAGTATAATCATGTTCTGCTTCTCTTTTCAACGCCAATTCTACGTGAGGAAATTGTTTATCAGGCCAGGAAAATGTGGTGAACCAAGTCAAGGAGAAAATTCCAGCAAAGGTTTTCTCTGCTGATTTGCCTTTGTGGGTTCATTTACACCTTTTTTTTTCTTGGCATGGGGGATCTTAATTCCCTGACCGGAGATTGAATCCGTGCCCTCTGCATTTGGATAACAGAGTCTTAACCACTGGACCACCAGGCAAGTCCCTGATTCATTTACTTCTAAGTGCTAGATTTATTTTCAAAAGCACATAGTAGCAGAGGATTCTTCCTATGGCCTTAAAAACAATCATAGTTGATAAAAGACGGTAAATGTTAGACCCTAATTATTTGTTAAGAGAAATAGTACTACTATGCACCTTGCTCTTAAAAAGATATTACTTGCTGTACTTAGGCATTTAAAAATAACCTAAAAAGAGATTTTGGTTGTTTGTTTGCATTCTCTTAATATATCAGAACAAGCTGAAGACGCTGAAAGGCTGAATTTAACATACTGCTGTCAAAATAGCTCAAGTCTTAAGATAATCCCATTAAGTGCAGATTTCTTTTTAAATAGCTTAAACCCAGCCTCACATTTTTGGGCTAAGAATGTAGCTTAAGTGATCAAACCTAAAGGTTCATGAAAATGATTTTAATTAAATTTCTGAGAATTGATTTTTAAATGTCTGCGATTCATTTTCTGCTCTAAAAACTTCAAAACCCAGTGTTTGGGTTTTGAAAGGCAATGGACTTGGCTCCAGAGCGAGGCCGCTTTCTCTGCTTGGTTTTGGTTTGGCTTTTGGTTCTTTGTTTTCGTGTTTTCTAGTTTGCTGTATTACAACGCCTTGGGCCGAGCTGTTCCCTCGATTTTTGTCCAGCTGCTTTGAGAGGACATAATTATGAAGGACTTTATTTTCTCTGTCCTTCATAGAATTTTTCAAAGAAGAGAAGCGGGTGGAGGAAGAAAAGGGACTGGAAAGCAGAGGGCTGGGCCAGTGAACTCTCCAGAGACAAGTTTCTGACAAGATAAGGGCAGGGCTCAAGGCAGGCTCCCAGATGAGTCCTTTCTCCGGGCCCTTTTGCTGGCTCTCTTCATGCTACAGCGAAGCCTCACTGGGCACTTGTCCTAAAGATGCCCCAGCAGAACAGGAGCCACAAACAAGTAACCAGATTATCGCAGTCCACTGAGAAATGGCATGGCAGAGAGGCCACATGGCTGCATCAGAGCTCAGAGGAAAGAGGATGACTCTAGACAAGGACTAACAGACCAAAGGACAATTAAGAGGGACTAGGGAGTCTGAGCCCGATGAGAGCCTGAGGGGAGAAAAGGCATTTCAGACAGGAAAAACAGATGAGGAAAATACACATTGTGTATTCACAGACTTGAGAGAACATCCAGTTAAAGTTGAGGGAGGGTGGAGTCAGTCTCTGGAGATGATCCTGTTAGCTTGTCTAGGGCCAGGATGAATTTGCTACTTTAGGCTAAGGAGTTTGGTGTTGCTCATTTAGGCCAAGGAGGGTAGTTGGGCAGAAGTGATTTGAACAAAATGGATTAGATCTAATTCCAGGGAAACTATGATTTTTGGGGGTGGGGGGCAGGGCATGTGGGATCTAAGCTCCCTGACTAGGGATTGAACCTGTGCCCCCTGCAAATGGAAGCATGAAGTTTTAACTGCTGGACTGACTGCCAAATCCCTCCAGGGAGGCTATAGAGGAGGTGGAAGAAGAAGAGGACAGCAGTTTGGAGGCTTACAAAAACAATTAAAAGTGAGAGATGAGCCCATGGGCAACTAAGACCTCATGCAGCCAAATAAAAAAAGAAAAATGTATACATATGTATAAATAAATCACTTTGCTGTACAACAAAATACATTGCAAATTAACTATAACAGAGTAGATTAAAAACCCCTTTTTCTAAATTTTTTTTTTAAAAAGTGATAGATGAGGAGGGCTTGAACCAAGGCAGTGCACCCTGACAGTAGGAAAAAAATGACTGAGATATTTAGGAATAGAAAGGGCTGAACTCTGTGCAGATGCCTGAATGCCCAGGTCAAAGAAAATGAGGCATGAGTTGAGGGAAATAAGAGCTTGGGAAGCTGGGGAACAGTGATGAAATAAGGTGGGAAAAATGATAAGAGTCTGAGTAGATTAAGGTTCTTGACCATGAAGGGGATTAAGAAGCACAGAGTTGAGCTTAAAGGGAAGACAGGCTCTCTGTTGATGGACTGCTGACGAAAGTACATTATTTATTCATTCAACAAACACTTAAAGAGTACTACAGTATCACTGTACTAGAACTTGGGAATATGGTAATGAAAAAACAACAGCTCCTGTCCTCATGAAGTTGAAGGTGCCCTGGAGAATCCTGGTGATAGAAACACATACCTGTATTGAGTGTTAAGTCCTACACTATACACCTTACTTGGATGATCCTATTTATAATCCTTATTATTGTCAGCAGTAGATACTATTAATATACCCATTTGGTAGAAGAAAAAAAAAAAACAGGGAAAGTGAGGTCAAGGAACTTGCCCAGCTAGAAAACAGCAGAACCAGAACAGAAACCCAGGAAATCTAGTGTTACAGCTCACTTTCTTAACCTCTGCATAAGACTGAGCTGAAAAAGAGGCTGGGAGTTTACCAGGACACGAGAGTCATTCAGAGGCTGGGAAAAGATTTGCCACGCTGAGAAAATTGCAAGACCCTTTCCCAGTCATTTATCTGTAGGGATTTCATTTCAAAGCAATGGATACTTCAAAGCATCTCTTACTTTCACCTTCTGAAAAAAAAAAAAGCTTTTCCTGAATCGTGTGGCATTTACATACAAGCTAGGGTGCAATCAGATGCCCAGATTCTGGTGCCCAGCTCTGGATGCCAGGTCCTTCCCTTGAAACACTGATGTAGCCTCTTCAATCTATCACACTCCTCTGTGGCTCCACATTAATCCCTTAGCACTACTCGTTTCCATCACATCTTCTGCCAACTAATGCAGTTTGTGCTGGAGGAAAAAAAAAATCTATTTTATAACTCCAAGGACATTAATAATTAACTTCCATACCACAAAACTTGTAATATCAGTTTGCTGAAATAAAGTCACCAGTAAGTATTTAATTCTTCTTTCAAGGGTGTCTTCCATTATTATTTCAGAGTGCAATTTAGTCATCAAACATTTACTCAGCCTCATGTTTATAAATTATATAGGCCAGGGATTTAACTCTTCTGGACCTACCTGTTCTGAAAAGAGACATGGTCATAACCCTGATGTCACTCCAGGCACCTGCCTTGAAAGGAGTTGACTTGTGAACTTGAAGTTCCTTACCTCTTTTAGAAATGCTGGAGCAAATCTAAAGAGTTCCCTTTATGATGCAATCAGAGGAATAACCAGAAAGCTGCCTGCCACAAAGAGGCACTGGCTTTCCTCCTCCAGAAGGCTTTTAGGAAACTTTGCCTTTTTAAATTGAGTTTCAGAATCTTGTCTTGATTATATGACATAATAATAGTGGCTTTCCTATTCATCTGTGTAATATTGTTTTCTCACTGTGGTGGTGACTTTTGTTGAAGGCCTACTGCCTTAGATAAATAAGAGAAAAGTAGAAAGCTCCTGATGGCACTGGTTCCCCAGCTAGAAAAAGCCAAGTCCTGACTTACACATCAGGAGGGTGAGGGTTGCCAATCAAGGACTTATCCAAGTTCAGTGCAGCTTAATAATCTTGGCTTTGATGGTAAAGTGGATTAACTTTTCCATGTATCTTCAAGCCCCAGTATCCCAAGAAATGTTTGCCATCACAATGAAAGCCACGGGGGAGGAGGTTGCAGGTATTTCTTTCTTGGTTCCTCCTTTTGAAAAAGGCAATATTTTCAGAGTGAAAGTAAACTGGCTGGCTCCTATGGGGTGGGGTTGAAACTCTCCAGGCCGCGGGAAGAGGGTCGGGGGTTTCCCTGCGAAAATCTGCCCTCCCCTCCGGTTACAGGCCCTGGCAGCCATTGGCCAAAGACCCGTTGGGGGATCCGCAAGGGCTTCCAACTCTCCGAACCGAGCGGGATTCCTGGCCTTGGCATAAAGAGCTGAGTGGATTCATTCGGGGCGCGATGCATTCCAAGAATGCTTCTTGGTTGGCAAGGAGTAGGAAAATCAAGGATAACAAATATTCTAAGGAAACTTAATAGGTACCAGGAGCGTAGGACTCAAATAAACAGGTGACTTAAAGTACGAAGTAACTGGATCTCAGTGAGGGTGAGCGCACACTGCCCAGGGCTGGGGCATCTCCTTTTCCTCTCGTGGGCTGACACCCGGCCGCCTTTACAGACAAGGGGCTTGGTGCAGAGGGCGGGCGGAGCCCAAGGCGCGCCTGAATCCAAACAAAACACCTCGCAAGCCTACGTTTAGAAAGCGATACCGAACACCACACTCACGTTTTTAAAAAAAAAAAAGGCACTGTTTGCAGAGAAGATGACGGTGAAAACATTTCCCGGCTGGAAAATTACTGATCACAAACTAAGGGGGAGTGAGGGTGGGGAGGCCGAGTTATAAGACTGAAATAACGATTGCCGTTTCCTCTTCNAATTAAAGAGATAGAATCTTCTAGAGTATAATAATAGGCTTTTCAGGTGGCACTAGTGGTAAAGAATCCAACTGGCCATGCAGGAGACACGAGACTTGGGTTTGATCCCTGGGTCAGGAAGATCCCCTGGAGGAGGGCATGGCAACCCACTCCAGTATTCTTGCCTGGAGAATCCCAGGGACGGAGGAGCCTGGCGGGCTATGGTCCATGGGGTTTGCAAATAAGTGGACACAACTGAAGCTACTTAGCATGCAGAGTATAATCATGTTCTGCTTCTCTTTTCAACGCCAATTCTACGTGAGGAAATTGTTTATCAGGCCAGGAAAATGTGGTGAACCAAGTCAAGGAGAAAATTCCAGCAAAGGTTTTCTCTGCTGATTTGCCTTTGTGGGTTCATTTACACCTTTTTTTTTCTTGGCATGGGGGATCTTAATTCCCTGACCGGAGATTGAATCCGTGCCCTCTGCATTTGGATAACAGAGTCTTAACCACTGGACTACCAGGCAAGTCCCTGATTCATTTACTTTTAAGTGCTAGATTTATTTTCAAAAGCACATAGTAGCAGAGGATTCTTCCTACGGCCTTAAAAACAATCATAGTTGATAAAAGATGGTAAATGTTAGACCCTAATTATTTGTTAAGAGAAATAGTACTACTATGCACCTTGCTCTTAAAAAGATATTACTTGCTGTACTTAGGCATTTAAAAATAACCTAAAAAGAGATTTTGGTTGTTTGTTTGCATTCTCTTAATATATCAGAACAAGCTGAAGACGCTGAAAGGCTGAATTTAACATATTGCTGTCAAAATAGCTCAAGTCTTAAGATAATCCCATTAAGTGCAGATTTCTTTTTAAATAGCTTAAACCCAGCCTCACATTTTTGGGCTNGGGGGATTTGGGGGGGGGGGGGGCAGGGCATGTGGGATCTAAGCTCCCTGACTAGGGATTGAACCTGTGCCCCCTGCAAATGGAAGCATGAAGTTTTAACTGCTGGACTGACTGCCAAATCCCTCCAGGGAGGCTATAGAGGAGGTGGAAGAAGAAGAGGACAGCAGTTTGGAGGCTTACAAAAACAATTAAAAGTGAGAGATGAGCCCATGGGCAACTAAGACCTCATGCAGCCAAATAAAAAAAGAAAAATGTATACATATGTATAAATAAATCACTTTGCTGTACAACAAAATACATTGCAAATTAACTATAACAGAGTAGATTAAAAACCCCTTTTTCTAAATTTTTTTTTAAAAAAGTGATAGATGAGGAGGGCTTGAACCAAGGCAGCGCACCCTGACAGTAGGAAAAAAATGACTGAGATATTTAGGAATAGAAAGGGCTGAACTCTGTGCAGATGCCTGAATGCCCAGGTCAAAGAAAATGAGGCATGAGTTGAGGGAAATAAGAGCTTGGGAAGCTGGGGAACAGTGATGAAATAAGGTGGGAAAAATGATAAGAGTCTGAGTAGATTAAGGTTCTTGACCATGAAGGGGATTAAGAAGCACAGAGTTGAGCTTAAAGGGAAGACAGGCTCTCTGTTGATGGACTGCTGACGAAAGTACATTATTTATTCATTCAACAAACACTTAAAGAGTACTACAGTATCACTGTACTAGAACTTGGGAATATGGTAATGAAAAAACAACAGCTCCTGTCCTCATGAAGTTGAAGGTGCCCTGGAGAATCCTGGTGATAGAAACACATACCTGTATTGAGTGTTAAGTCCTACACTATACACCTTACTTGGATGATCCTATTTATAATCCTTATTATTGTCAGCAGTAGATACTATTAATATACCCATTTGGTAGAAGAAAAAAAAAAAACAGGGAAAGTGAGGTCAAGGAACTTGCCCAGCTAGAAAACAGCAGAACCAGAACAGAAACCCAGGAAATCTAGTGTTACAGCTCACTTTCTTAACCTCTGCATAAGACTGAGCTGAAAAAGAGGCTGGGAGTTTACCAGGACACGAGAGTCATTCAGAGGCTGGGAAAAGATTTGCCACGCTGAGAAAATTGCAAGACCCTTTCCCAGTCATTTATCTGTAGGGATTTCATTTCAAAGCAATGGATACTTCAAAGCATCTCTTACTTTCACCTTCTGAAAAAAAAAAAACAGCTTTTCCTGAATCGTGTGGCATTTACATACAAGCTAGGGTGCAATCAGATGCCCAGATTCTGGTGCCCAGCTCTGGATGCCAGGTCCTTCCCTTGAAACACTGATGTAGCCTCTTCAATCTATCACACTCCTCTGTGGCTCCACATTAATCCCTTAGCACTACTCGTTTCCATCACATCTTCTGCCAACTAATGCAGTTTGTGCTGGAGGAAAAAAAAAATCTATTTTATAACTCCAAGGACATTAATAATTAACTTCCATACCACAAAACTTGTAATATCAGTTTGCTGAAATAAAGTCACCAGTAAGTATTTAATTCTTCTTTCAAGGGTGTCTTCCATTATTATTTCAGAGTGCAATTTAGTCATCAAACATTTACTCAGCCTCATGTTTATAAATTATATAGGCCAGGGATTTAACTCTTCTGGACCTACCTGTTCTGAAAAGAGACATGGTCATAACCCTGATGTCACTCCAGGCACCTGCCTTGAAAGGAGTTGACTTGTGAACTTGAAGTTCCTTACCTCTTTTAGAAATGCTGGAGCAAATCTAAAGAGTTCCCTTTATGATGCAATCAGAGGAATAACCAGAAAGCTGCCTGCCACAAAGAGGCACTGGCTTTCCTCCTCCAGAAGGCTTTTAGGAAACTTTGCCTTTTTAAATTGAGTTTCAGAATCTTGTCTTGATTATATGACATAATAATAGTGGCTTTCCTATTCATCTGTGTAATATTGTTTTCTCACTGTGGTGGTGACTTTTGTTGAAGGCCTACTGCCTTAGATAAATAAGAGAAAAGTAGAAAGCTCCTGATGGCACTGGTTCCCCAGCTAGAAAAAGCCAAGTCCTGACTTACACATCAGGAGGGTGAGGGTTGCCAATCAAGGACTTATCCAAGTTCAGTGCAGCTTAATAATCTTGGCTTTGATGGTAAAGTGGATTAACTTTTCCATGTATCTTCAAGCCCCAGTATCCCAAGAAATGTTTGCCATCACAATGAAAGCCACGGGGGAGGAGGTTGCAGGTATTTCTTTCTTGGTTCCTCCTTTTGAAAAAGGCAATATTTTCAGAGTGAAAGTAAACTGGCTGGCTCCTATGGGGTGGGGTTGAAACTCTCCAGGCCGCGGGAAGAGGGTCGGGGGTTTCCCTGCGAAAATCTGCCCTCCCCTCCGGTTACAGGCCCTGGCAGCCATTGGCCAAAGACCCGTTGGGGGATCCGCAAGGGCTTCCAACTCTCCGAACCGAGCGGGATTCCTGGCCTTGGCATAAAGAGCTGAGTGGATTCATTCGGGGCGCGATGCATTCCAAGAATGCTTCTGTGGTTGGCAAGGAGTAGGAAAATCAAGGATAACAAATATTCTAAGGAAACTTAATAGGTACCAGGAGCGTAGGACTCAAATAAACAGGTGACTTAAAGTACGAAGTAACTGGATCTCAGTGAGGGTGAGCGCACACTGCCCAGGGCTGGGGCATCTCCTTTTTCTCTCGTGGGCTGACACCCGGCCGCCTTTACAGACAAGGGGCTTGGTGCAGAGGGCGGGCGGAGCCCAAGGCGCGCCTGAATCCAAACAAAACACCTCGCAAGCCTACGTTTAGAAAGCGATACCGAACACCACACTCACGTTTTTAAAAAAAAAAAAGGCACTGTTTGCAGAGAAGATGACGGTGAAAACATTTCCCGGCTGGAAAATTACTGATCACAAACTAAGGGGGAGTGAGGGTGGGGAGGCCGAGTTATAAGACTGAAATAACGATTGCCGTTTCCTCTTCTCTTCCTGGTGGGCAGAGACGGCTGCCGCGAGCTCCGTGGACCCTCTTCCAGAACCCGGGTCCCACCGCATAGTTCCACTTTCTGGCACGGGGCCACTTTCCAGCTGAGCCCCTTTCGGTAGGTTTGATCGCTCTAGAGCCTGAGCCAAGGGAACGAGTTGCCGTTTGACCTTTACCTCGCCACTTCACCTCTTTATGACTCAGTTTTCTCATCCATAAAGTGGAGAGTTGCGTGCTTTGCAAAGTGCTTTGAGATTCCCGGTTGAAAGGTGTCCCCGCGCCTCATGCCCCTCCCCTCTCTCCCCACTTCACATAGCGAAATCTCTTTCAGTCCATTCCTCGCTCCTTCAGCTATCAAAACCGTAGCTCCATTTCCCATTCCGGCCTCTTTCCGCCCTTTTCTGAAGGGGAACACCCCTCCCGCTTTCTCAGTCTCCAGGTCTTCGCCACGCAGCTGAGGGCACCCACCTCCCTTCTATTCCCAACCCCCACCCGGGCAGACGAGCCCAAGAAGGACCAGGCGAGGGCAGGCCAAATGCCCGCACTGGCGCTCGGGGACTAGAGCAGGGCTCCTGCGTGCGTATGACGGACCCGAGCTGGATGAGTCACGCGGATAATCGCGCTCTTCTCCAGTGCGCAGACTGCGCGGCAACCGCGCACCGGACCGGGGGTGGGGTCGCGCTACCGTCCCTCTCTCCCCTACCGACCCCTCTTGGCCGGGAGCTTCGAACTCAAGGAGCGACCCGTGGCGACGCCGACTGTCCCAGTCGCCCGGCGACCGGACTTGAGCCCCGTACCCAAGTCCCCGCGCCCGGCCCGGGGCCGGCACTGCCGCCGGCGTCAGCGCGGCTCCTGCCCGCCAGCTGCCGGGCTGGCGTCACGGCCCGCCGGGCCCCGCCTGCGCCCCTCCCTCCTCCCCGCCCCCACGTGCGCTGAGTTTGTTTATTTAGCTGCCATGGCAACGCGCGGGGGGCCGCTGGAGGGAGGGGAGAAGAAAGGGAGGGGCGGGGCCTGGCGGCGGGCCCCAGCGCGCAGCGGGTAGGAGGCGGGGGGGAGGGCGGGAGCGGAGAA
>SJYW01037671.1:129686-159307 GCA_006410735.1 Raphicerus campestris | reverse complement strand
CCCGCCCGCGGCCAGCGCCCATGGCCGCGCGCGCCTCGCGCAGCCCCCCGGACTCCGCGCCTCGCGCCGCCTCCCAGTCCGCAGATCCGCGCCACCGCATCCAGTCTCACCTGGCGGCGCCGCCCGCCCGCCACCTCGGCTACAGCCCCAGCGCTCACGGCGATAGCCGCGGCGACCGCGACAGCGGTGGGGGACGCTGCTGAGTCGAAGAGAGCGCAGCCTGGCCACCGGACCTACTTAACTCGCCTTGCTGATTGTCTATTTTTACGAGTTTACAACTTTTCTAAGAACTTTTGTATACAAAGGAACTTTTTTTTTAAGGCATCTCCCTTTTATATTTAATCCAAAGAAGAAGGATCTCGGGCAATTTGGGGTTTTGGGTTTTGGCTTCGTTTCTAAGTTTTTTCTCTTCGTTGGCTTTGGGGTTTGGGTACCCCTACTGCTTCGGACTCCCGAGGACCTTTTGGGCCCCCACATTAATGAGGTAGGTGCGGCGCGGGTCGCAGGGAGGGGTGAGGGCGGATGGGACGCGCCAGAGCGGCGGTCGAGAGTGGCCTCTGACTTCTGCCTCTGCTCCCCGCCCGGTCCGAAGGCAGCCACCTGGCGAGTCTGACATGGCTGTCAGCGACGCGCTGCTCCCGTCCTTCTCCACGTTCGCGTCCGGCCCGGCGGGAAGGGAGAAGACACTGCGTCCAGCAGGTGCCCCGAATAACGTGAGTGTCGGCCCGGGCCTTTGGGGCCCTCCGGTGGGCGTCTGTGGGTGGGATGGGGACGGGCGGAGCCCTGGGGTCACCGAGCACCACTAGACGACGGGCAGGAGTGGCCCCGCACGGGCTCCTCCGCAGGCTACCGGGATGGCTTCTGCGCCCTTGGCTTAGCTGTACATGCGTGTGGTCCCGACGCGGTGGAGCCGCCGGGCGCGCACACCGGGTCCGCACACGTCCCGGAGCGCGCGAGCGGTATAGGGCGGGCGCGCGGGCCACCGGGTGGGAGGTGTCTGTGTCCCCAGACACTGGCTGGGCCAGAGTGAGCTTGGCGCGTAGGCGTCCCCGTGGCGAGGGCGCACCAAGAGAACCTCGGTGTCCCAATTCCGGGGGCGGCGGGAGCGTCTCCGGGATCCGGCGGGGGAGGGACCCAGGCTGGCGAGCCTCTGCGCTCGCTCACACGCAATCGGACAGACACAACCAAACATCCTCCATGTATCCACGCACCGCCTTTCCCCAGACCCGGGTGTGGGCCATGATTGCAGTACACTGGCACCCACAGACCCTGGGGCCTTTCCTGCCCATCCGGTCCCCGTGTCTAGGCGGGGTAGGCGCGGCGGGCACACCACTAACATCGAGTGGCAGTTAGGGACAGCACTGACTCTCTCGCGTCCTGTCCCCACAGCGCTGGCGGGAGGAGCTCTCCCACATGAAGCGACTTCCCCCGGTGCTTCCCGGCCGCCCCTACGACCTGGCGGCGGCGACTGTGGCCACCGACCTGGAGAGTGGAGGAGTCGGCGCGGCTTGCGGCAGCAGCAACCCGGCCCTCCTGCCCCGGAGGGAGACGGAGGAGTTTAATGATCTCCTGGACCTGGACTTTATCCTCTCCAACTCGCTGTCCCATCAGGAGTCCGTGGCTGTCACGGTGTCCTCGTCGGCATCAGCCTCTTCCTCGTCCTCCCCGTCGAGCAGCGGTCCAGCCAGTGCACCCTCCACCTGCAGCTTCAGCTATCCAATCCGGGCCGGGGGCGACCCGGGCGTGGCGGCGCCGGGCGGCGCGGGCGGCGGCCTCCTGTATGGCCGGGAGTCTGCACCCCCTCCGACGGCTCCCTTCAACCTGGCGGACATCAACGATGTGAGCCCCTCCGGCGGCTTCGTGGCCGAGCTCCTGCGGCCCGAATTGGACCCAGTGTACATTCCGCCGCAGCAGCCGCAGCCGCCAGGTGGCGGGCTGATGGGCAAGTTCGTGTTGAAGGCGTCGCTGAGTGCCCCTGGCAGCGAGTACGGCAGCCCGTCGGTCATCAGTGTTAGCAAAGGCAGCCCGGACGGCAGCCACCCGGTGGTGGTGGCGCCCTACAGCGGCGGGCCGCCACGCATGTGCCCCAAGATCAAGCAGGAGGCTGTCTCCTCGTGCACCGTCGGTCGGCCCCTAGAGGCCCACTTGGGCACTGGACCTCCTCTCAGCAATGGCCACCGGCCGCCCGCGCACGACTTTCCCTTGGGGCGGCAGCTCCCCAGCAGGACTACCCCGACCCTGGGTGCCGAGGAACTGCTGAGCAGCCGGGACTGTCATCCTGCCCTGCCGCTCCCCCCGGGCTTCCATCCCCACCCCGGGCCCAACTACCCTCCCTTCCTGCCTGACCAGATGCAGCCGCAGGTTCCACCGCTGCATTACCAAGGTCAGTCCCGGGGATTCCTAGCTGGGGCTGGGGAGCCCTGCGTGTGCCGGTCGTCCGGGCCACACAGGATGACGCTGACCCCACCTTGTTCATCCTTAGAGCTCATGCCACCCGGTTCCTGCATGCCGGAGGAGCCCAAACCAAAGAGGGGAAGACGGTCGTGGCCCCGGAAAAGGACGGCCACTCACACTTGTGATTATGCCGGCTGCGGCAAAACCTACACGAAGAGTTCTCATCTCAAGGCACACCTGCGCACCCACACAGGTAGGACGGGAAGCCGTGGAGGTGGGGGGGAGGGCGCCTGGTGTCCGGCCTCAACACTCCTGAGGGCCTCCCTTGGGATGCGGGGTGCAGTCTATCTCCTCCATCTCCTGGATCACAGGAGAGAACAGCAAACTGGCGCCTACTATTTTGCCCAGGAGCCTTTTGCTGGGCGGATGGTATCAGTGCTTGAAAGTGCAGTTTTGTTAGGCCTTTGAAAGGCAGGGAGATTCCAGGCTGCAGGTGGGCCTCTTCTAGCTTGAGCAAAGCGTTGCCCTTGTAATCAAGAAATTATGCCTTGCTGTGCAAAATCATGATAAGTTTTTTAAGCAGTTTTGTATTCTCCACTATTTTTATTGGTTGTTCCCTTCCCAGGGTTCACCCCTCCCCCTCTCTAGTCCCAACAGTTAGGTTTTATTTAAATCTCAAGGACTTAATGGTTAGGCTTGCTGAGATTCTGATTTAAGATTGTCACGACAGAGAATCTGTGTAAGTAGGCACAGAAGGTCACTAAAGTATAGCTTTCATTAATAATATTGGCACTGGAAAAGTAGTAATCTGTCACTTTTTAGAACCAGTTGTAGGGGGATAGGATATTATTGCTTGGTTTGAGTTAGGAGAGACACACTAACAGTCATAATTTCTAAATCCATTTCCTGCTCCATCTTTGCCCAAAAGAATGAAAATGTTAGTCCAACAGAAGTATAGTTTTAAGTGGTTTTTGTGTTTTCTGCGATTATCTAATTTCCCTTTAAAAAGGCAAAAAAAAACCTCATAAAATTCTTGTTTATGATCTGAAATGTAATACAGCCTTGAGAAAGGTATAAAGACATTTCCTGGATCCTTTCGAAATGGGGTACTTGAGTTGGTTCGATGTCTGGCCTCCAAGTTGTTAAAATTTCATCCTTCAGGAATAGTTTCCAACAAGTTTATTTTTCTTTTCTAGGTGAGAAACCTTACCACTGTGACTGGGATGGTTGTGGGTGGAAGTTTGCCCGCTCAGATGAACTGACCAGGCACTATCGCAAACACACTGGGCACCGCCCCTTCCAGTGCCAGAAGTGCGACCGGGCATTCTCGAGGTCGGACCACCTCGCCTTACATATGAAGAGGCACTTTTAAATCCCCAAACAGTGGATGTGACCCACACTGCCAGAAGAGAATTCAGTATTTTTTTACCTTTCACACTGTCTTCCCGGTGAGGGGAGGAGCCCAGCTGGAAAGCACTACAATCATGGTCAAGTTCCCAACAAGTCAACTTGTGAATGGATAATCAGGAGACACGAGGAAACCAAAAGACAAACTCAAGAAAAAAAAAACATGGGGTCTGTGACTGGATCTTCTATCATTCCAATTCTAAATCCAACTTGAATATATATATTCCTGGACTTACAAAACGCCAAGGGGGGTGACTGGAAGTTGTGGATATCAGGGTATAAATTAGATCTGAGAGTTGGGGGGAGGGAAGACCAGAACCCCTTGAGAAATGTTTTGATGCAATATAAGCATAAAGATCACCTTGTATTCTGTTTGCCTTCTAAAAGCCATTATGACGATCTTAGAAGAAGAGGAAGAAATTCAGGTACAGAAAATGGTGTTTAATAGCCTAAACGATGGTGCTTGGTAAGTCTTGGTTCTAAAGGTACCAAATGAGGCCAAAGTTCTCAAACTGCTGCATACTTTGACAAGGAAAATCTATTTTTGTCTTCCGATCTACATTTATGACCTAAGTCAGGTAAATACACCTGGTTTACTTTAATCTTTTTATGCAGACAGTCTGTTATGCACTGTGGTTTCAGATGTGCAATAATTTGTACAATGGTTTATTCCCAAGTATGCCTTAAGCAGAACAAATGTTTTTTTTCTATATAGTTCCTTGCCTTAATAAATATGTAATATAAATTTAAGCAAACTTCTATTTTGTATATTTGTAAACTACAAAGTAAAAAAATGAACATTTTGTGGAGTTTGTATTTTGCATACTCAAGGTGAGAATTAAGTTTTAAATAAACCTATAATATTTTATCTGAGCATTGTTTTTGTTTGGTGTTGTTTTTCCCCGGGAAAGGCACATAACAGAAACTGCAGTTTAAACCCAGTGGGTAAAGCACAGGAAAAGAACCCCCAAAAAGCACCCCTTTTTATCTCAACAGATTGAAAAATTTTTAAAATACTTAGCTGTACAGTGAGTACTGTCTAATGTTGTGGGGTGAAAGCTCTGAGGATTTATGATCATAGGATTAAACTTAACCTGGTTCAGGTTTCTCTTTCAAATGTTCATTAAAAGATACAGGAAAGCGGTTTCCCTACCTGACAACTTCCAGGCAGAGACAGCTCAGTCATTCTTCGGCTTGCTCAGTTTACTATGAGGTTAGTCATTAAACATCCATGTTTCAGTTTCACATTTTAAAAGATCTTTATGGTTTGGTCTTCAAAATCAAGTGAAAATGTAAAAGTCTCTCTTTCCCAGGCCTGGCCTTGCACTCAGAACAATTTGTATAACAAAAGAACCTCCCCACGGCAGACAATATCAAGAACAGTTCCACAGTGCCCTCATGAGGATTAAAGGATTCACTTAGGTTTTGTGTGTAACAGATACATTACTTCTAGAGCACCTAAAGAGAGTAGAACCAGAGTTTCTAGCAGATTTTTAAAACTTCATCAGTCCTTAGATAAGCCAGCCCCACTGTTTCAGTTGATTGAAACAAAGAGGCAAAGACGACGAAGTCACAAAACCAAGGGTAATGTAAATTTGAGTACATTTTAAACCGTGTTTTTGTAAATTGGTAGCATATTTCTTGAATTATTAAAGCTTAAAACTTTTTTTACGGTGGATACCCAAGAATCTGAAGTTCGTTTGTGGCTGTCACAGAATGGAAAAAAGCATTTGTGACTCTTGTTGACATTATGTATTTGTAATGGTGATGTGGGTGACTAATTAACATTGTCAAGCGGACAGAAGCTGACTGGCATTTTCTTTAGACTGCTTATTACCTGTCCATTATAGCTGGTGTTCAGAGGTGTGTTGGCACTGTGGGTACATTTTATAAATGGAATGAAAAACAGAAATTCGTAAGAAGCTCATGGTGGATCAACACAAAGTATTTTCCTTGGCTTTTAAGAGTCCAGCATGGCTGGAAAACGTGGCATGTGTCTTAGCTTAAAAGAAAACAGGTGCATCAGTAGGATGGAATTTTATGTGGCCAAGAACATATTCAAAGCATATTTAATGACATGGAAAAATGCTCACGGTATGTTAAGTGGAAAAAGCAGGATATAAGACTATAAACAGAACGATTCCAATTGTGTAAGTTCAAATGTGTGCATTGAAGGAGAAGAAACAAAATTAAGAGTAAAGACCGGAAAGAAACATCAAGATACTAATACTGGTTTTCTTGGGTTAAATTTTTTAGCTTCCAGCTATTCCAAAATAAGTACCTATTTTAAATGGAGGAACTTTTTTAAAAAAGAGTATAGGTGCAACTATTTAGGCTTTATTTTTAAAAGAGCAATTAAAGGTATTTAAACAGAAAGTCTACATTCTGTTACCCTTTTCTTTGTATTAAATTACGGTTCCTGCTCTTGGAATCCACCTTTCTCTTATACAGAGGTTTCTGCCATGTAGTTTGTGGATGAAAAGTGTTAATCAAAAGCTTGTTTTTACCATTTTCCTGTTTACTGAGTGCCTATCATCTCAGGTAGAAGAAATACCATAAAATACCAAGACATATTAAATGTGTTTAGATTTTCTTATGTCAAAGGGAGAAAGTATTGCATCAACTTTTTCTAACCCGAAGAAGAAAGTTTCAGTATCTAAAGTGAGATTTTCTAAAAATGTAACAGGACAAAACTATTCAAGATGCACACGAGTAGCTAAACTATTTACTTCAGTACCTATCAGTTCTGAGCTCCTAGGTGTACTGTCATTACTGCATTACAGAGCCGTTTATACTGTGTAATAAAGAGTACCCAATAATTGAGATGCCTGCTTATTACATTTTCCTCATGACATTTAATTTTATATGTCCTAGATTTTAACACACACAGAATTAACAATAGTGTTTCCTACACATCAACAGACTTTCAGTCTCTTCCCTTCCAGCAAAATGCCTCTTCCAGCAAAATAATTCTCTGAATCTGAGAACCTGTTTGACTCCTACAATCTTGTTTGGGTTTGTTAAAACAGAAAACTTCATCTCAAGCAGGACAATCGGGGATTAATGCTTTCTTTTAAAAACTATACCCGGTTTTTAGAAATAAGCAAAGTTATTTCAGATTTGGAGAATCACAATTTTTACATATAATTTTTTTACATAGAAGGAAGTTGAAGTGAGACAGTCTTTAAGCCATGGAAGCAAGTCTGCAGGGAAAATATTAAAACAAGCAGTGGTGGGACCCATTGTACTTTGATCTATGGGAATATCTAAATTTAGTAGCATATGTAGCCACCTGTTCTATTATATGTTCTGGCTTCTGAAGCTCCATTCAGCATAATGCCACACACTCAGAAGTGAATTTATAGTCCTTATTCTCTTTCTCCCCACCTTCACCTTTCTCCCTGTCTTGCAAAACACACACACCATCCAGACCTACCCAAACCTTTTTTGTGTATTTATCATTTTGTCCTTGTATTATTATGTATTAACATTGTATGTGGCTAAGCACATTTCACACACTATTGTATAGTGACATGTTTTTACACCACTAAGCTGAAACTATTTCTGCTTCCTAAAAGTTGTTTAGGAAACTCGTTCACTGTTCACATGCAGAGCCCTCAGTAACATTTCATACAAAACTACCAAGAATTCTCTACATAATGAATGCTGTGGAATATATCATGGAATGTTCTATATTCCGTGAAAATGTAAAGATAGTACTGTTGCAATCTGAATGCTTTTGATTGCATTTGATGTATTTCTTTTTTTTCCCCCCACATTAAGTGAAACTAAAATGCAAGTTGAGAACGGACACCCTTTGGAAAGCTTTAACTTAGACCAAAAAAAAAAAAATTTTAAGCAAATTTCTCACCATCTCCTAAAAAACTAATAAATTCTTAAATCCTTCTGAAGTACCTAGGGGTTCAACACCCTGGTCACAGTCAAAATGCAAAGGAAACCATCTGCCAAAATGTTAGTATAAACGCATAAAATTTTTCAGGCTGCCCTCTCGGCCACCATAGGCAGCTGACTTAGTTGCGGGGGAGGTAGGGCATGGTGTAGGAATATCAGTCAAGTTGCTTCTCTGGAAACACAAACATCCGGAGCCCATCTTTCTAATTGTTTTCCCCGATGCCTGTGCTATAATATCACTTTTTCAAACTGTTTCAGTCTTCTCAACACCCTAAATGAGTCAGCATGTTGCAACGCGTCCTCCCAAATGTCATTCGCCACTTGTTCTTAAAGGAAAAGGAGGAAATAAATAGAATTCTAATTTAGTAACAACGACAGGAAATAAATTCACACTTCTAGAATCCCTCTGACATATGAGTATGCCTACTAGAACATTTCTCATTGATACAACACAATAATTATTATGTTCCAGAGTCTGAGGGCCATTTGCCATCCTTTTTTTGTTTCTTTCTACGTGTATGTTACATGTTATCATCTAAACAGAAAAAGAAAGGAGAAACAGCTGTTTATGGAGAGACAGATCAATAGATGGGTGGATGAAGCTACAGGTAGAGATTCGACAATTGTCTAAAATCAAATAGGGAAAATAGTCAAGGATGTCCAGTCCAAGGTATCTGAGGCCGAGAGGTTGAGTGGAGTTACAACACCTGTCTCAGCTATAATATTTGCATCTGTACTCCCGGGTACTTGATCAACATATTACTGAACGGTGACCAGATTATCAAGGCACAAAGCAAATGCACTCACACTCTCTACCTGCATTGTTGTTGTTTAGCCACTAAATCATGTCCAGCTCTTTGCAGCCTCATGGACTGTTACCTGCTGGGTTCCTCTGTCCACGGGATTTCTCAGGAAAGAATACTGGAGTGGGTTGCCATTTCCCTCTCCCGGGGGATTGAACTTGCATCTCCTGCATTGGCAGGTGGATTCTTTACCACTGAGCCACCAGGGAAGTCTTACTCTACCTGCATGACCTCTTAAAAAAGCTAAAATGGATAAGCCACTTTACAGGGAAATTGAAGGAACTCTAGATACACTTGCTGAAAGCCAACGAGAAGCGTGAATTTGTGAAAACCATAAGCAGAGTCTCTTTGTCATGACACATGAAAGGAACTTTTCAGTAAAGACAAGCACACCCCTTTTCTGATCCTGGTCACTTTTGCTGATATATATATATATATATATATACATATATATATAGTCACCTCTTATTTCTGCACAACTCAGAACAAAAGGGAGAGGTGGGATTTCCCTCTCTCATCCCCATTTTATGGACGAAGAAACGAAGGTTTCCTTTACAGGTTAGTGTTTTATTTCTGTGTCTCATTCTTGCTGACNACATACATATATATATAGTCACCTCTTATTTCTGCACAACTCAGAACAAAAGGGAGGGGTGGGATTTCCCTCTCTCATCCCCATTTTATGGACGAAGAAACGAAGGTTTCCTTTACAGGTTAGTGTTTTATTTCTGTGTCTCATTCTTGCTGACATGCTCAAAGCATTTCTCTTCTAATGCTTTTGTCCTCAATCTGCTGGGCTGTTAGGGCTACAGGCAAAATGGATACACCCCAATTCAGAAGGATTTACTAACATCCAGGTTCTTCCAGTAAACCTGTTGAGGAGTCAAAAGCCCCAGACTTTCTGTCTCCCAGTTAACATGGGACTGCCTTTGTCAAGGTAGACAAGATGGGGAAGTTTCCTGCAGAAGTTTCTGGAGCCGATCACTCTGCCACGAATATGATTTATACTTTTAGTGTGAGGTGGAAGGACAGCACCTGTGTCTGTCTCAGCACACAGCTTTCCCGGTCAAACAGATCTGGTCAAGCCCCTTCTCTACTCATTACCTTCCCAATGTCCTTAGGACCTAGTGGGTAAAGATTTAAATTGTGGCCCCTCACTACTTGTCAAGCTTCATCTCCTTAAGTGCCCAATCACACTGTAAGTGTACCAGCCAGGCCAAACTACTCTGGACCCCCCAGCGCATGATGCTTCAGCCTTTGAGCCTTTGCTGGCAGATGCTGGCCTCTGCTGCTTCTCAAAAGACCCATATTCCCCTGACAAGCACTCATATATCCTTCAAAGGTAATTCTTAAAAAGTCCTCCCACCCCTTCAGTCTAGATCTTTCTTTAAAATCATTTCCTTATAAGTCACAAAATTTTATACATACCACTAAATATAAAATAGATAACCAACAAGACCTTCTCTATATCACTCTTTATTTCTATCTTATAAAAACCTGTAACGGAAAAGAATCTATAAAAAGAAAAAATACTATATATATCTTTGAGTCATGAGTCATTTGTTGTATATTTGAAGCAAACACAGCATTGTAAAGCAACTATATTTCAATAAAAACTTACAAAAAAAGAGAGATTTTATGAGCTTGGCTCCCCCAGCAGACATGAGCTCCTGAAGGGTGCTGGAAGCTTTCCTTATGTGCCCTTGAGTACCTGTAGTTACTGGATTTCATTGAATACAACTAATCATTTATTGATTATTTAGTCCCAAATACTGGCATTTCTTTTTAAAGGACTCCTCCTTGCTGGGTGTTTTTAAGTACTGATTCTGTAAAGAATGTTGTTCATGGCTGGATGGGAGAGGGGTGGTGTTGATGTGTATTAGGGGAGGCACATGGGTTCAGGTGACCCACTGGAAGTAGTTAGGAGACTATTGGGCATGGCCTTCAGGAAGCCAGAATTTGGGAAAAGGAAGTATTTTTTTCTTCCCTTGGGATGCCCATTGTGCCTCTTCTCAAGGGTGAAAATATAAGTAAGTGAACTGTGAACATACAGCAAACAAACACTTTAAAAGCTTTAAGAAGCTATTTTCCATTCTAGGATCTTGGATGGGCCAGCCTGCCCAAATAAGGGAAGATCACCTATTCTTCTTCAGGTTTGTTCTTCAAGCTTGAGACTCTCCTTGCTGCCTAGATGACAGTAATTTTCTTACTTCGGAACATGTCTAAACTGTTCTAGAAAACTGACTCTAGAAAACAGTGCATAGAATTGACAAATGTTCCTCCCTGCCTTTAAGGCATTGTTACTACCTCGCGGAGGAATGAATAACAGACTGTGAGCACTGAAAGCTATTAAACTACACAGGCCACAGGCGGTCTGAGCAGGAAAGGGTCTTCAAGACCCTTCAACTCAAGGAGAGAACTGAGGCCATGATAGAAGACTGGAACTTGCCCAAGGTCACACTAAGTGTCTCACTTAAAAAGCCAAGAGCTGATGACTCCAGCCTGAAAACCCAAGGGGACATTAGAAGAGGATGCGGATTTTTTTTTTTTTAACCAATATGTACATCATTGTTTTTAAANCAAGGTCACACTAAGTGTCTCACTTAAAAAGCCAAGAGCTGATGACTCCAGCCTGAAAACCCAAGGGGACATTAGAAGAGGATGCGGATTTTTTTTTTTTTTTAACAATATGTACATCATTGTTTTTAAAAGGAAAGTTCTAAATTCAGTGTGATATTGTGCTCTGATGTCCCCAAATTGTTTCATTATTCTCTGTTGTGCTTCTATATTACTGCATTACCAGCTAAGGTGAGGACTGTTCACTTATCACCGTGCTCCTCACTGGAGAACATAGGAACCATTTCCTAAAAGTATAAAAATATAATTCTGACTTGTTCTGCTTTCTGTTTCCATGCAACTTCATTCAAACATATATAATCTGTTCAACACCTACCTTACCAGCAACTGTGCAAAAAGCTATGGAATCAAAAATGAATCAGTACATATAAATGTGCACGTCTACAGATATTTTTTTTCCTAATGCAATTGCTCTATTCACATTGTAACCCAGTAAAAAATGTTTACCTTCCTTGGAAAAGTGATTGGATAGTTAGTTCTTTGAGAGACTTAACTATGTTGACTACAACCACATAAGCCATTTTTTCCCTACAATTTTCTTGATTGCTTATTATTTTAGATACCGCCAACTTGTTTATCAAGCACATGTTAAAGCATGTTGAAACGCGTTATTCAGGTTCAGCATGAAGGATTTGGCATTATTCAACAAAATATCATAAACTTCTGTTGAAATGAATGATTCCAGCAAAATGGAGCTTCATCTGCAAATCCAGGTCCCTTCGGTTTCTAAAGTTTGGAGACTGTATATCTAGACCAGGGGAACAACCTGATTTTGCTCTAAGCACAATTAATTTTATGATTATGCAGCATAACTGACTTCATAGGCTCTTTTGGTGCCTGGTGCCAAAGCTTGTAGAAACAGGGGAGGCTTTGCCTAAGGGATTCTTTGCATTAAAGACTTTGTTAGGCAAAGCCAGCCTGGCATGGGAGTCTGATTTGCAATTTGTGTCTTTGTAAAAGGATTAGAAGATCCCTATTGTTTAATGTTTGGACCTCAATTTGCATTTGGAAGCACATGACCTCTTCTAGGTTTAGTTTTTTATTTTCATGTTCTTGTTCTGATATACAATCAATACCGCCTGTGGAAAAACTGATAATACGGCACAGCCAAATGTTTGCACAGATTAAGCCAGATCAGTTTTCTCTATGAATGGTGGAGTCTACTCAGGCTCCAGCAATACTGAGCCAGTGATCTATTTTGCAACTGACAAATAACTCATAGGAATAGGTACCCACAATTTCATTTATTATTTCCCTAATTAGAATGTGTGGAACTTTGGGCTTTTTAAAGAAATCCTTCTAAAGCACTACAGAGGGTTGATGAGACAGTAAATCTACAAAAAGAACAGAAAGGGAAAAAAAAAAATCCTCTGACCACCTCAGGACCTATTTGAACACTTCTGTCCAATGTCCTCCTTTATAAAGAAAGGTTTGAGAAAAATTATTGTAGGTTTGCGATAACTGAATTCTCAGTGGTATGTGATATGTAACTACCTGTCCTTTGGTAAACAATTTTCAACTAACATTTGCTTTGACAATGTTCCCAGATTGGCCACACAGAACTTGGAACAGAAATTGCGTGAGGAGGAACAATTTCTTAGATGCTAAGTTTAGGACACATGGTTTATTTGTTTGTTTGTTTTCTTTTTAACTCTTTGGTTTCTCCATCCTTGGTCTTTGCCATTGACCACAAGAAAACATTTCTTGCATGTTTGGAGGAAGGTCCTGGGAACCTGGAGTTGCTGGTTGAGCGAGCTGGAGGTAGATGGAAAGAATTCACGTTCGCGGAGTACCCATGGTACGCCAAGGACTTGGCTCGATGTTTACTGTTTTATGATTATGCCCATTTTGTAGTAGAGAAGACCAAGGCCGAGAGGAGGCAAATGACTCACCCAAGGTCACACAGCTGTGATGGGAAGTTAGTCTACCTGATTCCTAAGCTCAGGCTTTTTCTGCCACATCACACCACCTCCCAGGTAAACTCAAGCTAATTTCATTTGGAGGTTTTTCTGTTCCTCACCTCCGTGGAACGTGTTAGTTCTTAAAACTAAACGGGTTAATTTGGTGTACAGGAAGCTATAAGGACAGGACTAACCTAATCTACTCTTCTTTCTAATAGACACAAGTAATCTTATCTGTCATTCCATTAAAAATACACCACATTCTTCTGTGCTCCAGTTTGGATAATGACTCAAGAAAAGGCAGTCTGTTTCTGCATTGCGGCACCCCCACAGCTTCTATAAAATCATCAAAAGTAAGTAAGCCATGCTTTTTTCCTGGGTATTTCATTCACTGATTCCAAAAGTGCTTGACACACGTATTCAAACTGTTAGAATAAAGACTAGCATTTGACAGTTAGGCCAGTTGGAGGCTAGCCTAAGAGAGTATCTTGTGCGGAAGATCATACACTCCGAGGCCCCCCCTGAATGGAGAATGCCCAACAGGAAGTCAGCCAAAAGGAGTGGCACGCTGGAGGGTTGTACTTTGAGCCCACATTTCTCAGCCATGTCCCATGGGAAACACTCTCACCGCCATCTTCCAAAATGCTCTGCTAACATTCTCCTAATGCTCCCAATATCTGAAGATAATCCCTTTTCCCCTAACCGGGATCTCAACCTAAAATAGATCTGGGTCTGTGCCTTGGGGCATGGACGGATGACTCATAGAGCCATTTCTGATCTCGGAAGCAGGGGAGGCTCTGGAGAGCACGGGAGCACAGTCTGGGAGCTGGTTAATACTCAAGGAACACATGGCCGTCAGAGCCAGAGGGGGTTCCAAGAAATGTGTCACCTGAAGAAGCAGAGCCCCCACCTGAAGAAGCTGAGGCCCCCAAGTTTCCACATTTAACACTGCTGTAGAATCTCTTTCCTGTCTAGGACTGTTTAGACCCTCATCCTCAGTCTACATCAGGCCATAGGCTGACTTGCTTGAGAAAACCCAGAGGTCCCTGAATCTTAAGTGTAGGTGGTAAATGGACAGATTTTTAATGTGAGAGTATGATTCAGCATTAGCGGCAGCAGAAAGAAAAAGAGTCCCTCCTAAACAAATGTACTGATGGAACTTCCCTGGAGGTCAGGTGGTTAATATCATGCTTCCACTGAAGGAGGCACAGGTTCCACCCCTGACTGAGAGACTAAGATTTCACATGCCGTAAGATTTCACATGCAGCACAGTCTGAATAAATAAATAAACGAATAGATATTTCAAAAAATTTTTTAAATTCTTAAAAACGTAAAACGTGCTGATTTGCACGTTTCCTACATTTGAGTTTGCTTTTGTTTTATTTTTCTCCTTTAGATCATTCTTATTATCTGAACTAGGTTTGCATCCAAATCTTTCTGTCCAACAGCACAGTGTAGGTTAAGTAATTCCTAGGGAAGCTTAGGCTCCCCAGGTGGTACAGGGGTAAAGAATCCGCCTGCCAGTGCAGGAGACGCTAGTAGGGAAGAGCCAACTCACTCCAGTATTCTTGCTTGGGAAATCTCATGGACAGAGGAGCCTGGCAGGCTATAGTCCATGGAGTCACAAAAGAGTTGGACATGACTTAGTGACTAAACAACAGAAAAACATTTATTAAGGAGGGCATGTAACATTTATTACATGCCCTTCTCATACTCAGTATTTGACATGTATTTTTCTCATTTGGTCTCCTCAATAACCCTTATGAGGCAAACATAATTATTCATCTCATTTTAAGGATGCGGGCTCTGAGGCCAAGAAAGTTTAGGGAACTTGCCTAGAATCACAAAACCAGTGAGGAGTGAAGCTGGAATTAAACTTCATTCCACCCAGTCCCAAGTTCTCAAGCCGTATGCTCTTTAGATGCAAAAGATTGTTCAGGAGAAGTTACCTGGAGGGCAAGACACCTATACAGTACAATCCAACTTGATAAAAATATATCTACATTTATGTGTTTTGCACTGTTTATATTTGCATTGGGAAAGTTCTAGAAGGACCACTCAAATGTAAATTCCTTGGAGCAACCTTCTCTGGCCATACTAAAAGAACCCTCCCACTATTTCCCTGGTATTTTTTATCTTTTATTGTGCTGGATTTTTCCACAGGGCACCAAGCATTAGCTGAGGTGTATCATATACTAGATACATGTACTGTCTAGCTCCCCTGTAGAAGGAGGGGTAACAATGCCTAACAAACTGCTTGGCATGCAGTAAATGCTTAATAAGTATTTGTTGACTGGAGCAAATGTTCTAAACCCTTAATGTTGATTTTTTTCTCCCCCTCTCTCTTGCTGTCAAACAAAAACAATTTAGATTCTTCTTTTTTTTACAATTTAGATTCTTGATCTTAGATTATTTTCTTTTTTNGTATTTGACATGTATTTTTCTCATTTGGTCTCCTCAATAACCCTTATGAGGCAAACATAATTATTCATCTCATTTTAAGGATGAGGGCTCTGAGGCCAAGAAAGTTTAGGGAACTTGCCTAGAATCACAAAACCAGTGAGGAGTGAAGCTGGAATTAAACTTCATTCCACCCAGTCCCAAGTTCTCAAGCCGTATGCTCTTTAGATGCAAAAGATTGTTCAGGAGAAGTTACCTGGAGGGCAAGACACCTATACAGTACAATCCAACTTGATAAAAATATATCTACATTTATGTGTTTTGCACTGTTTATATTTGCATTGGGAAAGTTCTAGAAGGACCACTCAAATGTAAATTCCTTGGAGCAACCTTCTCTGGCCATACTAAAAGAACCCTCCCACTATTTCCCTGGTATTTTTTATCTTTTATTGTGCTGGATTTTTCCACAGGGCACCAAGCATTAGCTGAGGTGTATCATATACTAGATACATGTACTGTCTAGCTCCCCTGTAGAAGGAGGGGTAACAATGCCTAACAAACTGCTTGGCATGCAGTAAATGCTTAATAAGTATTTGTTGACTGGAGCAAATGTTCTAAACCCTTAATGTTGATTTTTTTCTCCCCCTCTCTCTTGCTGTCAAACAAAAACAATTTAGATTCTTCTTTTTTTTACAATTTAGATTCTTGATCTTAGATTATTTTCTTTTTTCTTCATGTTTCCTCCGAAATTCTATAAGGAAAAAAGAAAAAGAACATATGTATCCCTGTGACTGATTCATGTTGATGTTTGTTAAAGGCAACACAATATCATAAAGCAATTATCCTTCAATTAAAAATAAATAATTTGTTTTTAAGATAAAGAAGCTGGTTCCACCTAAGGACAAGAACCTAGATCAGTTTACTTGAAGATGCAAAAGGATCTCCTTGCAGGACATACCTTAAGAACAGAGAGTTCCTAGAAGAGGAAACCATTGGAAATCTACTTAGGTTAACTTGCCTGGAGTCAAAAAAGGCTCATTAATGTTTCAACTAGGGCTTCCCTGGTGGCTCAGAGGTTAAAGCGTCTGCCTCTAATACAGGAGACCTGGGTTCGATCCCTGAGTTGGAAGACCCCCTGGAGAAGGAAATGGCAACCCACTCCAGTATTCTTGCCTGGAGAATTCCATGGACGGAGGAGCCTGGTGGGCTACAGTCCATGGGGTCGCAAAGAGTTGGACACAACTGATCGACTTAATGTTTCAACTGCTAATCCATTTAGTGTCCTATTCACCCTGATGACTTCTAGGGGCATCCCTCTGGTGGTTTTAGAAAGATAACCCTTCCAATCACTAGGCTCAATTGAGCAACAGGGGAAGACAATAGACTGCAGAGGAAGGGGCTGATTGAAGTGTTTGGGATGAATGGAAAACTGCTTATCAGGACCATGAGAAAATGAATGGAACATCTGAAATGAGCTGATATGAGTTGGGCAGGTTTTATCCCAATAATAAACTCTCCTTTCTCCTCTAAAAAGGATTAGGCCTCCCATGAATGGGAGTGTCTTGTCTTCAAGTTCCATGGCCTTGATCTTCTTTTGTACTGTTCAATTCACTTTAAAACCACTGGTGGTATTTGTTTAAATTTTTTTTTTCCATTCCCAGCCATGTCCTTCCAAAGGAGGACTTTTACCCCATCAGCAGCTTCAAGATCCATCGACAAGTCAGGAGCACAATATCCCTGAATTCCGGGCAGGGGAGGGGGCTGCTTTGGCTCACTTCCTTCTTCCTTCCCCAAACAGAATCCAGCTCCTATATAAAATTCATAAATTCTTGGCAGGAAAGAAATCCTCCCATTGGAAGGAACAGATGTTCTACGAGTAACTTTTGCCATCATAACTCTGTTCCTAATATCATACTTTTAAAGTGTGGGGGGATGTTAACTTTTTTTTTAAATGTCAACATGTTCTGGGCAGCTTTTCCATCTCCATCTGTGGCATACACATCACCAACCCTCCCACTGCCCTTTTTTAAATTTCCAGAGACTAGTTGGGAATTGGAAAGATATTAAAAAGTGAAAGTGGAAAATTCAATTCAAGAAGTATGCTAATGTATAACCTAATGCAAAGTAACATGATATTTCCCTCCCAGTTGTAAATCTCAGAAACATTCTTTTCCTTGTCCTCTTAGAACTTGGAGGGGTCTTCAAGACCTTTAACAGGCAGAATGACCAATTAAATTCAGGGGTGATTACTGGTAACAGAATTCCTTGAGAGTAACCTATTCATAACCCCTTCTAAAGAAAGCCTCAATTGGTGCTTCAAATTCAAGAGGCTACCAGGCCATTTTCACTTAGTTATCACCTCGTTAAGCTGCCCACCTTAAATACTCACTCGTATCCCAGGTGACCGCGGAGAAGGGTCAAGGTCAGTGGATGCCTCTTACCTCGCCTGGATATAACTTTGGAAAGCATGACCCCGCCTCAGTGGGGTTCCCTCGCCAGGGACAGTGATGCCCACTTTCAGCTGCTTTGGCGAGGGCCAGAGCGCCTGCTGGCTGAGGCCTGGCCTCAAGTATTCCTGAACACGTTTCGGTTCAAAGTCAGAATTCGGTGACCAGGCTGGGTGGGGAGTGAAATCTGCAGGGCAGAGGGAGAAAAAGGTGACAGCTTGGGCGGGGTGGGGAAGCAGCGGCCCGNTTGGACACAACTGATCGACTTAATGTTTCAACTGCTAATCCATTTAGTGTCCTATTCACCCTGATGACTTCTAGGGGCATCCCTCTGGTGGTTTTAGAAAGATAACCCTTCCAATCACTAGGCTCAATTGAGCAACAGGGGAAGACAATAGACTGCAGAGGAAGGGGCTGATTGAAGTGTTTGGGATGAATGGAAAACTGCTTATCAGGACCATGAGAAAATGAATGGAACATCTGAAATGAGCTGATATGAGTTGGGCAGGTTTTATCCCAATAATAAACTCTCCTTTCTCCTCTAAAAAGGATTAGGCCTCCCATGAATGGGAGTGTCTTGTCTTCAAGTTCCATGGCCTTGATCTTCTTTTGTACTGTTCAATTCACTTTAAAACCACTGGTGGTATTTGTTTAAATTTTTTTTTTCCATTCCCAGCCATGTCCTTCCAAAGGAGGACTTTTACCCCATCAGCAGCTTCAAGATCCATCGACAAGTCAGGAGCACAATATCCCTGAATTCCGGGCAGGGGAGGGGGCTGCTTTGGCTCACTTCCTTCTTCCTTCCCCAAACAGAATCCAGCTCCTATATAAAATTCATAAATTCTTGGCAGGAAAGAAATCCTCCCATTGGAAGGAACAGATGTTCTACGAGTAACTTTTGCCATCATAACTCTGTTCCTAATATCATACTTTTAAAGTGTGGGGGGATGTTAACTTTTTTTTTAAATGTCAACATGTTCTGGGCAGCTTTTCCATCTCCATCTGTGGCATACACATCACCAACCCTCCCACTGCCCTTTTTTAAATTTCCAGAGACTAGTTGGGAATTGGAAAGATATTAAAAAGTGAAAGTGGAAAATTCAATTCAAGAAGTATGCTAATGTATAACCTAATGCAAAGTAACATGATATTTCCCTCCCAGTTGTAAATCTCAGAAACATTCTTTTCCTTGTCCTCTTAGAACTTGGAGGGGTCTTCAAGACCTTTAACAGGCAGAATGACCAATTAAATTCAGGGGTGATTACTGGTAACAGAATTCCTTGAGAGTAACCTATTCATAACCCCTTCTAAAGAAAGCCTCAATTGGTGCTTCAAATTCAAGAGGCTACCAGGCCATTTTCACTTAGTTATCACCTCGTTAAGCTGCCCACCTTAAATACTCACTCGTATCCCAGGTGACCGCGGAGAAGGGTCAAGGTCAGTGGATGCCTCTTACCTCGCCTGGATATAACTTTGGAAAGCATGACCCCGCCTCAGTGGGGTTCCCTCGCCAGGGACAGTGATGCCCACTTTCAGCTGCTTTGGCGAGGGCCAGAGCGCCTGCTGGCTGAGGCCTGGCCTCAAGTATTCCTGAACACGTTTCGGTTCAAAGTCAGAATTCGGTGACCAGGCTGGGTGGGGAGTGAAATCTGCAGGGCAGAGGGAGAAAAAGGTGACAGCTTGGGCGGGGTGGGGAAGCAGCGGCCCGATATTCAAATACGCTGGGGATCCTCCCGGAGTCCCAGCTCTTGGTCTGGGTTTCCCCTCCTCTGTCTGATCAGAGCCAGTGGAAGCCAAATCCCCCGAACCCCAGCGGGGCCGGGGCCGAGCCTGCCGAATGCATCCTGGAAGACTCAGTCCCTGAAACTTTTCCGTGCCCAAGTGGAGGTGTAAGTGAGAGCGCGCAGGGCGCGGGGGGTTGTCAACGCCCGGCTGTCTCTGGGCGTTCTCTGCATCCCGCCAGGAAGGTTGGTCTGTGCTTAGGGGCCAGAAGGTAGCGGGGGCCGGGGCGGGGGCAAGAGCGGCGCACCGGGGCTCCGCGGCCCCCGGGCGCCGGGAGCTGGAGACGGGCGCAGTGCCGCTCGCGGTCTGCAGTGCCCCCAGCCGGCCGGCCCGGCTGAGGACCGCTGGCGGCCGCAGGGCCGCGTGCCGAGCCGCACCTCTGCGTGCGAGACGCGTCCCTCTTCGTCCCTGCGGAGGCTGACCCAGTATTACGAAATTTACCATCCGTTGGAGGTGGATTCTCAGTCTGGTTCTGTCACTTACTGGCTTCTTGCCCTCGGGAGCTCAGGACATCTGCCTCCCTTTGGCTAATGTGGATAATACCCGCCCCAGACAAGTGCCTGGTATACAGTAAGTGAAGTGAAAGTCGCTCAGTCGTGTTCGACTCTGCGACCCCATGGACTGTAGCCTGCCAGGCTCCTCTGTCCAAAGAATTCTCCAGGCCAGAATACTGGAATGGGTAGCCTTTCCCTTCTCCAGGCGGTCTTACCAACCCAGGGACTGAACCCAGGTCTCTTGCATTGCAGGCGGTTTCTTCACGAGCTGAGCCACCAGGGAAGCCCAAGAATACTGGAGTGGGTAGCCTATCTTCTCCAGCGGATCTTCCCGACCCAGGAGTCTAACCCAGATCTTTTGCATTGCAGGTAAATTTTTTTACCAGCTGAGCTACTAGGGAAGCCATATATATACTATGTAGTATAGTATATGTATATAAGATATGGGTATATAGTAAGTACTTATTAAATGGTGACCCTCACCACCATCACCGTCATCATCATCATTAGCTGGCTAGGCTTTGGAAGGGGGTCTCACCGAAGTCTCTGTTCTCAATGGTGGGTCTGAGGGGAGGACAGGGAGAGATGGTTTCTGCCTCCCCTCTGAAGTGGAAAAGGAACCTAAGCACCCAGCTGGGGTCCTGCCTTCCTTTGCCTTAGACTCCACCTCTAACTGCGGACTCAGCCATCCCCTCTTTGAACTAATATTCTCATTGCAAAACTAATAACTCATCTCCAACTCAAGAGTTGGAGACAAGAAATGCAGAGCTCCTGATACATAACTGATGCTCAGGAAAGTCCCCACCCACCCTTGTGGCCCCCAGGCAGCAGGTCCCAGAACACCTGTATAGGCAGCACATAGCAGGCACAGTCAAGCCCCTTTCCCCTTTGCACTGGCAGTCAGCAGACCCAGGGTCCCTCTCCTAACACGAGGGAGGTGCTCAATGCAGGCCCCGCCCACCTAGCTGTCAGTCAGTGTGCCATTTATTGAGTCCTTACTCTACCTCTTCTATCCCCATCTGACTGGGGACAGCTTGGGGCTGCAGGAGGCTTTAACTCTGAGGTCCTTCTACTCTACCTCCCCTGGGGTCTCCTCTCCCCCGGACACCTCAGATCCCTTCTGTAAATTAGTAGTGTTGGAAATAGTAAGAACACACACTCCTGATGTTGAAGTAATGGAATGTATAGTCAGAGGACCTGGCTGTCAAGAAAGAGCAGCTCTACCAGTTCCTGTCTTTATCTCGAAACTTCTCGGAACCTCAGTTAACTCAAATTTTAAAACGGAGGCAATAATATCTTCTGGGGTGATGAGTGTGAGGGTCAATGGGTACGTGTGTATAAGAGCACCAAGCACACAGTAAGTATTCAGTAAATACTTTTGTTTCAAGCATAAGGCAGGTGCCCAGTGAATATTAGTTGGACTAAACTGAGCTTTCCCCTTGGCTAAGTTCTATACCTGGGAAAGCTTCCATTCAAACTTTCTCCCTGTCCTTGGCCTTGTCAAATGTCACTTGCTGCTGGTGACCTTTTTCTAGAGGTTGGTACTTTGCATGTAGGAAGAGTAATGGATCTCTCCAGAGTTCAAAACCTAGTATTACCTCTTTCAAACCTGTTCTGCGATACTTACTTCAAAAGTTTGCCAAGATAAAATTCAACATGGAGACTTCGTATTTTTGCTTTGTTTTTCATGACCGCTGTGTCTTTTATCTGAGGGCAGAGGGTTTGTTGTTGTCTAGTTGGTAAGTCATAACTGACTCTTTTTCTATCCCTTGGACTGTATCTCCCCAGACCCCACTGTCCATGGGATTTTCCAAGCAAGAATACTGGAGCAGGTTGCCATTTCCTTCTGCAGGGATCTTCCCATCTCAGAGACTGAACCGTATTAGCAGGCAGGTTCTTTTCCACTGAGTCACCAGAGAAGCCCAATAGGGGGAGATGCATAGAGCATTATTTAAAAGTCCTAAGTGAGCATTTGTGTAACCATATTTTCTGCCAACAATTCACATGTGGTTGATTTTGTGGGTGTGTGATAGGATATCAGCAACTTCGGGGTCCTGTCCCTTCTCTAGCTCTTGATTAGGACAAACTCTGAATGGGAAAACAAACAAACAGCGTCCAATCTTAAATGGGCCTTCACAATCTCAGGGCATTTGTGTGTCCGTTACATGCATGTAATCCTCAGCACAGCCCATTTTCCAGATGAGCCTCATTGAGGCAGATGGCTGACTCAGTGCTCCTTTCCATGTCACAGACTGGCCTCCGAGTCCTGCCTCATCTCCACACTGCTCTCTCGGGCTATTGCACACGGAGATTTTTTCACTGACCATCTGAACAAGCGTTGTTAAAGACTCTAGAAATGCTAGGATGTGAGTTTTATTAATACAGAGCACTAAACAAATTAAAGAGTTTCCCATATTATGACAAGGTATGCAACAACTGTTACTTTACCAAAACTATTCATTATGGGGCCATTTTTAAAGGTTACCCTGGTGGCTTGGGGACAGTGCCTTTTGCTCTCTGACTCACAGGAAGCAAAAATAAGTTACTATCAGGTGATGGTCATACTTAGAAACCAAACTAAAAATTAGAAGGTTTGTCATCCTTGGGAGCAGGGCAGTTGGCTTCACTTTTCAAACTGGTAAATGTTAGGCGGTTCAAAATTGAAGATTTTCTTTGTGTCATATTTGTTTTTTTTTTTAAATCTATTGAAATATTTGCTAACTAATTCCAGTGTGTCAATTTCTGTGCTTGGCCATACTCAAAGGATATTCTGTGGTCTCTGGCATCCAGTATTTCACAGGTGGGTAGCAGGGATGCATACGTGAAGTGCATCTAATAGTCACCTTATCATAATCACAATAGTTGCTTCCTGGGTTTATGAGGCCAGGCCATGTGAGAAGCACAGGTGAGACACAGTTGCTGAGACCCCCACCCCGCCCCCCAACCCAAGGCAGGCTCTTCCAAACATAGAGGTTGAATTAGTCAAATTTTTAGACAAAGAAATCGAGGCTCTGAAAAGAGAAGAGGTTTGCTGGTTCACAGCATACCCAGGATTCAAATTCAAAGATTTAATTCAAAGCAACGTTGTTATTTCCCTTCTAGCCCAGGGCAACTCCTCAAACAACCTTTGAAGAGCCTTCTCTTTAACCAGTCTGTGTATACAGTGGAACTTAGCAGATGTCCAGGTGTTCACTGGCTCTTTGGCTGATGAGATTTCTTGATCATGTCAAATGCATTCCCCCATCTTCCACTCTATTTCAGTTTTCCATGGAGAATTATGCCTTCCTGTCTCTATTTGTATTTATCCTCAAAGTTAATATGCAATGACTTCCTTCACTCCCTTCCAAAAGGATGAATTTTATTTAGCCCACAAATATATCAGGGATCTCAAGTGCTTTGAGGACAAAACAAGTTTTTTATGCGTTTGTTTCTTGTCCAGCTTCACTGAGGTATACTTGTATACCAGAGAAACTGCATTTGTTTAATGCGTACAATCTGATGAGTTTGAACATAAGCATACACCCATGATTCCACCTCCACAGTGAAAATAAGAACCATATCCACCACCTCCTGAGATTTCCTCGTATCCCTTTGTGTGTGTGTGCGTGTGTGTGTGCTTGTTGTTGTAATAAGAACGCTAAACATGAGATCTACCCTCTAAACAAATGTTTAAGTATGAGACACGTATTATTAATTATAGGCACTATGTTGTATAACAGATCTCTAGAACTTACTCATCTTGCATAACTGAAATTTTATACCCACTGAGCAATGATTCCCTCTTTCCTCCTCCCCTAGCCCTTGGCAACCACCAACCTGTTTTCTGCTTCTATGAGTTTGACGATTTGGACACCTCATATAAGTGGAATCAAGTAGTACTTGTCCTCCTGTGACTGGCTTACTTCACTTAGCATAATGTCCTTCAGGTTCATCCATATTGTCACCAATGATAAGGCTTCCTTTTTATTTTTAAGGTTGAATATTATTCCATCAATGTTTTCTTTATCCATTCACCTGTTGATGGACATGGGGTTATTTCCATATCTTTACCAGTGTGAATAACGCTACAGAGAAGATGACAGTAGATACCTCTTCAAAATCCTGATTTCAGTTCTTTGAGATTTATATCAACAACTGGGATGCTTGGGTCGTATGGTTGTTTGTTTGTTTGTTTTTTAATATGGTAGTTTTATTTTTAATTTTTTGAGGAAACTCTGTACTGTTTTCCTATTAATTGTACCATTTTACATCAATAGTATACAAGGGTTCTGATTTCCTCACATTCTTACCAACATTTATTATCTTTTTAAAAAATAATAGCCAGTCCTAACAAGTGTCAGGTAATACCTCATTGTGATTCCCATTCGTATTTATTAAGTTTGAGTACTGATGCTGAGCACCTTTTCATATACCTAGTGACCATATGTCGGAGAAGGCAATGGCACCCACTCCAGTGCTCTTGCCTGGAAAATCCCATGGATGGAGGAGCCTGGTGGGCTGCAGTCCATGGGGTCGCTAAGAGTCAGACACGACTGAGCGACTTCACTTTCACTTTTCACTTTCATGCATTGGAGAAGGAAATGGCAACCCACTCCAGTATTCTTGCCTGGAGAATCCCAGGGACGGGGGAGCCTGGTGGGCTGCCGTCTATGGCATCGCACAGAGTTGGACACGACTGGAGCGACTTAGCAGCAGCAGCAGCAGCAGCAGCAGTGACTGTGTGTATGTCTTCTTTGAAGATCTCTATTCAAGTCTTCTGCTCATTTAAAAAATTGGACTATATAGGTTTTCTTGCTATTGGGTTTTATGAGTTCCTTGTATATTTTGGATGTTTACTCCTTATCAGATAAATATATTTTCTCCTTTTTCACCCTGTTGGCCATTTCCTTTACTGTGCAGAAGTTTTTAATGATGTAATCATGATGCAGTACCATGTATCTCTTGTTGCCTGAGCTTTTAAGGTCATACCCGAGAAATCACTGCCAAGGCCAATGTCAGGAAGCTTTTCCTCTATGTTTTCTTCTAGGAGTTTATGGTTTCAGGTCTTACATTTAAGTCTTTAGTCCATTTTGAGTTGATTTTTTGTGTATGGTGTCATACAGGGGCTCTGTTCATTTTGCATGTTGATATCCAGAAGGACTGATGCTGAAACAGAAGCTCCAATTCTTTGGCCACCCGATGTGAAGAGCCGACTCATTGGAAAAGAGCCTGACGCTGGGAAAGAATGAGGGCAGGAGGAGAAGGGGCAACAGAAGATGAGATGGTCAGGTGACATTATTGACTCAATAGATACGAGTTTGAGCAAACTCTGGGAGTTTGTCTGTCTATGAAGGACAGTGAAGCTTGGCATGCTGCAATCCACAGAGTCACAAAGACTCAGACACAACTTAGTGACTGAACAACAACAATAAAAACACAAAATTAGTTTTCCCAACATCATTTGTTGAAAAAACCATCCTTTCCCCATTGTGTATTCTTAGCAACTTTGTCGAAGATCAGCTAATTGTATATGCACAAATATATTTCTGGGCTCTGTTTTATTCTGTTGGTCTATATGTCTGCCTTAATGCCACTTCCATACAGTTTTAGTTATTTTACCTTTGTACTATACTTTGAAATTAGAAAGTATAATGTCTCCAGCTCTGTTTTCCTCAAGATTACCATCCTGGGTATTTGTGGTTCCACTGAATTTTAGAATTTTTTTAAAATTTCTGTTAAAAGCATCACTGGGATTTTGATGGGGACAGCTTTAAATCTGCAGATTACTTTGAATCGTATGGAAATTTAACCAATACTGTAGCTCAGATCACGAACTCCTTATTGCCAAATTCAAACTTAAATTGAAGAAAGTGGGGAAAACCACTAGACCATTCAGGTATGACCTAAATCAAATCCCTTATGATTATACACTGGAAGTGAGAAATAGATTTAAGGGACTAGATCTGATAGAGTGCCTGATGAATTATGGAAGGAGTTTCATGACATTGTACAGGAAGGAGACAGGGATCAAGACCATCCCCAAGAGAAAGAAATGCACAAAAAGCAAAATGGCTGTCTAGGGGGCCTTACAAATAGCTGTGAAAAGAAGGAAAATGAAAGGCAAAAGAGAAAAGGAAAGATACAAGCATCTGAATGCAGAGTTCCAAAGAATAGCAANGATTTATATCAACAACTGGGATGCTTGGGTCGTATGGTTGTTTGTTTGTTTGTTTTTTAATATGGTAGTTTTATTTTTAATTTTTTGAGGAAACTCTGTACTGTTTTCCTATTAATTGTACCATTTTACATCAATAGTATACAAGGGTTCTGATTTCCTCACATTCTTACCAACATTTATTATCTTTTTAAAAAATAATAGCCAGTCCTAACAAGTGTCAGGTAATACCTCATTGTGATTCCCATTCGTATTTATTAAGTTTGAGTACTGATGCTGAGCACCTTTTCATATACCTAGTGACCATATGTCGGAGAAGGCAATGGCACCCACTCCAGTGCTCTTGCCTGGAAAATCCCATGGATGGAGGAGCCTGGTGGGCTGCAGTCCATGGGGTCGCTAAGAGTCAGACACGACTGAGCGACTTCACTTTCACTTTTCACTTTCATGCATTGGAGAAGGAAATGGCAACCCACTCCAGTATTCTTGCCTGGAGAATCCCAGGGACGGGGGAGCCTGGTGGGCTGCCGTCTATGGCATCGCACAGAGTTGGACACGACTGGAGCGACTTAGCAGCAGCAGCAGCAGCAGCAGCAGTGACTGTGTGTATGTCTTCTTTGAAGATCTCTATTCAAGTCTTCTGCTCATTTAAAAAATTGGACTATATAGGTTTTCTTGCTATTGGGTTTTATGAGTTCCTTGTATATTTTGGATGTTTACTCCTTATCAGATAAATATATTTTCTCCTTTTTCACCCTGTTGGCCATTTCCTTTACTGTGCAGAAGTTTTTAATGATGTAATCATGATGCAGTACCATGTATCTCTTGTTGCCTGAGCTTTTAAGGTCATACCCGAGAAATCACTGCCAAGGCCAATGTCAGGAAGCTTTTCCTCTATGTTTTCTTCTAGGAGTTTATGGTTTCAGGTCTTACATTTAAGTCTTTAGTCCATTTTGAGTTGATTTTTTGTGTATGGTGTCATACAGGGGCTCTGTTCATTTTGCATGTTGATATCCAGAAGGACTGATGCTGAAACAGAAGCTCCAATTCTTTGGCCACCCGATGTGAAGAGCCGACTCATTGGAAAAGAGCCTGACGCTGGGAAAGAATGAGGGCAGGAGGAGAAGGGGCAACAGAAGATGAGATGGTCAGGTGACATTATTGACTCAATAGATACGAGTTTGAGCAAACTCTGGGAGTTTGTCTGTCTATGAAGGACAGTGAAGCCTGGCATGCTGCAATCCACAGAGTCACAAAGACTCAGACACAACTTAGTGACTGAACAACAACAATAAAAACACAAAATTAGTTTTCCCAACATCATTTGTTGAAAAAACCATCCTTTCCCCATTGTGTATTCTTAGCAACTTTGTCGAAGATCAGCTAATTGTATATGCACAAATATATTTCTGGGCTCTGTTTTATTCTATTGGTCTATATGTCTGCCTTAATGCCACTTCCATACAGTTTTAGTTATTTTACCTTTGTACTATACTTTGAAATTAGAAAGTATAATGTCTCCAGCTCTGTTTTCCTCAAGATTACCATCCTGGGTATTTGTGGTTCCACTGAATTTTAGAATTTTTTTAAAATTTCTGTTAAAAGCATCACTGGGATTTTGATGGGGACAGCTTTAAATCTGCAGATTACTTTGAATCGTATGGAAATTTAACCAATACTGTAGCTCAGATCACGAACTCCTTATTGCCAAATTCAAACTTAAATTGAAGAAAGTGGGGAAAACCACTAGACCATTCAGGTATGACCTAAATCAAATCCCTTATGATTATACACTGGAAGTGAGAAATAGATTTAAGGGACTAGATCTGATAGAGTGCCTGATGAATTATGGAAGGAGTTTCATGACATTGTACAGGAAGGAGACAGGGATCAAGACCATCCCCAAGAGAAAGAAATGCACAAAAAGCAAAATGGCTGTCTAGGGGGCCTTACAAATAGCTGTGAAAAGAAGGAAAATGAAAGGCAAAAGAGAAAAGGAAAGATACAAGCATCTGAATGCAGAGTTCCAAAGAATAGCAAAGAGAGATAAGAAAATCTTCCTCAGCGATCAATGCAAAGAAATAGAGGAAAACAATAGAATGGGGAAAGACTAGAGATCTCTTCAAGAAAATTAAAGATACCAAGAGAACATTTCATGCAAAAGACAAAAATGGTAGGGACCTAACAGAAGCAAAAGCTATTAAGAAGAGGTGGCAAGAATACACAGAAAGTGAAAGTGAAGTTGCTCAGTCGTGTTCAACTCTTTGCAACCCCGTGGACTGTAGCCTGCTAGGCTCCTCTGTCCATGGGATTCTCCAGGCAAGAATACTGGAGTGAATTGCCATTTCCTTCTCCAGGGGATCTTCCAAACCCAAGGATTGAACCTGAGTCTCCTGCATTGCAGGCAGACACTTTATCCTCTGAGCCACCAGGGAAGCCCCTAAGAATACACTGAAAGTGAAAGGAAAGTGAAAGTGAAGTCGCTCAGTCGTGTCTGACTCTTTGCGACCCGTAGACTGTAGCCCATCAGGCTCCTCTGTCCATGGGATTCTCCAGGCAAGAATACTGGAGAACTGTACAAAAAAGATCTTCACGATCCAGATAATCACAATGGTGTGATCACTCACCTAGAGCCAGACATCCTGGAATGTGAAATCAAGTGGGCCTTAGGAAGCATCACTATGGACAAAGCTAGTGGAGGTGATGGAATTCCAGTTGAGCTATTGCAAATTCTAAAAGATGATGCTGTGAAAGTGCTGCACTCAATATGCCAGCAAATTTGGAAAACTCAACAATGGCCACAGGACTGTAAAAGTCAGTTTCCATTCCAATCCCAAAGAAAGGCGATGCCAAAGAACACTCAAACTACTGCACAACTGCACTCATCTCACACGCTAGTAAAGTAACACTCAAAATTCTCGAAGCCAGGCGTCAGCAATACACGAACTGTGAACTTCCAGATGTTCAAGCTGGTTTTAGAAAAGGCAGAAGAACCAGAGATCAAATTGCCAACATCCACCGGATCATGGAAAAAGCAAGAGAGTTCCAGAAAAACATCTATTTCTGCTTTACCTTGACTATGCCAAATCCTTTGACTGTGTGGATCACAATAAACTGGAAAACTCTGAAAGAAATGGAAATACCAAACCACCTGACCTGCCTCTTGAGAAACCTATATGCAGGTCAGGAAGCAACAGTTAGAACTAGACATGGAACAACACACTGGTTCCAAATAGGAAAAGGAGTAAGTCAACATTGTATATTGTCATCCTGCTTATTTAACTTGTATG
>SJYW01037671.1:98412-127759 GCA_006410735.1 Raphicerus campestris | reverse complement strand
GTACATCATGAGAAACACTGGGCTGGAAGAAGCACAAGCTGGAATCAAAATTACTGGGAGAAATACAGTAACCTCAGATATGCAGATGACACCATCGTCATGGCAGAAAGTGAAGAAGAACTAAAGAGCCTCTTGATGAAAGTGAAAGAGGAGAGTGAAATAGTTGGCTTAAAGCTCAACATTCAGAAAAGTAAGATCATGGCATCTGGTCCCATTATTTCCTGGCAAATAGATGGGGAAACAGTGGCTGACTTTATTTGGGGGGGCTCCAAAATCACTGCAAATGATGATTGCAGCCATGAAATTAAAAGACACTCCTTGGAAGGAAAGTTATGACCAACCTAGACAGCATATTCAAAAGCAGAGACATTACTTTGTCAGGAAAGGTCCATTTAGTCAAGGCTATGGTTTTTCCAGTAGTCATGTATGGATGTGAGAGTTGGACTATAAAGAAAGCTGAGCACCGAAGAACTGATGCTTTTCAACTGTGGTGTTGGAGAAGACTCTTGAGAGTCCCTTGGACTGCAAGGAGATCCAACCAGTCCATCCTAAAGAACAGCCCTGGGTGTTCATTGGAAGGACTGATGTTGAAGCTGATACTCCAATACACTGGCCACCTGATGCAAAGAGCTGACTCATTTGAAAAGACGTGATGCTGGGAAAGATTGAGGGCAGGAGGAGAGGGGGACGACAGAGGATGAGATGGTTGGTTGGCATCACCAAGTTTTGGGTAAACTCCGGGAGTTGTTGATGGACAGGGATGCCTGGTGTGCTGCGGTTCATGGGGTTGCAAAGAGTTGGATACAATGGAGCAACTGAACTGAAGTCTTTCAATTTATAAATATGAGATTTCTTTCCATTTTTCCCTTTTTTGTCTTCTTCCATCAGTGTTTTATAGTTTTCAGTGTACAAGTCTTTTGCCTTCTTCATAAGTTAATTCTTAAATATTTTTTTAATTTTTTAAGTTTTTTTTTTTTCCTTTTTGATGCTATTGTAAGGGAAATTGTTTTCTTAATTTTTCTTTCGGATAGTTTGTTGTTACTGAACAAAACACAGTCGATTTTTGTATGTTGATTTTCTTGTTCCTTTTTTTTTTTGGTATGTTGATTTTCTACTNTCCTTTTTGATGCTATTGTAAGGGAAATTGTTTTCTTAATTTTTCTTTCGGATAGTTTGTTGTTACTGAACAAAACACAGTCGATTTTTGTATGTTGATTTTCTTGTTCCTTTTTTTTTTTGGTATGTTGATTTTCTACTCTGCAACTTAATTAGTTCTAACAGCTTTTGTAGTGGAGTTTTTAGGGATTTCTATTTCTAGAATCTGTCATCTGCAAAGAGATATTTTACCTCTTCCTTTTATATTGGGATGATTTTATTCCTTTTTTGTTTCTTCTTTTTTTGCCTAATTGCTCTGATTAGGACACCAAGTACTTTGTTAAATAGAAATGACAAACAGTGGGCATCCTTGTCTTATTCTTGATCTTGGAGGAAAAGCTCTCAGTTTTTCCACTGTTAAGTATGATGTTAGCTGCAGGTTTGTTTTATATGCCTCTCATTATGTCAAGGTACGTTCCTTCTATACGTAGTTTATTGAGTATTTTTATCATGAAAAAGTATTGATTTTTTTTCAGATGCTTTTACATCTATTGAAATGATTGTATACTTTAATCTCTCATTCTGTTAATATGGTTTAAAACACTTATTGATTTGCNATTATGTCAAGGTACATTCCTTCTATACGTAGTTTATTGAGTATTTTTATCATGAAAAAGTATCGATTTTTTTTCAAATGCTTTTACGATTGTATACTTTAATCTCTCATTCTGTTAATATGGTTTAAAACACTTATTGATTTGCATATATTGAAGCATTCTTACATCCCAAGGATAAATTCCACTTGATTTCAGTATATGATCTTTTTAATAAGCTGTTGGATTGGTTTGCTACTATTTCATTGTGGATTTTTGCATCTATGTTTATTAGGGATATTGGCCTGTAATTTTCTTTTCTTGTTGTATCCTTATCTGACTTTGATATCAAAGTAATCCTGGCCTTGAACAATGAATTTGGGAGTCTCTCCTCTTCTTCAGTTTTTTGAAAATGTTTGCAAAATATTGACATTAAGTCCTTTACTAGTTTGTAGAATTCACCAGTGAAGCCATTTGGTCCTGGGCTTTTCTTTTATAAGAGGTTTTCGATTACTGCTTCAGTCTTCTTAGTTATTATTGATTTGTTCACATTTTCTATTCCTTCATGAGTTAGTCTTGGCAGGCTGTATGTTTCAAGGAATTTGTGTATTTATTCCAGGTTATCCAATTTGTTGGCATGTTCAAACAGTTGCTCATGATCCTTAATATTTCTGTGTCATCAGTTGTAATATCGTCTATTTTATGTCTATTTTTTGTATCTATTTTTTAAAATTTTGAATCTTCTCTTTTTTTTCTTATCTAGCTAAAGATTTGTCAATTTTGTTTATCTTTTCAAAACATCAGCTCTTAGTTTTGTTGATCTCTTCTAATTGTTTTTTTATACCTTGTTTCCTTTATTTCTGCTCTAATTCTTATGATCTCCTTCCTTCTGCCAACTTTGGGCTACAGAGCCTGTGCTCCACAGAAAGGGAAGTCACTGCCGTGAGAAGCCCCATGCACCTCAACTAGAGAGTAAACCCCCACTCACTGCAACAAGAGAAAGCCCAAGCACATCAAAAAGACTCAGGATGCCAAAAATAAAATGTTTAAAAAAGCATTAGCAGAGGAAAATATTAATAAAGAAACTAATATAAATTGAAGGTCTTCTATCATTTAACTCTCACAAATCCCTGGAAAGGAGGTATTATTCCAGTTCTAAAACTCAGGAAACTGAGGCTCAGGGAGCCTGACAAGACTGAGATTCTAGTTTCTGCTTCATATCATAATCGCCCTGGGAATTTTAAGCAAATATGGACCCCTGGGCTTCCTGGTGCCAAAGAGCAAGAACTTTCCTGAAGGTGGGACGTGCTTTCCTGCTCTGTAGGCAAACCTACACCAGTCATTCCAGTTACTGTGGTTCAGATGCGATTCCACTATCCTTCAGTTATTAATGTTAGAATGGAGAAGATGAGAGAATCAGGGACACTACCATTCTTACCTCTATTTGTCTTTTGCAACCGTGTGAATCTGGCATTTCACAAACCCAAACACAAGAGAAACTTGACTTACCTGGATTCACTGCTGTATCAGCGTCTAGAACAGTGCCTGGCATGTAATGGGTGCTTAATACATATTTGGAAAGAATGGGTGAATGACTAAGGACATCAGTGTAGGAGAAAGGTGATTCAGCGCGTTGTCACGCTGATCAAATCAAGACCTCTCGCTACTGTGCCACACCCTAGGCCACACCTAGAAGGGTGTTCCTTCCTAAAATTAGCCCCCTACTGCTGACTATTGCTGATGGAGGCAGCGACTGAATAAAAAGGGCATCTGATACACATGAGGTAATATGAAAACTTTAGGATTTGCAGCAGTAACCATTGTCCTGTTCTGCCATTAAGAAATACTGTTGAAACCAGCAAGTGGCTTTCAAGGTTTCTCCAGGCGACATAGTTGTTTGGGCTTTCTTTGCAAAACGCCAAGCAGGCTGATTATCGTAAATATGTCCCTCTATGCCTGGTCACATATCGTCTGCCTGCTTGGGTAGCAGAATAAAAAAGAAAGGTGGCAGAACAAGGACCTCCGTATAGCACACGGGACTCTGCTCATTATTGTGTGCCAGCCTGGACAGGAGGGGCGTTCGTGTATGGCTGAGTCCCTTCACTATTCACCTGCAGACACCACAGGGTTGTTAATCTGCTCTACCCCAAAACAAAGTCAAAAGTTTGAAGTTTGGGGATAAAAAGGCAGGCCGGGGTCAAATCTTCTCTTAGTCAGAATAGCCATAGGACCTGTGGTCACCGAAGCACTCTGACTCTTATGCTTCTGCTTTTCTATATGGGCAGGAAGAGGGGAAAAGGAGACAACCAGTGGGGAGTATTGGTGCACACCCGGCTGTTGTGGCGTGCACTTTGGAGCATATTTGAGAAGCCCTACCTGACCCTCTCCGACTCCTCCAAAACACTGGCCTTTAGAAGCCCTCGGTGCTCACGCTCTTCCTCATGGTTAAAGAAATTCAGCACTGGAAGCACTGACTCAAGTGCAGACATTTTTACTGGCTGAGGATGGGGCCTTGGTTGAGTTACTTAACCTGGCTGAGCCTTAGTTTCATCGTCTGTAAAAAGGGGAAGACAATAGGGCTTATTAACGTAAGACTGTTAATAAGAATTAAATGGGATAATGCAGTGTCTGTCTCATAGCATGCATTCCATGAGTGCTGGCTATTTTAATCATGGTTATTAATTGGGTCACATTTCCTGGGTGTTGGGAGAATGAAAGCAAGCTGAGGTTCCGTTACTAAATAATGCTGGTTCAGTTCAGTTCAGTCACTCAGTCGTATCCGACTCTTTGTGACCCCATGAATCGCAGCACGCCAGGCCTCCCTGTTCATCAACAACTCCCGTGTTCACTCAGACTCACGGCCATCGAGTCCGTGATGCCATCCAGCCATCTCGTCCTCTGTCGTCCCCTTCTCCTCCTGCCCCCCAATCCCTCTCAGCATCAGAGTCTTTTCCAGTGAATCAACTCTTCTCAAGAGGTGGCCAAAGTACTGGAGTTTCAGCTTTAGCATCATTCCTTCCAAAGAAATCCCAGGACTGATCTCCTTCAGAATGGACTGGTTGGATCTCCTTGCAGTCCAAGGGACTCTCAGGAGTCTTCTACAACAACACAGTTCAAAAGCATCAATTCTTCAGCGCTCAGNTGGAGCTTACATGAGAGGGCGAGACAGACAACAGATAAGTCAGCATCCAAATATTAAATAAATAGATGTATCAGCATGATTGGGGCTAAAAAGTAAATAGGTGGGATGATGAGATAAACAATAATTGTGGGGAGTGGCCCTTCAGAAAAGGAGGCCAAGGAAGTCCTTTCTTGATCTAGATAGTAGACACAGTATATGTTAGTTTGTGAGAATTTCATAATTGGGCAATCTTCAGGATGTATATTTCAGGGAAAAAGAAATTTATTGACTTTAACAAAAAGGCCAGTTAAAACTGTGTGCACATACTTTAGAGATTCAACTAGTTCTGTGGGTCTGCTGGGAGAAACAGTAGTCTCCACCTCTCTCTTTGTCCTATATTTCCCCTTCCCTTGGGGAAAACTTTTTTTCCTCTTAGATATGTTTGGAGGAGGCAATGGCAACCCACTCCAGTACTTTTGCCTGGAGAATCCCATGGACGGAGGAGCTTGGTAGGCTATAATCCATAGGGTCACTAAGAGTCGGACACGACTGAGCAACTTCACTTTCACTTTTCTCTTTCCTGCATTGGAGAAGGAAATGGCAACCCTGTCCAGCGTTCTTGCCTGGAGAATCCCAGGGACTGAGGAGCCTGATGGGCTGCAGTCTATGGGGTCACACAGAGTCGGACACGGCTGAAGCGACTTAGCAGCAGCAGCAGCAGATAGATATGTTGGTACCTCCTTGTATTTATGGTTTGCGGTGTTTTAGCTTTCTTTCCTCCTCTTGCCCTGGACATAGATGTACCTTTCCAATTTTCCTGATACAGACTTATCTTCAGTTTGATTAGAATAATATTCAATATTCATATTATTATGACCCTACGTACACTATTCATAGCTAAACTGTGATTACTTATAATCACACGGGATGACTTTTTTTTATGCACAACTTTTTGCTTTTCCTTGAAATAATAGTTATCTTGTTTTTGAACTATTTCCCATGTTAGTATCCCTTATTCAATCTCAAATTATTGTTGTTTATCCTCCAGTTGTTGATATATCCTCTCATAATAGCCATTCACATCAGGCATGCTATCAATTTCATGCTCTTGGAGAAGGCTCTCCTGGACTCTTCCAAGCTGTGCCATCTGAGGTTGGCCTCTGTGCCTGTGGCCAACTCATCCTTCACCTCGCTCCCTCACTTCCCAGTTGGAATGGTTTCATCAATTGAACATCTTTTCTTTTTGTTGGTTTTATCCCTCATTTTACTGGGACATGTTTCTAATAGCTCCTTGGAAAAGGGTTCATTGGAGGCAGACTTATTGAAACTTCACCTATCTAAATATATCTTTATTCTGTCTTTACCCTTGTTTGGTAATTTGGTTGTAAGGCTTTCTAGATCAGAAATCATCACCAAGAATTTTGACGGCATTGCCTCCTTCCAGTCTTTGTCTCTACCTTCTGGACCTGGTGTTGAGCCGTCCAGAGCTACTGTGGTCGATTTTTTTTTTTTTTTCTCTCTCTCTGGAAGCCTTTAAGACCTATTCTTTGGCCCTAGTAAACTGAAATTTCATATCAAATGTGCCACGGTATGATACTGTTTTTGTACATGATGTCACTCACTTTGTTGGACCTTTGAATCTGAGCACTCATATCTTTTTTTCCTGGAAAATTTTCTTGATTATTTCATTGTTGATTTCCTCCTGTTAGTTTTCCCTTTTCTTTGCTGTTTAGAAGTACTGTAATTGAAATGTGAGGCCTCCTGGACTGTTTATCTAATGTTTTTATTTTTTTCCTATTTAGCATCTATTTGTGTTTTTATCTTTCTAGAAGATACCCTCAATTTTACCTTCAAGATTTTCTATTCAGTTTTTCTTTTCTCCTATCCTGTTTTGCATTTCCAGAGCCCATTTTTTTTGTTTTTTGAGTGTCCTTAAAAAAAAAAAAAAAANTTTTTATCTTTCTAGAAGATACCCTCAATTTTACCTTCAAGATTTTCTATTCAGTTTTTCTTTTCTCCTATCCTGTTTTGCATTTCCAGAGCCCATTTTTTGTTTTTTGAGTGTCCTAAAAAAAAAAAAAAAAAGCAGTCCATCCTTCTTTCTTGTCATTTTCTCTTAAATCTCTAGAGCTGTTAGTGTTGGTGTTGGTTGGATTTTTTTTTTTTTTTTGGTACGTTTTCTTTTTCTCTCTGTGTGGTTCTCTGTTTCTCACAAATAGTTTCCCTGCAGCCCTACTCTTTAAAAATTTGTCTCTGTCTTATTAGAATCTTATCACTAAGTAGATGGTAAGCTTGTGTTGTCTGCTCACACTGAAGAGAGATGGCCTAAAAGCTGATTATGTGAACATGTGGGTGGGGCTTATTAACTCTAAGCAAATCACTGCAAGGGTGATCTGGCTGAGATTTTTTCTAGGAGAATCCTGGATGTTCATCATTTTGGTTGAAGTTTTTCCAGATTGTTTTCCAGTAAGTGTTTTGTTGTTTTTTTTTTAACAGTTTTCCAGTAAGTTTTTCCATCAATTTGTGGAGAGTGAGGGTGGGGGAAAGAAGTCTAGGATGTCTAAGCATAAGCAGGCTTTGTCACTCCCTTCATTGCCCTCAAGGGAGCATGATGCTCCCTGTCCAGGAGTCTCATATTTCATCTTTGCTGGAGATAAACTTCTGGTCTCCTGCTAGGATCAGGCAGGAGAGAGAACAGCTGCCCAGCTGCAGAGTCTGGGAGGGACTTTTTACACAGTTTTGAATTATGTTCCCTGTTTTATGCCCCCATTCACCCCACTCCCTGAGGTGCCTGAGGTCTCCATTTTAGGAACCATTTGAAATTCTGCAGTGTAAAGAAGGTGTGTCTTGGCCCACACAGAGCCAACTCAGGAGGCATCTTTCTCAGAACTGCAATCAGTTCTTACACTTTCCATTGCTTTCAGCCTCCAAAATTTTATTACTGGGATTTCCTTTTTTCTTTTCCCTATCCTTGTAGGTTTATGTCTTTTTGAAAAATCACTTTGCTATAGATTTAGTGAAGTTTCAGAAGGGAATAAAAGTCAATATGTATGTTTAAGCCCCCGTTTTTATCTGTATGCTCCTATGTGAAGCCTTCAAGGCATGGATGTGACATGAGCTGACTTATGTTTTAAAACATTATTTCTCTGATTTGTTGGAGAATGGTTAGGAGAAGAACAAGCAAGATTGCTGCACTCTGTACAAGAAGAGACAAAGATGGGGCCAGGTAGGGGCAGGAGAAACAGAAAGAAATGCAAGGCTCTAAAGTATGCTTAGTATGTTCAAACAAAGGACTTGCTAATGGTGAGAAATGAGGGAGAGGGAGTAACATGGGTCAGTGCTACAATTGTTGCTTGATTAAATGAGTGCATGAAGGTGTTATCTACCAAGATGGAGAAAACTGGGAGATGAAGGCACTTCATATTACAGACAAATAGTAATTTCAGTGTTGCTCAGAGTTTTTTGTAGACCTGGGCTCTAAAGTTACTGTACAGTGAGAAAGCGATTTTTATATGGTTTTATCTCTGGGCTGTTTGTTTTCATGATGGTAGCTTATAGGTACTTAAGTGGCAGAAGAATAAAAGTGCTAAATGTGGTGCTGACATATTCCCAAATGCTGCTCTAAGTAAATGTTCCTTTTTGTTGTTTTCCCCTCAGGTAATGCTGTGCATTGCAGTAAGGTATGGGCTTTAATCTAGGAATGAGTCTAACAAGTCACAAAATCTAAAGGCATTTTTTTCTAACTGAAGAATCACCCATGTGAGTCTTAAAATTCTTAAGTATGCTTTTCTCATTCTCACAGCAATTTTTAATATCATTTGACTTGACTATTTGTTTTATTTATTTAAAAGCAAAAGAACTTGTTAATTTAGACCAACAAATAACCAACATTGTGAAAAAAATGAACTGAAGTTGCTGTATTCATTTGACATTCAAAGTAGGTAATTCGGTAATAATTATATAACCCCTTAATTGACTTATTTTATGGACACAGATAGTGATATGGAGACAGTTTTACAGACCATCACTTTAAAAACAACAATCACCACACTTCCCTTCATTACTCAAAACTGCTTTCTGTACCACTTTGTCTTGTTACCATGACAGTCTTCATAACTTCAGTTCAGCAAATCACTTAAGGCACTGTTAATTGTGTTTTCATTGACTGTTTTATAGAATCACATACTTATTAAGAAATTGCATATTAAAAATTCTGTTCTAAGAATGTCAGGAGTAAATCTCCTGCTGCAGTTTGGGAAACTTATTACTAAAATGCTCATACCTACAAATGATATATTCCTTATTGAGGAAAATGGCTCCCTGCCCCCAACCCCACCCAGCTATTAACTATTAGAGAAGAACTTGTTCCTAGGATGGAAGATGAATGTGTGAATGAAAAGCTACTTGCTGAAGAAGGGGGAAAAAAGGAGAGGAAGAAAGTGCTAGATATCCCAATATTAGATCATAACTATTTAGTAATGCTACCAATATAAAAGTAAAGAAGGTAAGGAAGAAAGGAAATGATTTATAGGTTATAGTTTGTTACAAATTCTAGATTATAGCATGTAGAAACCTATCAATAATCTTACTTAGAAGTTAACTCTTATTTACTATTAGGTAACTCTTATAGTACCTGTAACTATGCAATTAGATAGATAACTTGTTTCCTAGACTCTCCGTTCATTCAGACTCTCATTGCCACCTCCCGTCCCCATCCTAGTGGTTAATTGGAAATGTAGATTTGATTTACATGGGTGGCCAACATATGCAAACAAACCCAAAAATAGATAAAACTATTCTGAGTTCTGGTAAATATTATTTTACCTTTCTTTGGATCTCAAAGTCCAAGGAAGTTATACTTCAGACTGGCTCTTGCTTCCTCTCTTATCCAGATGCTTTTGTGTATGGAGGCTAATGAGTTCTTTGTCTCTTAGTCTACAAGAACAAACACATTTCTTAACAGTGCCCACACTACTCTTACACCTCAAGCTTGGCTAAGAGAGCAAGGTCATGGCCAAGACATTGTATAAACAGAACAACAAACAAGCCCACATGGGAAGGAGTCATAGAATTATTTACTCTGCCTTTGTGAATGCCTCAGGAGTCAAAAATGCAAGGTTGATTTTGCATTTCAAAGTGAGACTGTAACGTTTTTCCCAAATGTACCAGAATTCTAATCAAGAGCTGTGAATTTTTCAAATAAACTCTAGCGATTTTCAAAGTTTTATAGACCATTTGGGAAGAATGAAGGACAGGCAGTAAGACATAAATATTCACATACCTTTAGTCACTATTCTAAAAATAAAATCACACTATAAAAGTATTTGATTTTCAGAAAAACACAAAGACTGCAGAGAAAAAGTTTTCACTTGATTTTTCCTTTTTTTCTGGCTTATTTCCTTTCTGACCTTCCTTCCTTGAGCTATTACATGAGTCTCATGAGTTATTACACCTTGGAGGGCCATCTCTTTAAGGGACTGAAATTTCAATGTTCAATTGCTATATTCATTTCAGAAAATAATAGTTCTGCACTAAACCTGTCAGGCACTTTTTTAGGCACAATTTAGAGCATGGACAGGAGTGAACAAAACACATAAGTATTTTTGCCCCGTGGAACTTACATGCGTGGCAAAGAGTACAGAAAACAGTACTATAAATTTAAACATAGAACACATTAGACAGTGATAAGCGCTAAGGAGGAAAATGAAACGGGGGAGGATATAGAAGATGAAGGGGCTGCAGGTGTAAACGGGGCTGTCAGGGAAAGTCTGTTTGAGAAGATGCCACTGGAATAAAGGCCTGAAGGAGACAAAGAGGCAGCTGCACAGAGATCTGAGCAGACAGGATAGCGAGTCCGGAGCCCTACTCAGGGGTGTGACTGGCAAACAGAAGGAGCAGAAGGAGGCAGGTCAGGCTGGAAGGAGGCAGGTCGTAAGAAGCAACAGAGGAGTGATGGAGGTGAAGTTACATAGAGCCTTGCAGGCCATCATAAGGACTTCTGCTTTCTCTCATGTGAGCTGGGAAGGCATTTGTTGAAGAGTGTCTAGGATACAGGGCTGAGAATCAAGTCAGGACTGGTGATGGCAAAAGTAGGGACCACAGTTGGGAAGCTCTTTCTTAATCCAGGTGAAGAACGAGCTGGCTTGGACTGGTGAAGCACAGTAGAGGTGGCAAGGGGTGCCCAGACTCTGGATCTCTTTTGAAGAAAGAGAGCTGGGAGGATTTGTGATTGAATGGATATGAGGGATGGACACAGGAGAGGCCTTGAAGATGACTTAGGATTTCAAGTCTGAGATGCCAGAAGGGACACATGTGTCTTCCTGAGAAAGGAAGACTGTGGGGGAAGTGAAGCTGAGGGGAAGAGAAAGAGTTCAGTTTGGACTTGTAATATCTGCAATGACCACTAGACATCCACACAGAGATGTCAAGTGCACTGTTGGGTATTAATTTTGGAGTTTAGGGGAGTAAACTGGCCTAGAGATAGAAATTAGGGAGGTGTCAACTCATAGATTATACTGATAATTCTGAGACTGATAATGTGGACAAAGAAGGGAATTATTCCAAGCATGGGGCCTGAGATTGGAAGAGGGCAAGAAGCAGCAAGGATGAGTAAGAAGGCATAGCTAGTGAGGCAAAAGGAAAATCAGGAGTGCAAGGTACTCTCAAAGTCAGATGAGGAGTATATTAGACGGAGGAGAGTATGATTGGGTCTGGCAAAATATGCGTGTCTACTTATGGGAAAGAGCCAGTAGAGAAGGGAAAGTTGGCCCTGTAGGAGAAAGAAGGGATGGCTGCTGGAGTGATTTCCATCAGAACCCAAGGAGACGGGGTGCAGAATATAAGTTGGGGAGGAATGGTTAATTAGGAGAGAACAGCTCATCTATGGTAACAAGGAGGAGACACCTATGTAGGGAATAAGGAGACTGGTGATGGGAGTATTTCACACCTTCTGTTTTTCCATGAAATAGAAGTGAAGTCTGTGGCTGAGACCGGGGATGGGTTGGGAGTGTCTTGAAGGTTTGAAGAGGCAAGACCAGGTGGGAAGAGTGGAGAGACTAGGGAAGCAGAGTATTGTCTCTGGGCACACAAAAGGCCCCTTCAGGTCTGAGTCATGAAGTTACAGCAGGGCTAGTCAATATGGCTGTGGGTTTTGTTTCAGTCACATTTAGCTAACTGAGTGTAAGTGTGGAGAAGGAGTTAGATTTAAACAGAGTCAGTGTTTCTCCCAGAAAGAAGACTCATGATATCCAAACTCTTAGGAGCTGCCAGTATGTACCAGAGTTGTTGGCTAAAATATAATGGAAAAGAGCTTCTCAAAGCTATTACTGTCTCTGATCTCTTTCTTCATGTGAATATTACCATGTCAGCCAAGAGCCAGAACTTCCAGCTTATGTTCTGATATGTCTGTCCTCAGATAACTAGGCTTGCTGACCAAGGGCTTCCCTCTGACCCAGTAGCCATGGGGGCAGGATTCAGGTCATGACTCTTGAAAGTCCCATTTGCGGGGAAAGCATAAATGCTGAACTCATAGACCCCAGCGGTATCTCTGCTCGAGTTCATGTTTGCATATAGCTTCTTTTATTCAGGCTGCTCTGCTGGCATGTCACTTAGCCCTCACATCAGCACACCGAATGCCTCGCAGGCTTGCTATGTTCGCATCCAGTTCACAACTATAGCTCTTTATCCCAGCTTATATTTTGTGTCCTGCCTTGTCCTATTTGCAAATCCTCAGCTGAATCTTCATATCCTGTCTATTGTCTCATGTTGCTCTAATAAGTGCTACCTGACAAGGTGGCCTTGCTTTGGCCTTCCTTTCCATTTATTAACTGCTCTTTCCCTTTCAGCTCACTCCACAGGTAACTGCCCTGGACAGCAGCCTTACCCAGTATAGGCCAGTCCTTGTGGCTAGTGGCCTAGAAAGCTGGCCCCTGTGTTATGCATGAGAAGCCTGCCTGGGGCCTGTGGAAAGCAGTGAGATATCTACTGTGTGTAGGTGTCCAAAGAATAATGTGCATAATGTGAAGTCTTTGGGGGAAGGCAATGGCACCCCACCCCAGTACTCTTGCCTGGAAAATCCCATGGATGGAGGAGCCTGGTGGGCTGCAGTCCATGGGGTCGCTAAGAGACCGACACGACTGAGCGGCTTCACTTTCACGCACTGGAAAAGGAAATGGCAACCCACTCCAGTATTCTTGCCTGGAGAATCCCAGGGATGGGGGAGCTCGGTGGGCTGCCGTCTCTGGGGTTGCACAGAGTCGGACACGACTGAAGCGACTTAGCAGCAGCAGCAGCAGCTGTGAAGTCTTTTACTTCTCTGCTTTTGAGTGACAAATTTCTGCAAAGTACAGATCACTGTTAGCCTGGTTGGGTGAGGCAGAGGAGATTGGAAGGGTAGTTGTTCAGAATCAGGGTTTCTGAAAAGGTGATATTTGGATTCTCTGCCAGATAANTTCCGTCTATGGGGTCGCACAGAGTCGGACACAACTGAAGCGACTTAGCAGCCGCAGCAGCAGCAATGTTCAACATGGTACATATCTGTGTTATTTATGAAAGCTGTTAGAGTAAATCTTGAGTTCTCATCACAAGAAAAAAATTTTTTTCTATTTCTTCAATTTTGTATGTATATGAAAAAATTTATTTTCGTATCTGTGTAAGAGGATGATTGCTTACTAAACTCATTGTGATAATCATTTCATGATGTATGTAAGTCAAATCATGCTGTACAACTTAAACATACAGTGCTGTATGTCAATTATATCTCAATAAAACTGGAAGAAAAACAAAAGCAAACAAAATCTAGTAAGGGGACAAGGAATACCTGAAGATTTTGTTAATCCTTTCCCAACTAACCCAAGTGCTTTCAAGCAAATAGGTAAGGTTTTGGAGTAAAGATTTCCCAGCAAACACAACTTCATTATAAAATACTGAGGTTTGAGGAGTATGCAAATACTATTCAAGCCAATACCAGATGGGCGTTTATGTAATATCTTCTATTTCTGTCACAAGCAGTTCAGGTATGGTTTAATGAACCTCTAGGGGCTCACACAATAAATGGCTTGTTCAAGATCACCCAGTTAGTGACCCTGGCTTTGAGTCTGGAGACACATGTCTCAAGATCCATTTCCCTTTTCTTCTCCCCTCTCCCACCATGAGCCAGCATGGGCCAGCCCTGTGGGAATTTACTGTTTCCAGGGCACAGTACATACCAACGTGAGAAGATCTTGCATCTAAATCATGTATAAGGAGGCTTCCCTGGTGGTCTCGTGGCTAAGACTCCACACTCCATATGGATGGGGGCCCATGTTTGACCCCTGGTCAGGGAGCTAGATCCCACAGGTCACAGCTAAGACCACGTGCAGCCAAGTAAATATATAAATAATTTTTTTTTAAAGATCATGTATGAGACTGTAGAAACAGCTATAACAATAAGGGCATCACTACAGAAGGATTCACATGGAATCCAGTTCAGCCACAAAACAGACTTTGTGAACTTCTGTCAAGAACTCCAGAGATAATCTGCAATTGAAAGGAAACCCCTAGATGTTGGATTAGTGGTGTGTTTCAAAACCATATAAATATGAGGAGAGGGGTAGGCTAGTGTTTATTTCCACATTTACTATTTTCTCTCTTATCTTTCCATGTGGCACTAGTAGTAAAGAACTCGCCTGCCAGTGCAGGAGACATAAGAGAGCCTGGTTTGATCCCTGGGACCTGAAGATTCCCTGGAGGAAGGCATGGCAACCCACTCCAGTATTCTTGCCTGGGAAATCCCATGGACAGAGGAGCCTGGTGGGCTACATTCCATAGGGTTGCAAAAGAGTCAGACATGATTTAACGACTAAACAACAGCATTTAATAAATTACATAATATATTCAACACTTTGTTGTAAAGTAGGCTTTGTGTTGGGTGATTTTGCCCAACTGTAGGCTAATGGAAGTGTTCTTAGCACACGTTTAAGGTAGGCTAGGCAAAGCTATGATGTTTAAGAGTATTAAATGCATTTTCAACTTATAGTGGGTTTGTTGGGGGCGTAACCCCATCGTGAGTCAAGGAAGATCTGTAGACAGGCTGAGAAAAATCCGTCTCTTGTATAAAAAGGCACTTACTTCCCCTCCATAATCAGATGTGTTGACGAATCTACTACTGTGCAGCCAGATAACAGATGAGGGAAAGTGTCTCCTTCTATGATCTGCCAAATAACATACGAGAACAAAAGGCTGGAATTAGAATATCAGCATTTTGCCACCCCCAGTGAATTAATACATCTAGGCATTGGCATCAATGTCTGCTAACATCTAAAAAAGAACAGAGAACTCTGCTCAAATCTTGTAACAACCCATAAGGGAAAAGAACTCGAAAAAAAAGGATATATATATATATATGCGTGTGTATATATATAAAACAATCACTTTGCTGTACACCTGATAGTAACACAACATTGCAAATCAACTATACTCCAATATATAATAAGGTAAAAATTAAATTTTAAAAAGGAATGGAAATGAGACAGTGTGTGTCCTCTGATGAAAGAATGCAGTGACACCCATAGGCTTGCCAGAGGGATCACCTCGGTGGCTGATCAAGCCTTTGAGTCCAACTGCCACTTTGCAGGGAATTCAGGGGACAGAGAAATGCTGAGCTGCATCCAGAGCATAGTGAGGCATTAATAGTGAAGTCGCTCAGTCGTGGCCAACTCTTTGCAACCCCATGGACTGTAGCCTACCAGGTTCCTGTGTCCATGGGATTTTCCAGGCAGTAGTCCTGTAGTGGATTGCCATTTCCTTCTCTAGGGGATCTTCCCAACCCAGGGATCGAATCCGGGTCTTTCGCATTGTAGACAGATGCTGTACCGTCTGAGCCACCATACAACCAACCAAATCCAGATGGAGAAACTTTACATGTCAACTTGTTATGATCTTCAATGTACAAAGTGCACGGAAAGGAAAGGATGAAGGGGAAACCCATAGATTAAATAGGCTTCAGAGATATAGCAAGCTGTTTTTTTAAAAGAAAGAACTTCTATAATGTTAGATATGCCTAAGTGGATGACAAATTCAAGGAAGTAACACATGTATGGATCATAACATCTTTTTCTTATTTTTTGGCCAGCCTGTGAGATTTTCGATACCTGACCAGGACCCTTGGCAGCAAAAGCACAGAGTCTTAACCACTGGACTTCCAGGGAATTCTTGGAAGTAACTACTCTAGAAATCAAGAACTGTGGTTACTTTGGAGGGAGGCCTGGGGTGATGAATGGGATGAGGCACGTGGAAGGCAACTGGGGGTTCCTGGCCAATTTCTTTTTGACTCGGGTGAAGTTTTGAAAGATGCATGGCTTTATAATAATTCACTAAGTTATAAGTTTGTGTGGTTCACTGTTGCTGAGCTTTATTTTACAGTTAAAAATATCAGAGGCCACCCTCTACAGTTTATGTGCAGGAGGCTTCAAGCTTTGGTACCCAAAGCAACAGTCAAGAAGTCAATGACTGTGATCCTTCAAAACCTTTACCATTTCACAGGCGCCATCTTTTCACATAGCATCAACCAGGAAGGAGACCTTGTAGCCCAACACAGGAGGAATAACAAAAGACATTTGAAATGAGATGGACTTAGGCTAAAAGGCCTGCTGTCTGCACTTTTTACTTGTTGCCCTCTACTTTATAACCCCACTGTTGTGTAAATTCCCCAATCCCAAGGAGCTTCCATTTCCTTGTGTATCAAATAAGGATAAAGTATAGTGAGGATCAGATGTGCGTGCAGTAGTTTACAGTAGATGCCCAAGTGATGCTATTATTAAAATTATTCCTACGAGTCAAAGAAGAAGTTGTCGAGGTTCTAGGACCTGGGACGTTTGTGTCAGTCCACTGCCATGCTGGGTCGTCATTCTAATTGTTCTCACACTTGCTGTAAGCCCAGTGGTCTATTCTCCTCCTCTTGTGCCCTGCCTGATCCAGGAGGACAGACCCACACAGGGGGTCACACTCGGGGTCACACCTGGGAGCATCTGACCCTTGGGGTGTCCTTCCCTGGAGATGTGATGTAGGAAATCCATGAGTCACTCTGTCAGTGACAAAGTCAATGGCAAAAACTTGACTTTCCCTGCCTGGGAGGTGTGGGCTTATCAACAGGAAGCCAGGCTCCATCTTCATCCATCCACTGTGGCTACCAGGACCTGTCCACCATCCTGACACCCAGGATGTCACCTGGGTGGCATCCTCCTCCTCCGGGGGATATTTGGAAGTGTCTGGAGATTTCTGTTGTTGTCGTCATAACTGAGAAGAGGCTACCAGCAGCTAGTGGGAAGAAACTAGGGAGGGTGAACATTTCACAGCTCCTCATAGCAAAGAATTATTGGTCCAAGGTGTCAATAGGACCAAGGTTGAGAAACCTGACCTAGACGGAGACGGGCAAGGGGACTGTGATCTGCAACCTCTGGGGCCTGCCTGGGCACCTTGGCATGTGCCCATTGTATAGACAGAATGCTTGAGGCTATGAGAGGTTATAGTGAAAGTGTTAGTCGCTCGGTCATGTCTGACTCTTTGTGGCTCCATGGACTGTTGCTTGCCAAGCTCCTTTGTCCATGGAATTCTCCAGGCAAGAATACCGGAGTGGGTTGCCATTTCCTTCTCCAGGGGATCTTTCCAACCCAGGGATGGAATCCGAGTCTCTTGCATTGCACGCAGATTCTTTACCATCTGAGCCACCAGGGAAGCCCCATTGAGAGGTTATAGGACTTGCCCCAAATGGTTTTCAGACACTGAGGTTCATTCAGTGTTTAAAGACCTATCTCAGAACGTCCTGATAATTGGGGTTTGTGGGAACCCTTTAAAATAAGACTTTCAAAGAAGAACGTGAGCCACAAAAAGGGGAGTGATGGTTTCCCCCTGTTTTGTGAGTTGCTCATAGCACAGACTTTCAGTGGTTGCTCATTCCTGACTCTGAGAATCAGTCCTGCTCCTTGGCCAAGCATACAAGCCCCCTCACATCCAGGCCCCGTTCAGCCCTCCGATCTCACATCACAGTCCTCCCACCTTGGGCTCACTCTTTCAGAGTTTCTTCCACACCCCACATTGTTACAGCCATGCCTTTGTTCATGTTTGCCAAATGTGGTAGGTACTCATTCTGCCAGATGATTTCAGGGGGATAAAAGAATGACCACTTTTCACTTGAACATTAGATTTTCATTTTAATATGTATTAGAAAAAAAGAACCTAAAAAGCAACCCCACAATAGTGTGTATTCTTTTTTTTTTTAATTGTTTACATTTTTAAATTGAGGTATGGTGACTTAGGCTTTCCAGGTGGCGCTAGTGGTAAAGAACCTGCCTGTAAAGAACCACTGTAGGAGACATGCGTTCTGTCCCTTGGTGGGGAAGAACCCCTGAAGGAGGGCATGCCAACCCATTCCAGTATTCTTGCCCAGAGAGTCCCATGGACGGAAGAGCCTGGCAGGTTACAGTCCATAGGGTTGTAAAGAGTCGGACACAACTGAAGCAACTTAGCACACAGACATACTTGACTTACAATATTATATTAGTTTCAAGCGTGCAACATAGTGACTCAATACACCACACAAAGTTATTATAATATTATTGACTATACACCCTGTGCTGTATATGACATCCCTGCGACTTATCTATTTTATATCTGGTAATTTGTACCTCTCAATACCCTTCCCCTACTCTATCCATCCCCCACCATTCATCCACCCCAGCCCACCTCCCATCCCCAGTAGCTGGTTTTCTGTATCTATGAGTCTCTTTCATTTATGTTTTGTTTTTAGGTTCCACATATAAGTGAAAACATACAGTATTTGTCTTTCTCTGTTTGACTTATTTCACTTAGCACGATACACTCCAGGTCCATCCGTGTTGCTCCAAATGGCAAGACTCATTCTTTTTTTTTTTTACATTCTGGAAAAACACAGGACAGTTCTTTATTAGGACAGATTAAGAAGACTCATTCTTTTTTACGACTGAGTAATATTCCACTGTGTGTGTATGTGGTGTGTGTGTACATACCACACCTTCTTTATTCATTCCTCTGTCAGTGTGGTGTACCCCTTTAAAATAAATGCATTCAAAGAAATAGTCAATTAAAATATTATCTAAATATTGTATAGGCGGCAGTCAGAGGAAGTACCGTTCATGAAAGTGATGTACACTGACCTGAAATATGTTTTTGCCCTTTCTCTGTCTTCATGCCTTTTTCCTGCCTGACCCTCCCCTCTCCCCAGCGGGCCTCCCTGTCTCCTCTTCCTTGGCATCCCTTGCCCAGCTGAAGCTGACCCCTCCTTGAAAACGCAGCTCAGGCTTTCATTCCTGCAGAAGCTTCTCTCACCCCCACCCACTCCTCGAGTCTAAGCTGGGTCAAGCATTTCCTCTGTGAACTCCAGGAGGTGGGACACCCAGCTCGGTGAACTCTGGAGTGAAACTGCCTGGCGCGGCGCGGGCTGGAAGCTCTAAGGAGTCATAGTCGTTGAACCGCGGGCACAAAGCACTTCTTTTTACTGTGAGGCTCCTGTCTGGGGTTTAGCCTGTCCTGAGAAATGAGCTCCAGACCAAAACAAAACTTTAGTAACAAGCCAGGACTTGAGAGCTATTCGACTTCAGCTCCACATCCACCCTGCACGGGCACAGCCACCGTGCAGCTCTGGAGCCTGGGCCGTCACTACGGGCCCGGAAGTCTCTGAACTCCGTGCTGGGAGGCCCGAATCTATTGCGTTTGGCCAAATCAGTTTTCCTCTCTGAGCTTCAGTGTCTCCATCTGTAAAGTGGGAGAGGGGAGTAAAACCCACCTCCCAAGGTGACTGGGAGTTTCACCGAGTGAACAGCTGCAGAAGTACTTTGGAATAAAAGGCTTTTGAATGAATGGAAAGGGTTGTTATTTTTAAACTCATAAATGAGGACAGCCAGTGCTCTGGGGTTTTCAGTATGATGCTGTGTAACTAGAAGAACCGGATTGCATGTTCCTGCATCTGTACCTACATGTGTGCACACACGCACACACCCTGATTACCAAAGGCAGCTTTGAGGTCTCTCTGAGATCCAGCATATAGCCAGTAGCTCACAAAGGATGACTAGGATCCTATAGCTTGGGAGGGGAAAGTCTGAGAGGAGAGACACATGATCAGGTTCCAGAAAGAGATTCTTCTCTATGGACAGTCAACGGCACTTGCTTGAGCAGCTCTTGTGAGCCAGGCCCTGGCAACGGGGAGACACAGGATGGGTCTCTGCCCTCAGTGAGCATCTCTTCTAGCAGGGAGGACCTGCTGTGAATAAGCCATTCTGTGCCCAGCGATGGCAGTGGATTCACTGAACCTGGGGAACCACCAGAATTCCCAGATATAGTCCACAAATCCTAGGGTGCCAGAGCTCCCTACAAGGCAGATGAGAAAGATTATTTTAAGATGAAATACTACCTTACTAATCATCTTTTACAAGATTCACAATAAATACAGAATGGCTTTTATTTTCCAGAGGCATTTGGAACTGCCTAAGTGTTTGGGGAGAACAACAGATTAGCAGTGAACAATTGTACTGTGCTCAGTTGCTCAATCATGTCCAGCTGTTTACGACCCCATGGATGGCAGCCCGAGAGGCTTCTCTGTCCATGGAATTTTTCAGGCAGAAATACTGAAGTGGGTAGCCTTTGCCTACTCCAGAGGATCTTCCCATCCCAGGGATCAAACCTGCGTCTCTTGCATCTCCTACACTGGCAGCTGGATTCTTTATTAGTGTGCCACCTGGGAAGTCTTGGCAGTGAAAGGCGCAGCTAAATCATGCAATCTTAAGGCTAGAGCTGCATCTGGTGCTTTCTAGTATCATCCCAGGTGAAGCAAAGTGTTCTGCACAATGATCTAAGCTACCAGCAAAAGCAGGGTCAACATGAGCACAGTCCAACAGCCAGCAAACACTGCCTGCCAGGTGCTAGGCTGGGCCTGGGGGTCGGAGGAGGGTGAGAGCCTGTATGCAGCAAAGAGTCAGGAAGGCAGACCATGATGACGCCTGATGCTGGGATGGCCTCTGCCTGGGCTGGGAGCCACCAGGGAGACCTGCACCGAGGAGGCCATCCAGGCCCATGATGGGACCAGCTCCATCCCCACTAGCTGTGACCTCCTCTGAAGCACATCCTTGGGGCCATCAACAGAGCCGCAGGAGAGCCAGGGCCTGATTCTAGGACTGTGGGTCCCTACAGTTCACGCTCTTTGAGCAACTCTAGACCAAGAACCAGTTACTCTGTATCTCCTGGCACAATGTAGGGACTCAGAATACTGTTGTTGAATGAAAGATTAGAAAACTATTCCATACTCATAGAAAACCACATACCTTAAACCCCGCATCTCAAGAGTTATGTGTGACTCTAATTTGGATCTCATTTATTTGAGCATTTCTGTTAGGCACCTCTGTACGCTCTTATTAAAATTATAATTAGCATTTGGAGAAAATATATAATGTATACAAAAGATGTATCCACCATATATGTAATGAAATACAGTTTGAAAATGAATACCCAAGTCAAGAACAGAGCGTTTCTACTGCTGCTGTATCTGCCTGGGTGAGCCTTTCCTAGTGCCCTCTGGCAGACCATCAGATCTCTCATGGCCTTTCTACTGAACTTAATATTTCTTATTCCCCTTTTTTTTTTAATGTCTTCACTTCAGATAAAAAAGAAATAGTCTATTACTTAGTTTATTTTGTTTTATTTGGTTTGCTCTTCATGAGAAGGTGTCCTACTCCATCAAATTTTACACACTGTGCTTTCTTTACTCCAGTAGTCATATATGGATGTGAGAGTGGGACCATAAAGAAGGTTGAGAGCTGAAGGATTGATGCCTTTGAACTGTGGTGTTGGTGAAGATTCTTGAGAGTCCCTTGGGCTGCAAGGAGATCAACCCTGTCAATCCTAAGGGAAATCAATCCTGAATATTTATTGGAAGGACTGATGCTGAAGCTGAGACTCCAATACTTTGGCCACCTGATGCAAAGAACTGACTCATTGGAAAAGACCCTGATGCTGGGGAAGATAGAAGGCAGTTGGAGAAGGGGGCAACAGAGGATGAGATGGTTGGATGGTTGGATGGCAAACTCAGTGGGCATGGATTTGGTAAAGGACAGGGAAGCCTGGCGTGCTGCAGTCCATGAGGTTGCAAATAGTTGGACATGACTGAGCAACAGAACAACAACTCATTCACGCCCCTTGTGTTAATATAAGTGAAGTGAAGTCACTCAGTTGTGTTCAACTCTTTGCGACCCTGTGGACTGTAGCCTACCAGGCTTCTCTGTCCATGGGATTCTCTAGGCAAGAATACTGGAGTGGGTTACCATTTCCTTCTCCAGGGGATCTTCCCAACCCAGGGATCGAACCCAGGTATCCTGCATTGGAGGCAGATGCTTTAACCTCTGAGCCACCAGGGAAGCACGTGTTAATATATGATCACTGTTATTCATTCACTTGTGAGTGGACATTATGCTTGTTTTCAGTTGTTAACCCTTATTTCCAACACTGCTGTGAACACTGTGTGGAAATTTTCTGGTGTACACAAGCAGGCTTCATCTAGGGTATATATACCAAGAAGTGGGTTGCTCAGTTGTGAGGTTCTGTCTTGGCCCAGAATACTCTCAAGTCTTGCCCCTATAGACCCTATGAAGTCCATCCCTCTGTGCTCCATTTCCAGAACAATGACTTGCCATTATTTCCTGTCTTTAGGACTTAGATCAAACCTGGAATGCCTATCTTCCCCTCTTCCATCTCCTCTCTTCTCTTTGAAGCCCAGATCAGAGCTGCACCTCTCAGGCTGAGGACCAGTCTCCTCTGCATGTTTTGGACTTGGGGAGGAAATAGTCAGTGCTAAGCTCCAGCACTGCTGTCTCCTCGCCTTGTGATTTAAAAAAATTTTTTTCATCTATGTGGTCCTCAGATCCGCATCCCTAAAGCAGAAGGGAAATGCTACCACTCCTGAATGTTTACTGGTGCCAGGCTTACATGATGTACAGTCATGCCACAGTTAATACAATGGCTGTGGTTAGGATCATACGCTTTGGAATGAGATCATTGTGGGCTTGAGGATTAAATGAGTCAATGTATATAAAAGACTTAGCACAATGCCTGGCACATCGAAAATGTGAAGTAATTTCTAACCATTGTTAACAATCACACCTCTACGAAGGAGTCACTATTTTTATTTATTTATTTATCGGTCACACCATACGGCGTGCGGGATCTTAGCTCCCTGACCAGGGATTGACCCTATGCCCCTTTCAGTGGAAGCGCAGAATCTTAACCGCTGGAGCGTCAAAGTCCCTGTTCTCAATTCACAGATAAGGACACCGAGACACAGAATGATTATACAGCTTGTCCAAGGTATACGGTCAGTTAAGATTTGAACTCTAACNCTCTACGAAGGAGTCACTATTTTTATTTATTTATTTATTGGTCACACCATACGGCGTGCGGGATCTTAGCTCCCCGACCAGGGATTGACCCTATGCCCCTTTCAGTGGAAGCGCAGAATCTTAACCGCTGGAGCGTCAGGAAATTCCCTGTTCTCAATTCACAGATAAGGACACTGAGACACAGAATGATTATACAGCTTGTCCAAGGTATACGGTCAGTTAAGATTTGAACTCTAACAAGAAGCCCAAGCTCCTAATTGCAGTTTGGAGATGCCAGCCCAAAAACAAATATTAATATCACCTGTTGGATATTTGGCCAAATCACTTTGACTTGTGTCTGAATCTCTGCTTTTCTCTCTCTGATGATAAAAACTTTCAGGTGCAAAAGCCTGGCCATTTTTGCATCTGGTACTTTCCTGGTATAGCTGGGGCAAAAGGAGGCATTTAAAAACGATCGAGATAGTTCATTCAGGGGGAATCTCCTCGCTAGGAACTATTGCCTCTCTCTGTCTTTCTCTCACCTAAAAATCCCCAGTTTTATGAAGTAATAACCCTAAACTGTAAACATGTTTTTCAGTTTCACCACCATCTGTCTGGTGAGTCATAAAGCTCCCTGAAATGAGGTAGGAATGAGGACCATCCTGTCAATGAAAAGATTAAACTTTAGGTTTTAAAGTGGTAAAGAGTTACCAGGAACCTTCAGACCATTCTGCCCTGTGTTTCTCTGACCCATTTACACAGGTACCCCAAGCACTTGTTAACAGGATTCAGTGTTCTTTCAACTCTGCCCTAAGAGGCAAGGGTTTTATTGTATGTATGTTATTTTTAATTGTGATAAAATACACATAAAATGTATCGTTTTATGTATTTATTTATGGCTGTGCTGGGTCTTCGTGGCTGCGCGGGCGCGTGGGTTTTTTGCGGGTTTTCCTCTAGTTTTGAAGTCAGGGGGCTGCTTTCGAGTTGCAGCGTGCGGGCTTCTCATTGCGGGGGCTTCTCTTATTGGGGAGCTGGGCTCTAGGGGGCTACAGCTTCAGTAGCTGTGGCACATGGGCCCCAGAGCACAGGCTCAGTAGTTGTGGGGCATGGGCTTCGTTGCCCTGCAGCATGTGGGAACTTCCCAGATCAGGGATTAAACCCGTGTCTCCTGCATTGGCAGGTGGGTTCTTTACCACCTGGGAAACCCATCTTACATGGCAGCTCAGGCAAACTAATATAGAAGGAGAGGAAGCAACAGGTTATCGTGTTCATTACATAGGATATTTCTTGTTTAAGGAGGATCTATAGCACTGTAATGATCACATTCAAGAAAATTATGTTACTTGAAAAAAAAATAGTTGCTTATCAGGAGATTATTCTGATGTGGCAATACACAAATGTTTTCAAACAGCTGGTACCTTGTAAAAGGAGGCTCTTGTAAACAGGATATTCCTGTTGGCATGGGACTGCATATTTGCTTAGAAAAACAGTGCCCTGTTTCTGCAATAGTCAACCAATGCAAACAAGGAAATATTGATGGAGAAATAAGAAAATCTATACATCATAGAAAATCCCCTGGACATGAATGTAGACAAGACCAGCTGAAAAGTGACAAAGGATGTCTGGCAAACAGAGCAGCTTGCCCTTTGAAATGTTTGATATTTTCCTGGAAAAGCCACACTCAGGTGGTTTGTAGAGGAAAAGCATAGAATGTCAAAGCGGGAAGGGAGCTTAGGGATCATTTCATCTATCTACCCAATTGTCCTGGTTGAAGAAATGGAAGCCCAGAGAGGGGAAGGGACTTGCCCAGAGTCAACAGCCAGCTAAGATTTCTGAGTTCAGCTTTCCTCATTCCAAGTCTACAAGTCCTTCCTTCTCTGCCATCCTTTCTTTCATTCTTCTACATCTCTCTCTGCCTGCTTCCTCATTGAGTTGTTTGAGTTCACAAGGGAAAACAAAAGTACTTTCTACCTGCCAGTGAACCCTCCTCACTATTCTCACCATCCCTGGGATCTTGGCAGAGTGGGCTTCATGCTCTCTCCCACTGACCTGGGAGTGTCTGAGAATTATTCCGTTATGTCTGTGGAGTGACAGGCAGGGTGACACCCTTCTCCCCCAGCACCTGATTTATTGAACCAGGGTTGGTGGGGGGAATAGAATGCTCAGCAAAATCTTTTCTCCCTGGCTCTCTCCAGCCCCATGAAGACATCCACAGAAACCCTTTACCTCGGGACAGGTGGGCGGGGAGGGAGGCAAGCACATCACAGCATCCAGCGCAAACCACACCACACACTGAGCCCTTCCAGCACACACAGACACAAAGCCGCCGGACGAGCGCGCCAAGCCCCTGAGGGGCCCAGACGCTCGGAAATGCGGAGTGGGAGAGAGAATGCGCTTCACTCCTGCCTTTGACTCCAGCTCTGTCCTCGCCCTGGATGGGTTCCTGAACTTCTCTGAGCTTCCATTTCAGCATCTGAACACGGGGTGCTAGGAGGATCTGATGAGATGATGCAACTGAATGCTGCTGCGTGGCCATCCATGATGCTGTTTTGCTGCTTGTCTAGGGTTATGCTTATTTACACTTTGGACTCTGGGGGCCAAGAAGACCAAGGCTAATGGGATTTGACAGGCTCGCTGTGCCAGCCTCCTGACTAGTCCCTCTAACTCTATTCCCTCTCCCACCCCACCCCCCACTCCACCTGCCCTCCCAAGGATCTCACTGAAGGGTCAATCTGTTCATATTCCTCCTTGCACAAGAAACTCCTTCAGCTGCCCTTCATTTCCAGGATCAAGTCCAAACTCTGAAGCTTGGACACAAGTCCACCATCAGCTGCACCTGGCAACCCACCATGCTCAAGTCTCACAAATTTGCTCATTGCTCTCTAAACAATTGTTGCTTTTTCACTCTGCCATGTCTTTGCACAAACTTCCCCTGCCTCCTGGTCCACTCCTCTTGATCTAGTCTCGTGGTTCTCAAAGTGTGGTCCTTGGACCTCAGGGACAACCGCATCATCAGGGAACTTGTCAGAGATGCAAATCCTTGGGCTCCACCCCAGATCTACTGAATCAGAGCATGGGGACCAAAAATGTGGGTTTCAGCAAGTCCTTCTGGGGATTCTGATGCATGCTTCAGTTTGAGAACCGCTAACTAGTGAAAACATACTTTACCCGGGCTTCCCAGGTGGCACAAGTGGTAAAGAACCCACCTGCCATTGCAGGAGACACAAGAGACACAGGTTCAATCCCTGGGTCAGAAAGATCCTATGGAGGAGGACATGGCAACCCACTCCAGTATTCTTGCTCAGAGAATCCCATGGACAGAGGAGCCTGGCGGGCTACAGTCCATGTGGTTGCAAAGAATCAGACATGACTGAAGCGACTTAGCATGCACAAGCGACCAGTGGAAACATACTTTTCCAAGCTTGTGTGTTGTTGTTGTTTGGCTGAACTGGGTCTTTGTTGCTGTGCACAGGCTTTCTCTAGTTTCAGAGAATGGGGGCTACTCTTCACTGTGGTGTGAAGGCATTGTAGTGGTTTCTTTTGTTGCTGAACACAGGTGCACGGGCTTCAGTAGTTGTAGCAGACAGGCTCAGTTGCTCCATAGCATAAGGAATCTTCCAGGACCAGGGAATGAACCTGTGTTCAATTGGCAGCCGGATTCTCAACCACTGGACCACCAGGGAAGTGTAGATATTGCTTTTTAAGGATGTTCTTCCAACTCCCTGCCGCCCTTTACAAAGAGAATGCTTCCTTCTCCAAAGCTCTTCAAAGTGTTGCTTGAACTCTGAAACAGCTTCCAGCACTGCTGATCACATCCAGTGGCTGCAAGTGTTCTCTCTTCACATTCATGTCCTGCATTAGCTAGGAGAGCCTTGAGACTGGGGACCTGGTCACACTGAAGCCTATGTCTGCCCCCGTGCCCAGCATAGGGCCCGAAACATGTGATGAATGTGGCTACGAACCTTCATATCCTGAGGATCTTCACTGTAGAACTTAGATTTGCCTACATTTACAAAGCACATCAGACTCTATAACCTGGCCCAAATTCAGGAGCATGGGACAACAAGGGTTTCTAATACTCATCAATCTATGATTCATGAACTTTGCCTCACCCTCCCAGACATTCAGTCCCTATCTCCCCCCTTCACCCCACACATAGCCAGAAAGTCACGCCTATATTTTATTCACATACTTGTGCCTTCTATTTCCTCATATACTTGTTGCAGGTTAGTTTTCTTTTAATGTGTAATTGTGGTAAAATACACATAAAACTTACCATCCAGCCATTTCAAAGTATGCAGTTCAGTTGAATATACTGTTCAGTGAATATGCTGTTGAGTATATTCACTCTGACATAGTTTAAATGGGGAAAAAAGTAATGATTTAAACTACTAGGAAACAAACAAACAAAATTGGTAATCTAAGGATATTCTCACATCCACAATGAGATTTGGAACTCTCTGAGAGGTGTGCACACTCCCTTTTGAGAATATTAGTCACAGATAACACTTATTGAATGTTTAGTAAATTCCAGGCACCATGCTAATTGCTTTCAACCATCTCATTTAATAGTTACACCAAATCTAGGAGGCAAATATTATTATCATCTTCACATTACAGAAGAAGCTAATACAGAGAGAAAGAGTGATTTTGCTAATGAGCCGTGGCTCTCTGGATTCAGACCTGCTGTCCTAAAGCATCTGGCACTGCCCAAATCCTAGGCTGGCCTTCTAGAAATCCCCAAGTCCCTCCAGAGTACAGCTGAGCCCCTTGCTTCATTGTCAGCTAGTCGGTCTTTGCATCTGTGGACCATGAATGACCCATGCAATCTTCTCTCCAGTCAGGCCATTTCCCTGCCATTCAGACTGAGCCCTTGCTTGGCCTCATGGAAGCATAATCCCTTACCTGAAACTGGACCAGAGCTGAAATTCTCCATCTATCACTTGGCACCTCTGTGGCCTAACACATTTTGCTTCTCCTGCTAAGCCTCAGCTCTTTCCCTTGAAAACTGGGAATAATCTAGCATCACCATCTCTTACCTAAAACCCTCCAGGCCAGCTGTGCCTCAGAGCTCAGCGTGTTTCAGATTTTAGAAAGGTAACAAGCCTGCCTATTGAGTATTACGTAACATCCCACGGGAGTCGGCAACAGTATTCCCAAATCAAACACTTTACTGTTTTTGCAGCAAAAGTCTAAATAGTCACACTGAGTGGGATAAGGACTCATATTTCAAGTTAGAATTTGACCACGAAAGAAGTTACAGAAGTGCTTTTGCATTTTCTAAGCATTCTGGGATTTGGAATGGAGATTATGGATTAGGACCTGTCTCAGAAGGTGACCTCAAGGACTACATACGCTCAGCGAACAGGCAGGTCCTTTTGAGAGGAGAAACAGATACCACTGGAGGAGCCGAAGACACTTAACGAAACGCAGCTCTTCACTTCTTCCTTTTTCCAAATCCTACATTTTCCCTCAGCTCCTTCCAAACTGTCTTCTTTGACTTTCCTGTTCATGACCCACTTCCTCAAGGTGCTCCTCCCAGACCAAGACTTGCTTTCTTCATAGCCTCCTAACTAAAATCTCTCCAGAAAAGCACGCCTTTGATCTCACCCTTCAGCTTAAAAATGTCAGCTTGTACCTCCTCCAGTCATCTGGCCTGTGCCATCATTTAGGGCTGTCGGAGGTAAGCTATTCCTAAAGTTGGGTGCTTTCTTGCAAAAGCATGGTCACTGGGACCTACATTTTTCTAGAAAGATGAACACCACCACTACCCCTAACCCTAACTCTCCCACTGGAAACCCCAAACAGCTCTCTTTTGCTGATAAATGGTTGAGGGAGGGACTTCCCTGTTGGTCAGTGGTTAAGAATTCACCTGCCAATGCAGACGACATGGGTTCGATCCCCAGTCAGGGAGAATCCTGCATGCTGCTGCTGCTGCTAAGTCACTTCAGTCGTGTCTGACTCTGTGTGACCCCATAGACCGCAGCCTACCAGGCTCCTCTGCCCATGGGATTTTCCAGGCAAGAGTACTCGAGTAGGGTGCCACTGCCTTCTCCGGCATGGTGTTGGGTAATTAAGTCTGTGAAGCCCACCCACTCAGGAGCCCCTGCTTGGCAAGAAGAGAAGTCACCACAATGAGAAGCCCACCCCCGCCCCGCCCCCGC
>SJYW01037671.1:65366-88347 GCA_006410735.1 Raphicerus campestris | reverse complement strand
TAAAGTTGCATTCCTATAGGGTGAGGGTGTAGTGAGTTACAACTAGGAAAGGAATTTACTTAACCCAAGGTTTAACATGATTAATCTTAGAGGTTAATACTTATATCTCCTGTATGCTTAAAGGTTAATACTTATTTTTTTATATGCTAGTTATATTCATTATAAGGGCAGGGAATATGGAGATTTAGCAGCAAACATCAGCCCAACAAATGAAAATCCTTTTACCAATGTTCCCCTTAAGATCTACTTAGTCTTAAGATAATGATAGTTACATTTTTGCATAGCAAGGACACAGTGATTTATAACAAAGTACAGTGATCTATTACAAAAGAGAAAATTCATTAACTCAAAAAGTCTAGTATTGCTAACATCAAAAACTACTATATTTCCTTTTCTATGTTCCAAATACATTGATTAATATATTCCCAGGTGCCTAAGGATATGGAGGCCTGGTGGCAATCAAATGAGAAAAGCCCTATGCTAATACTCCAAACTCTCTGTGCTGTTTATGGTTGAGAGGTTGTCACACAAGCTAGTCTGTCAGCAGAGAGGTTTGACCTGAAACGCCCTTGTCCCACCTAGGGCAGGGAATTAGCAGCAATTATTGACACAACAAATGAAAAACCCTTCACCAATATAATTCCTAATCAACCAACTAATACTATACTAATAATCTTCTAACTTCTCAAAAGAGTCTGTATTTAGAAAGTTTTAAAGCATCTCATGTCTCTCACAGCTGGGGGGTTGTAAACAATTATATGCAGCTGGACAAACCTGATCAGGCAGGCCAGAGAACCTTCAGAGTTCGTAAGTTGAAACACTCCTGTCACGTCCAGGAATTTTTATTGATTTGGAGCTGCAAGTTAACTCCTTCTCCGAGAGAAATGGTTATGGGGGAGAGCCCCCGTAGAGTACTCTGGTTTTGGGGGTAGATGCTTGGGAACAGGGGGTTTCCTGAGGCTTGATCATGCCTTTGTGTATGCCAAAGCCCCCTTCCTCATGACCTTTGCTAAGGGTGGAGTTCCTCACACTGGCCCCCAACAGGCAAAGAGAGGCTGGCGGTCCATTTGAAGGGATATTGCAGGTGATTCTGGCTGAGCTGGGGGCTGGACCAGAGGACAATTAAAGTTCTCCTTGGTCTTGAGATCACCATTTAAAGTTAGAGAGTTGCTTACTGAGATCTTACTGGGCGTGAGAGGAGTGTGAAGAAAGCTGAGCACTGAAGAATTGATGCTTTTGAACTGTGGTGTTGAAGACTCTTGAGAGTCCCTTGGACTGCAAGGACATCCAACCAGTTCATTCTAAAAGAGATCAGCCCTGGGTGTTCTTTGGAAGGAATGATGCTGAAGCTAAAACTCCAGTACTTTGGCCACCTCATGCGAAGAGTTGAGTCATTGGTAAAAATTCTGATGCTGGGAGGGATTGGGGTCAGGAGGAGAAAGGGACGACAGAGGATGAGATGGCTGGATGGCATCACCGACTTGATGGATGTGAGTCTGAGTGAACTCCGGGAGTTGGTGATGGACAGGGAGGCCTGGCGTGCTGCGATTCATGGGGTGGCCAAGAGTCAGATATGACTGAGTGACTGAACTGAACTGAATACTCCAATATTCTTGCCTGAGAAATCCCACAGACAGAGGAGCCTGGCAGGCTACAGTCCATGGGATTGCAAAAGAGTCAGCCACAACTTAGCAACGAAACAACAGCAACAATATTCCATTATATATATATACACCACATCTTCTTTATCCATTCATTTATCAATGGACATTTAGGTTACTTCCATCTCCTGGCTATTGTAAACAGTGCTGCAGTGAACATTGGGGTACATGTATCTTTTTGAATTATGGTTTTTTCCAATGCCCAGTATTGGATTGTTGGGTCATTTGGTAATTCTATTTTTAGGTTTTTAGTGAATCTCCATAAAATTTCAATATAATATAGCATAGTATAAATTTCAGGTGTGCAACATAATGATTTGATATTTGCTTACATTGTGACATGGACAGGATTGGCCCAACTAGTCTAGATGGATCCATCATCATATATGGATACAATTTTTCTTATTTATTTGCCCTTGAAGTATGAAGGTGACAGTCACGATGTTAATTTCTAGCTTTCAGGGAAACCTCTGCCTTCATTTTGAGAGCATTTTATCTCTGCAGGCAAAAGTATTCAATTCTCTGAAACGGTATTTAACTGCAGGTAACAGTTATGGGCTTCCCAGATAACACTAGTGGTAAAGAATCCACCTGTCAATGCAAGAGACTTAAGAGGCTCAGGTTCAATCCCTAGGTTGGGAAGATCCTTTGGAGGAGGGCATGGCAACCCACTCCAGTATTCTTGCCTGGAAGAATCTCATGGACAGAGGAGCCTAGAGGGCTAGAGTCCATAGGGTTGCAAAGAGTCAGACCAAATTGAAGCAACTTAGCAAAACAGAAATATAATCACAGAGGTTTAACAACCAGGAGGTCTCATGTCCTTAGCATATTAGGAAATCTAGAAATAGCAGCCTGAGATGGAGCAGTGAGCCTGTGATGCCGTCGGGAATTCAGCCTGCTGTGCCATACCTAGCAGCCAGCCCTCCTTCTCAGGCTCAAAGACACTGTAGCACCTCAAGGCCTTCGTCCTCATTTCAGGCCAGCAGTGGCGGAGGATCAAAAGGCAAAAAGCATAAGCCAGCTGAGCCTGTTACTTTTATCAGAAAAGTAAACAATCGATTCCCTGGAAGTCCCACTCATTGGCCTCACTGGCCATCCTTTGTGCATAACTATCTGAGAAATCCAGTGTGTTTTTGCTGGGCATGTTGCTGCCCCTAAGAGTTAGGGTTTCATTAGTTAGGAGACTGGGAGACTAGATGGATATTAGGAGGCATCTAGCAGCATCTGCCATATTGAATGTGGTTTTTCCCCCAGATTATAGGCATCTGTTTATAAAATATTTTTTGAAGTTCAGCAATAATCCAGGGAAATATCACTATGAAAACTGAGGCAATNTTCTTTTTCTCCCCAGCAGCATCTGCCATATTGAGTGTGTTTTTTCCCCCCAGATTATAGGCATCTGTTTATAAAATATTTTTTGAAGTTCAGCAATAATCTAGGGAAATATCAGTTTGAAAACTGAGGCAATTCATGGGCTCAGTCTGCCAAAAGCTACAGAGTCCATGGAATATGGCGGGATTAGGATTTCTGGACCTATCCTTCTGGTCTATTAGCATGGGTATGGAGCAGAGGCTCAGAGGAGCTGAGAGATTTTCCTGGTGGCAGTGGCGAATGACATTCCAAATCATGAGTCCCAATCCAGTCCAGTGTTCTCTCACCAAAGCAGGTCCTCTCTCTGAAACAAGTTCCCTCTCTGCTTTCTGGATTATATATATATATATATATTTATTACAATGCACAGGCTTCCCAGGTGGTTTAGTGGTAAAGAATCTGCCTGCCAATGCAGGAGACTCAGGGGACATGGGTTTGATCTCTAGGACGGAAAGATGCCCTGGAGGAGGAAATGGCAAGCCACTCCAGTATTCTTGCCTGGAGAATCTCATGGACAGAGGAGCCTGGTGGGCTACAGTTCATGGGGTGGCAAAGAGTCAGCCATGACCAAACGACTGGGCACACATTACAATGTAAAGCGCAGAATCAGGGAACCACATAAATCAAGTTACTGTCTAATTAATTATAAAAAAAGAAGAAGCCCTGTCTGGGTCAATAAAAAAGAACTTGGTTGCAATCCCCTTCCTCTCCCCATAAAAAAAAATCTGTGCATTGTTTATATCACTCCCAGGTATTTTTTAGAATAGTGCTTTACCACCACATGTGCACCCAAAACTTAGTTTAGCAGAACCATTTAATAAGTGAGATGCGTCTCTGAAATGTTTTTCCATCTTTATGTTTCTCCTCCATCTCCTTCATTTTATTACAACTTAAAAAGGAAATGGCAACCCACTCCAGTATTGTTGCCTGGAAAACTCCATGGACAGAGAAGCCTGGCGGGCTACAGTCCATGGGTCGAAAAGAGTCAGACACGCTGAGCAACTAACACACACGTCAGTTGATGAACCCAAGCTTTCTGATCCATGGGATTTCCACAGAGTTTTGCTGATTGCATCCTCTTGGTGTAGTACTTCATATTTTCATGAAATCCTTTGTATTTCCTGATCCAGACAAGGGATTGGGTTTAATTCTTTTAGCAAGACTATCAGCAGTGTAGGTCAAGAGTATAGGAGGCACATCATATCCAGTGTCTCTTTTTTGTGACCTTGGCCATAGTTGATAAAGCTGTTTCCTCTCAGCAAGTGCAGAAAAGTCAAAGCAAAGGCCAGGGTAAGCAGAGCGGAGAGCAGGTGGTGTTATCTGGCTGCGTAAATAACAGGAAGTGATAAGGAGTAATAAGAACTGAGGTTCGCAAGGCAAGATGGCATTAGATTGCTGAGGCCTTGAATGCCTGGCTCAGCGGGCAGAGCCTCACTCACTCAGCAGAGGGAAGGAAAGTGGAGGGTTTGGAGTGGGAGACTGGTAGGCCAGAGATCCACAAAAGGACATGGACTCTTACTGATGTATTTTTAGCTTCACCGGGTCTTTGTTGCTGCACAGGGGCTATCCTCTCGTTGCAGTGCACGGGCTTCTCATTGCAGCGGCTTCTCTTGATGCAGAACACAGGCTCTAGCGCACAGGCTCAGCAGCTGTGGCACACGGGCTGAGTTGCTCTGCGGCATGTGGGAATTTCTCAGACCAGGGATTGAACTGGTGTCCCCTACATTGCAAGGTGGATTCTTAACCACTGGGCAACCAGGGGAGCATGGGCTGTGTTGCAGAGGCCAGAAGGAAGAGAGGCCACTGAAGACGCTTCTGCAGTAGCCTAGTATATCAGCCAAGTGCCAACCAGGAGACACACTATGGCTATAATCTGCAAATTTAACAGAAAGAACTTTTTTCAAAATTGTGGTAACTTATATAATTTGATGTGGACTTTAAGTGTCCAATCAGTGGCACCAAGTACATTCACACCGCCGTGTCACCATCACCAGCATCCAACTCCAGAACGTTTTCATCTTCCCAAATAGAAACGTACCCATTAATCAGCCACTCCCCTTTCTTCTCCCCTTCCAGCCCCTGGCCATCACTATTCTACTTTCTGTCTGTATGGATTTGACTGCTCTGGATAGCTATATAATTATAAAGGATCTTAACTAGCAAAATATAATTATTAAGAAGGATAAAATGCAACTCTAAAGACTACAGAAGCAGCAAACACAGAGAGAAGCTGCTCCCTTTAAAGCTGCAGGAGAGAGTGGGCAAGGAAAGAATCCAGAATTCAGAAGAACTCTTCTTCCCCCCAGCCCTTCCTTCTCCAAGTGCACGCATGCATGCTAGGTCGCCTCAGTCATGTCTTTTCAGCTCTATGGACAATAACCTGCCGGGCTCCTCTGTCCATGGGATTTCCCAGGCAGGAATACTGGAGTGGCTTGCATTTCCTCCTCCAGGGGATCTTCCCAACCCGGGGATCAAACCCGAGTCTCTTACATCTCCTGCTTTGGCAGGCAGGTTCTTTACCACTAGCGCCACCTGGGAAGGCCCCTCCTCCCCAACACCCCTCACTTCCCCTTCAAGGCGGAGATTCAAACATTTCTGGAGAGCACATGGCTGTTACAGGATTATGCAGCCTACTGGTGGCAAAGAAACTTGTCAGAAGCTAGCGTAAAGGAACAGCCTTCCAGGTGGCAGAGAAAGTTACCAGGAGCTACCGTGCAGTGCAGGCAGGTTGGAGTCAGTAGCTTCCCAGCGGAAGACATGATGTAGTTTTTTGTAGTGTTTCCAGCCACAGGTGCACCACAAGAATGAGTTTAGTCAAGCGCATTTAAAATTTTGATACGATTATTTTTAATTTTTATTTATTCAAAACTTTTTATTGATGTATAATTGAATGTGAGTTCCAGGTGCACAACCTAATGATCTGATATTTCTATACATTACAAAATGTCACCATGATAAATCTAGTTACCATCTATCATCACACAAATTATTACAGTATTATTGACTGTATTCCCCATGCTGTACATCTCATTCCCGTGACTCATTTATTTCATGGCTAGAAGTTTGCGCGCCTTCGTCTCCCTCACCTGTTTCACTCATACCCACTCCCCACCCCTTTGGTGGCCGCCTATCTATTCTCTGTATCTATGAGTCTGTTTCTATTTTGTTGTGTTTGTACATTTATTTTGTTCTTTAGACCCACACAGAAGTGAAATCGGATGATACTTGTCTTCCTCTGTCTGACTTATTTCACTTAGCATTATGCTATCTTAGCCCTCTCCCTCTTGATGTGATGATTTGACGTATGTATATATTGTGAAATGATTACCATAATAAGATTAGTTAACACATCCATCACCTCACATAGTCACCTTTTGACTTTTAGGTGTGAACTTTTAAGGTCTACTCTCTATTAGAAATTTTCTGGGATGGGGTGGGAGGTGGGAGGAAGGTTCAAGAGGAAGGGGACATAGGTACACCCACGGTTGATTCATGCTGATGAGCGGAAACCAATACTGTAAAGCAATGATCCTTCAATTAAAAATAAACAAATTAAAATGTTTAAAAAAGAGAAATGTTCAAGTATACTATACAGTATTGTTAGCTATAGCCACATTAGACCTTCGTGAAATTTATTCATCTTATAACTGGAAGTTTGTACCTTTTGATCACCTTTACCAATTTCACCCCCACCCCCGCTGTCTCTGGAAACCACCCATCTGCTCTTTGTCTCTATGAGTTTGGGTTATTTATTAAGGTTCCATATATAAATGGGATCATACAATATTCTTCTTTCCCTGTCCAACTTATTTCACTTAGCATAATGCCCTTGAAGTGCACATTGTTGCAAACTGTAAGCTTTTCCTTTTTGTGGCTGAGTAATAAAGCTGAAACTCCAATACTCTGGCCACCTCGTGCCAAGAGTTGACTCACTGGTAAAGACTCTCATGCTGGGACGGATTGGGGGCAGGAGGAGAAGGGGATGACAGAGGATGAGATGGCTGGATGGCATCCCTGACTTGATGGACGTGAGTCTGAGTGAACTCCGGGAGTTGCTGATGGACAGGGAGGCCCCGTGTGCTGCAATTTATGGGGTCGCAAAGAGTCGGACATGACTGAGCGACTGAACGGAACTGAACTGAATGTTCTATTTTGTTTATATATGTGTGAGTCTGTGCATTTTCCTAGTTTTTATATCCATCCATCCATCCATCCATTAACGAACATTTAGGTTATTTCCAATTCTTGGCTATTATAAATAATGATGTCACAACTTGGAGGTGCAGCTATCTCTCTTTGAGATTGTGATTTCATTTATTTTGGATCAATACCCAGAAGTGGGATCTCTGAATCATATGGTGGTTCTATTTTAATTCTTTGAAGAACCTCCATACTGTTCCATTGTGGCTATGTCGGTTTACATTCCCATCAACAGTGCACAAAGGTTTTCTTTCCCCCACATCTGTTATCTCTTGTCTTTCTGATCAGAGCCACTGTAACAGGTGTGAGGTGATATCTCACCTCACACCTGTTTTGCAAACCTGTGGTTTTGATTTGCATTTCCCTGATGATTAGTGATGTTGAGAATGTAACTGTTAGCCATTTGTATATCTTCTTTGGGAAAAAAAAATCTATTTAGGTCCTTTTCCCATTTTAAAATCAGATTATTTGATTTTTCTGCTATCCATTAAATGAGTTCTGTATAAATTTTGGGTATTAGCCCTTATAAGATGTTCTGTTTGTAAGTACATTCTCTCATTCCTCAGATTACCTTTCCATTTTGTTGACAGTGTTTTGCTGTTTGATGCAGTCCCAGTTGTGTGTTTGTGCTTTTGTTGCTTCTGCTTTTGTTGTCACACCCAGGAAAGTATTGCCAAGACCCACATCAAGGAACTTTTGCCATATGTTTTCTTTCGGGATTTTTATGGTTTCAGGTCTTATATTTAAGTCTTTAACTCATTTTGAGTTAAGACTTGTAAATGATGTCAAATAGGGGTCTAGTTTCATTCTCCATGTGGATATACAGCATTTCCAATAGTATCTATTGAAGAGACTGTCCTCGTTGAGTATTCTTGGCTCCCTTGCTGAGCATTAGCTGACTGTATATGTGCGGGTTTATTTCTGGGCTCTTGATTCTGCTCCGCTGGTCTATGTGTGTATTTTTAAGGCAGTGCCATAGTATTTTATAAACCACAGTATTTATTCATTTACTTACGGCTGTGCTGGGTCTCTGGCACAGTGCACCGGCTCTTCCTTGCTGTGCGCAGGCTTTCTCTAGCTGCAGCGAGCAAGGGANCTATCCATCCATCCATCCATCCATTAACGAACATTTAGGTTATTTCCAATTCTTGGCTATTATAAATAATGATGTCACAACTTGGAGGTGCAGCTATCTCTCTTTGAGATTGTGATTTCATTTATTTTGGATCAATACCCAGAAGTGGGATCTCTGAATCATATGGTGGTTCTATTTTAATTCTTTGAAGAACCTCCATACTGTTCCATTGTGGCTATGTCGGTTTACATTCCCATCAACAGTGCACAAAGGTTTTCTTTCCCCCACATCTGTTATCTCTTGTCTTTCTGATCAGAGCCACTGTAACAGGTGCGAGGTGATATCTCACCTCACACCTGTTTTGCAAACCTGTGGTTTTGATTTGCATTTCCCTGATGATTAGTGATGTTGAGAATGTAACTGTTAGCCATTTGTATATCTTCTTTGGGAAAAAAAAAATCTATTCAGGTCCTTTTCCCATTTTAAAATCAGATTATTTGATTTTTCTGCTATCCATTAAATGAGTTCTGTATAAATTTTGGGTATTAGCCCTTATAAGATGTTCTGTTTGTAAGTACATTCTCTCATTCCTCAGATTACCTTTCCATTTTGTTGACAGTGTTTTGCAGTTTGATGCAGTCCCAGTTGTGTGTTTGTGCTTTTGTTGCTTCTGCTTTTGTTGTCACACCCAGGAAAGTATTGCCAAGACCCACATCAAGGAACTTCTGCCATATGTTTTCTTTCGGGATTTTTATGGTTTCAGGTCTTATATTTAAGTCTTTAACTCATTTTGAGTTAAGACTTGTAAATGATGTCAAATAGGGGTCTAGTTTCATTCTCCATGTGGATATACAGCATTTCCAATAGTATCTATTGAAGAGACTGTCCTCGTTGAGTATTCTTGGCTCCCTTGCTGAGCATTAGCTGACTGTATATGTGCGGGTTTATTTCTGGGCTCTTGATTCTGCTCCGCTGGTCTATGTGTGTATTTTTAAGGCAGTGCCATAGTATTTTATAAACCACAGTATTTATTCATTTACTTACGGCTGTGCTGGGTCTCTGGCGCAGTGCACCAGCTCTTCCTTGCTGTGCGCAGGCTTTCTCTAGCTGCAGCGAGCAAGGGATACTCCGTAGTTGCAGTGCATGAGCTTCTCATTGCAGCGGCTTCTCTCACAGAGCACAGGCTCTGGGGCGTGCAGGCTTCAGCGGCTGCGGCTCATGGGCTCCTGAGCTCAGGCTCAGCAGCTGGTGCCTGCATTTAGTTGCCCTGTGGTGGGTGGGATCTGGGTTCCCGGGTCAGGGATCAAACCTGTGTCCCCTGCTTTGGCAGATGGACTCTTAACCTTGGGGACCAGAGAAGTCCCAGTATTTTGATTCCTATAGCTTTATGGTATTGTTTGAAATCAGAAAGTATGATCCTCCCTTCTCCAGAACGCTTTGGCTATTCAGGGTCTTTTGTACTTCCACACTAATTTTGGAGTTATTTATTCTACTTCTGTGAAAACAAATATCATTGGAATTTTGATAGGGACTGAGTCTAATCTATGGATTTGGGTAGAATGGAAATTTTAACAACATTAATTATTTTCATCCATGAACAGGAGATGTCTTTCCATTTATTTATGTCTACTTCAGTTTCTTTTATCAGTCCTACAGCTTTTAAGGCAAGGATTAGATTTTAAGTAGCAAGGCTTGTAAGCACTGGTTACTAAACTTGGCTGAACACTGGAATCACCTGGCCAGTTTTCATTTATATACATGCTGAGTCTCACTCTCAGAAATGCCGATTTAATTGGTTCAGGATAAGGCTTGAGCATTGAGATTTCTGAAACCTTCCCCCAGGTAGTTCTAAAGGGTGGCCAGTTGGCCCAGATTACAAGTTAGTGGTGGGTGGCCCAAGGGCCAAATCCAGTCAGCACATCTGTTTGCTTTGGCCCACCCATGTTTCAAATTTGTTCCACTGCTAGCATTTAAAAATGGAAATTTCACATACATGCACAAACAAAAACCTACATTTCCAGCTTCTCCTGAAAAATCCGAAAGTCTGGTGCATGGAGCCCAATTCCTACATGGGTATTGAGTAGCTGTTACCCACTGTAATGATCCTTCAGAAGCCCAGTCCACCCCACCACTGCCTCACCCCTCCTGCCTCACCCTGTGGACATTTGGGTTTACCAACCCAGACTGGACTCTAGAAGCACCCATTGGACCTTCTCCCTTGAATTCTGTCTTTGGCTGCGCTGCTTGGCTGGAAGAGGAACACTGCTTTCCAAAATCTGGTTTTAGATTTTCAAATTGCAAAACAGCCAGTATGTTGTAAATCTGGGTATCATGCCCATATATCTTGATCTTCAATATGTTACATCCTGTACAGCACTGTTTTACAAGAGTTCTTGGATGTCCCAAGACAAATTATGATCCCTTGTTAGAAAACCATACGAACTACTTGACGAAGCCCATGCCTGGTCAGTTTTGGCATTTGAAATTAACACCTCCATCTCACGATTCACTGCAGGCATCAACTGTTCGCATCTGCAGATAGAACAGCAAGGCCTTATGCATTTAGAGTTCTGCACAGTTTAAAAAGCACTTTCCCAGACATTCTTTCATAGGATCTTCACAGTAAACTGAACAAAAGCCAATATATTATCCTTGGTTATTGACAAGAAAAATGAGGCTCAAAGAGGGTGACTTTCTCAAGCTGACCTGGCCTGTTATTCAGGACTCTTGCTGTTTCACTGGCTCCTAACCCCGCACTTTCTGATCCCTCATGCTGACTCTAAAAAAATGCTCCTCTAAGAAATCCCATGAGAACTGTGACCTCTCACCGCAAGACATTGATCTGGAAAATACAAGGCTTTGGAAATGTTCACTCCCGAGGTCACATCTGCTTTATGACCTCATGCTGTTCAGATTAGACTGCTCTTGGAAAAGCCTTGATTTATCAGGAATCTAAAGTTAGTAAAGGGTGCTTGGTACAGAGGGAAGAACATGGACTGTGTAGTCATGCAGACCTGGGTTCCAAGAGTCCCTATACCTCACCTCCCATCAGCTCAGTCAAAGGAAACCAGATGTATGCAACTGGTTAAGCATGAATCAGAGCCAAGAGAAAAATGAGCAGAACCCTGGGAGTGGGAGAGCTAAGATGTTAAATAAACATAAAAACCCAAGAGGACTGTTTGATGGAAAGAGGAGCAAGCAGGGAGAAGACAACCTTGATGTCTAACTTAGGCAGGTTTAGAAGGCCAGGAGGCTACTTGAAAGGGAAGCAAAGAACAGTTTTGGACCATCTTTGGGACTTAAAGTGCATACACAATGGTTTTCCAGGGGCCCCCTCTGGTATTAGGCTGTCCTTCCTGCCCTCCTTTTCACTAAGAGAACAGTTAAGGTGTTAATGCTTGCTTAATCAAGCTCACTCTTGCTGGAAGGATATACGATGAAGTGGAATTAGGAGAAAGGATATCCAATTTTGTATCTAGGAACGTTTTTACTTAGGATGCCTCTGGGCTTGAAAGAGAACAAAAGGGTCAGTGGAACTCACCCTTCTATTCTATCTTCCGTTGTTTTTTGCCCCTCATCTCACACCTGGACCACTGCATCAGCCTGTCTGCCTCTCTCCATCTTCTATGAGAGAGGAGGTCTCATCCATGCCCATAGTCTGCAGTCATCTGAAGTTAAGGTATTGGGAGGCTGTGTCCTAGCTGGGAATGGTTAAGTAATGCCAGGTACACAGTTTAGACTTTACCCTGCAAGTAGTTTCAGAAAGATTAATTTAGCATAGTAGCCCTCAAACTTGACTTTACGTTAGAATCAGCTGACAACATTAAAAACTCTCCATACTGGGCCACACCCAGACCAATCACATTAGAGTCCCTGGGGTGGGTGTGCAATCCCAGCATCAGTGGGTTAAAAACCCCCAGATGATCTTAATTGCATCAAGGATGAGAACCATTGCCCTGAGCTCCAGTGTGAAGGATAGACTGAAAGAAGAGGTGCTAAGGAAGAAGCAAGAAGGTAGGTTAAGAGGCTGGTACAGTGGTCAAGAAGGTAGGTTAAGAGGTAGGAGAAGAAGGGGATGACAGATGAGATGGATTGGATGGCATCACCGACTCAATGGACATCAGTTGAGCAAATTCCAGGAGACAGTAAAGGACAGGGAAGCCTGGCATGCTGCAGTCCATGGGGTTGCAAAGAGTCAGACACAACGGAGTGACTGAACAACAATTTGGGGAAAGAAGTGGTCACAGGGAGAGTTGATATGGCAGGAACCAGAGCAAAAATGGTAGAAACAGGAGAGGAAGGACACGATCTAGGTTAGGGAAGGAGGTGACTGGGACAGGCAGGACAGGAAAGGGCACCAAGGGTGATGTCTAGTGTTCTCCTTCGTCAAGTGGTTGAATGTGGCCTCATTACCAATATGGGGNACCCACGGTTGATTCATGCTGATGAGCGGAAACCAATACTGTAAAGCAATGATCCTTCAATTAAAAATAAACAAATTAAAATGTTTAAAAAAGAGAAATGTTCAAGTATACTATACAGTATTGTTAGCTATAGCCACATTAGACCTTCGTGAAATTTATTCATCTTATAACTGGAAGTTTGTACCTTTTGATCACCTTTACCAATTTCACCCCCACCCCCGCTGTCTCTGGAAACCACCCATCTGCTCTTTGTCTCTATGAGTTTGGGTTATTTATTAAGGTTCCATATATAAATGGGATCATACAATATTCTTCTTTCCCTGTCCAACTTATTTCACTTAGCATAATGCCCTTGAAGTGCACATTGTTGCAAACTGTAAGCTTTTCCTTTTTGTGGCTGAGTAATAAAGCTGAAACTCCAATACTCTGGCCACCTCGTGCCAAGAGTTGACTCACTGGTAAAGACTCTCATGCTGGGACGGATTGGGGGCAGGAGGAGAAGGGGATGACAGAGGATGAGATGGCTGGATGGCATCCCTGACTTGATGGACGTGAGTCTGAGTGAACTCCGGGAGTTGCTGATGGACAGGGAGGCCCCGCGTGCTGCAATTTATGGGGTCGCAAAGAGTCGGACATGACTGAGCGACTGAACGGAACTGAACTGAATGTTCTATTTTGTTTATATATGTGTGAGTCTGTGCATTTTCCTAGTTTTTATATCCATCCATCCATCCATCCATCCATTAACGAACATTTAGGTTATTTCCAATTCTTGGCTATTATAAATAATGATGTCACAACTTGGAGGTGCAGCTATCTCTCTTTGAGATTGTGATTTCATTTATTTTGGATCAATACCCAGAAGTGGGATCTCTGAATCATATGGTGGTTCTATTTTAATTCTTTGAAGAACCTCCATACTGTTCCATTGTGGCTATGTCGGTTTACATTCCCATCAACAGTGCACAAAGGTTTTCTTTCCCCCACATCTGTTATCTCTTGTCTTTCTGATCAGAGCCACTGTAACAGGTGCGAGGTGATATCTCACCTCACACCTGTTTTGCAAACCTGTGGTTTTGATTTGCATTTCCCTGATGATTAGTGATGTTGAGAATGTAACTGTTAGCCATTTGTATATCTTCTTTGGGAAAAAAAAAATCTATTCAGGTCCTTTTCCCATTTTAAAATCAGATTATTTGATTTTTCTGCTATCCATTAAATGAGTTCTGTATAAATTTTGGGTATTAGCCCTTATAAGATGTTCTGTTTGTAAGTACATTCTCTCATTCCTCAGATTACCTTTCCATTTTGTTGACAGTGTTTTGCTGTTTGATGCAGTCCCAGTTGTGTGTTTGTGCTTTTGTTGCTTCTGCTTTTGTTGTCACACCCAGGAAAGTATTGCCAAGACCCACATCAAGGAACTTCTGCCATATGTTTTCTTTCGGGATTTTTATGGTTTCAGGTCTTATATTTAAGTCTTTAACTCATTTTGAGTTAAGACTTGTAAATGATGTCAAATAGGGGTCTAGTTTCATTCTCCATGTGGATATACAGCATTTCCAATAGTATCTATTGAAGAGACTGTCCTCGTTGAGTATTCTTGGCTCCCTTGCTGAGCATTAGCTGACTGTATATGTGCGGGTTTATTTCTGGGCTCTTGATTCTGCTCCGCTGGTCTATGTGTGTATTTTTAAGGCAGTGCCATAGTATTTTATAAACCACAGTATTTATTCATTTACTTACGGCTGTGCTGGGTCTCTGGCGCAGTGCACCAGCTCTTCCTTGCTGTGCGCAGGCTTTCTCTAGCTGCAGCGAGCAAGGGATACTCCGTAGTTGCAGTGCATGAGCTTCTCATTGCAGCGGCTTCTCTCACAGAGCACAGGCTCTGGGGCGTGCAGGCTTCAGCGGCTGCGGCTCATGGGCTCCTGAGCTCAGGCTCAGCAGCTGGTGCCTGCATTTAGTTGCCCTGTGGTGGGTGGGATCTGGGTTCCCGGGTCAGGGATCAAACCTGTGTCCCCTGCTTTGGCAGATGGACTCTTAACCTTGGGGACCAGAGAAGTCCCAGTATTTTGATTCCTATAGCTTTATCGTATTGTTTGAAATCAGAAAGTATGATCCTCCCTTCTCCAGAACGCTTTGGCTATTCAGGGTCTTTTGTACTTCCACACTAATTTTGGAGTTATTTATTCTACTTCTGTGAAAACAAATATCATTGGAATTTTGATAGGGACTGAGTCTAATCTATGGATTTGGGTAGAATGGAAATTTTAACAACATTAATTATTTTCATCCATGAACAGGAGATGTCTTTCCATTTATTTATGTCTACTTCAGTTTCTTTTATCAGTCCTACAGCTTTTAAGGCAAGGATTAGATTTTAAGTAGCAAGGCTTGTAAGCACTGGTTACTAAACTTGGCTGAACACTGGAATCACCTGGCCAGTTTTCATTTATATACATGCTGAGTCTCACTCTCAGAAATGCCGATTTAATTGGTTCAGGATAAGGCTTGAGCATTGAGATTTCTGAAACCTTCCCCCAGGTAGTTCTAAAGGGTGGCCAGTTGGCCCAGATTACAAGTTAGTGGTGGGTGGCCCAAGGGCCAAATCCAGTCAGCACATCTGTTTGCTTTGGCCCACCCATGTTTCAAATTTGTTCCACTGCTAGCATTTAAAAATGGAAATTTCACATACATGCACAAACAAAAACCTACATTTCCAGCTTCTCCTGAAAAATCCGAAAGTCTGGTGCATGGAGCCCAATTCCTACATGGGTATTGAGTAGCTGTTACCCACTGTAATGATCCTTCAGAAGCCCAGTCCACCCCACCACTGCCTCACCCCTCCTGCCTCACCCTGTGGACATTTGGGTTTACCAACCCAGACTGGACTCTAGAAGCACCCATTGGACCTTCTCCCTTGAATTCTGTCTTTGGCTGCGCTGCTTGGCTGGAAGAGGAACACTGCTTTCCAAAATCTGGTTTTAGATTTTCAAATTGCAAAACAGCCAGTATGTTGTAAATCTGGGTATCATGCCCATATATCTTGATCTTCAATATGTTACATCCTGTACAGCACTGTTTTACAAGAGTTCTTGGATGTCCCAAGACAAATTATGATCCCTTGTTAGAAAACCATACGAACTACTTGACGAAGCCCATGCCTGGTCAGTTTTGGCATTTGAAATTAACGCCTCCATCTCACGATTCACTGCAGGCATCAACTGTTCGCATCTGCAGATAGAACAGCAAGGCCTTATGCATTTAGAGTTCTGCACAGTTTAAAAAGCACTTTCCCAGACATTCTTTCATAGGATCTTCACAGTAAACTGAACAAAAGCCAATATATTATCCTTGGTTATTGACAAGAAAAATGAGGCTCAAAGAGGGTGACTTTCTCAAGCTGACCTGGCCTGTTATTCAGGACTCTTGCTGTTTCACTGGCTCCTAACCCCGCACTTTCTGCTCCCTCATGCTGACTCTAAAAAAATGCTCCTCTAAGAAATCCCATGAGAACTGTGACCTCTCACCGCAAGACATTGATCTGGAAAATACAAGGCTTTGGAAATGTTCACTCCCGAGGTCACATCTGCTTTATGACCTCATGCTGTTCAGATTAGACTGCTCTTGGAAAAGCCTTGATTTATCAGGAATCTAAAGTTAGTAAAGGGTGCTTGGTACAGAGGGAAGAACATGGACTGTGTAGTCATGCAGACCTGGGTTCCAAGAGTCCCTATACCTCACCTCCCATCAGCTCAGTCAAAGGAAACCAGATGTATGCAACTGGTTAAGCATGAATCAGAGCCAAGAGAAAAATGAGCAGAACCCTGGGAGTGGGAGAGCTAAGATGTTAAATAAACATAAAAACCCAAGAGGATTGTTTGATGGAAAGAGGAGCAAGCAGGGAGAAGAAGACAACCTTGATGTCTAACTTAGGCAGGTTTAGAAAGCCAGGAGGCTACTTGAAAGGGAAGCAAAGAACAGTTTTGGACCATCTTTGGGACTTAAAGTGCATACACAACGGTTTTCCAGGGGCCCCCTCTGGTATTAGGCTGTCCTTCCTGCCCTCCTTTTCACTAAGAGAACAGTTAAGGTGTTAATGCTTGCTTAATCAAGCTCACTCTTGCTGGAAGGATATACGATGAAGTGGAATTAGGAGAAAGGATATCCAATTTTGTATCTAGGAACGTTTTTACTTAGGATGCCTCTGGGCTTGAAAGAGAACAAAAGGGTCAGTGGAACTCACCCTTCTATTCTATCTTCCGTTGTTTTTTGCCCCTCATCTCACACCTGGACCACTGCATCAGCCCGTCTGCCTCTCTCCATCTTCTATGAGAGAGGAGGTCTCATCCATGCCCATAGACTGCAGTCATCTGAAGTTAAGGTATTGGGAGGCTGTGTCCTAGCTGGGAATGGTTAGGTAATGCCAGGTACACAGTTTAGACTTTACCCTGCAAGTAGTTTCAGAAAGATTAATTTAGCATAGTAGCCCTCAAACTTGACTTTACGTTAGAATCAGCTGACAACATTAAAAACTCTCCATACTGGGCCACACCCAGACCAATCACATTAGAGTCCCTGGGGTGGGTGTGCAATCCCAGCATCAGTGGGTTAAAAACCCCCAGATGATCTTAATTGCATCAAGGATGAGAACCATTGCCCTGAGCTCCAGTGTGAAGGATAGACTGAAAGAAGAGGTGCTAAGGAAGAAGCAAGAAGGTAGGTTAAGAGGCTGGTACAGTGGTCAAGAAGGTAGGTTAAGAGGTAGGAGAAGAAGGGGATGACAGATGAGATGGATTGGATGGCATCACCGACTCAATGGACATCAGTTGAGCAAATTCCAGGAGACAGTAAAGGACAGGGAAGCCTGGCATGCTGCAGTCCATGGGGTTGCAAAGAGTCAGACACAACGGAGTGACTGAACAACAATTTGGGGAAAGAAGTGGTCACAGGGAGAGTTGATATGGCAGGAACCAGAGCAAAAATGGTAGAAACAGGAGAGGAAGGACACGATCTAGGTTAGGGAAGGAGGTGACTGGGACAGGCAGGACAGGAAAGGGCACCAAGGGTGATGTCTAGTGTTCTCCTTCGTCAAGTGGTTGAATGTGGCCTCATTACCAATATGGGGAAGGCTGGGAGAAGAGCAAGGGGTGGGCAAACCAAGAGTACAAGGTTCTGCCCTGGGCCAGGAGAATAGCTTGAGAAGCCTCAGCATCTCAGTGGAAGGTGCAGCCATAGGCGTTCATGAGTTGGCCAGGGGAGAAGGCAGCAACAAAGTCAAGCACATAAGGCAAAAAGGAAAGAATAATACAGCAACATTAAGCAAACAAACCAAAGTTTGAGGCTAAGGCCAAGTGTTCTGATCCCTCAGCATCCAGGGCTTTATGACAGAGAAGAGGGGAGGGTACGGTGGCTTCCCTGAACTGGCTTCCAGCTGAAGCTATTACCGTGCCTAACACACTGCTCTAATACTGTAAGAAACATAGCCCCTGACCCAGCCCCACCCAGTTTACCGAGTCTGAATTAGGAGTGACATCTGAATTAAGAGAACAGATCTGGATGCAGCATCCTCCCATTCTTGTCATGTAAGCATCCAGAATCCTAGTTCATCTCATAGACCTGAAACTATGAAGGAGTTCAGCCTTATCTCACAGATTTGAAAACTGAACTGAACTGCAGTTCAGAGGATGGAAGCGCCCTGTCAAGGTGCCACAGCTGTCTGGTAGCAGGCTCAGGAGTCGGAATCCAGATCTCCTGGGGACCAGTCCACAGTGCCCTTCACTGCAGCCTTAGACATTGCGCCTCATTATTGCAAAGTTCAGCACAGCGCTCACCGTCTACCCAGGCACTCATTGCTTCAAAGGCGATGTATAAGGAATTAATTTATAAGGCAATTATTAGGAAGGCAAGAGGGCACCCAGGGTCATCAACTTGAAAGCATTCATGTGGGCATGATATTTGCTGAGAGGAGAATAAAGCCTGCTATACATAGTATTTCCTTGGATAATTAACTTTGTCCACAGGCTGCTCTAACAACCATCCATGGATGCTAGCTAAGAAATGTCATCAGAGTCTGGGATCAGGAAAACTGGCTATGAAGGAGAAAGAGCAGCAGAAAGAAAGGAGGTCATGCCCAGTTCTGCCACGGCTCAGTTTCTTGAGCTAAACGTGCTCCCTTTCTGGGTTGCCCATGAAGGATGAGGTCAGACTAAATAATCCCTGAGATCCTTCAAAACCAATGACTTGGTTTATCTGCTGCCTTTCTCCAGATGCCCACGCGGTAGCTACCGTCGATTCTTTCCCAAACATGGAAGGAGGACTCCTCTCTGCCCAGAGCCTGGCTCCTTCCTCCAGGTGGAATTAATTAGCTCTCAAGGCTTGATGTGGGGAAAAAAGAATTCCATTCTCATGTTATATTTGTTAAAAACACATTTCCATATAAGCACATACATCTGTCTCCGTGCGTACATTGAAAGCTCCTTCTGCTGACAGATTCTTGGAGAGTTCAGAGAGCGGGAGGCCCCTTTTTCCAGTACTCACCTCGCTCAGGAGTGAAAGTTTGGAGACCTGATCAGTCTAGGAGACTTTGTGGTATTGGGGTGCACGCATCTTCCTTTTTAGCTCATAAGGTGCCTTACCAGAAATTATGTCACTGAGTCGTCAATGCAGCCCTACAAGGTAGGCAGTGTGGGTATCATTATTACCATCGCATTGATGAGGCATGTGAGGTTAGGAGAGGTTAAGTGACTTGGTCAAGATCACAGTGGTGGACTTCTCTGGTGGACCAGTGGTTGACTTCATGCTTCCAATGCAAGGGGCGTGGGTTCAATCCCTGGTCAAGGAACTAAGATCCCATATGCAATGCAATGTGGCTAAATAAATAAATTTTCAAAATGTAAAAATAAAAAAAAAAGATCACACAGTGGTCGCTGGCACCAATCAAGGTATCTTGACCCCACAGCCAACCCTCTTACCATTATGCATTCATCCGTTCATTCATCTGCTTGACATGCTTATTTAGCAGCTCGCATGAACCCGATAGTGTGACGGCCCCTGCAGATACAAAGATGAGTGTGACACGGTTCCTCCCTTGAGGTGCTCATAGCGCGTGAGCTAGAAGGTCTGGGAAGCACTGATGGTAACACAAGTTCTGTGCTTTGGGTGCACAGAAGAGAAAGACACTGACTCTGCCTGGAGACACCTTCGCAGAGAAGCAGAGGCAGGGAGTTTTCAGAGCAATAGAGAGGGAGTGTTCCTTTTGCTGCGAGGAGAAGAGTGAAGGCACACAGGCATGAAGAGCTGCCTTGTCCAGGGGCACTGAGAAGCTCCATGTGGCTGGAGATCGGGGTGGCTGGTGGGGTGTGGAGGGACATGGCGGGGAAGGCGATCTGGCTTTCTGAGTGGAGCTGAGCTTGATCCAGTAAGTGATGGGTAATTGAGTCGTCAGCAAGCAGACGTTCCCGATTTTCCTGTTTGGTTAATGGTGTGTCGGCTGCCGCCTGAAACGCAGTCACCTACGCAGTCCCATTGTCTCCTCCTCCCTACACACGGCTGACTTGACCCAGTTTTTCCTGAGCATTGCTTAATCTCAGTACAGTTTCCATAAGAGGCAAAAAAAGAGGAGGAGGAGGAGGAAGAGAGCTGCTTGAGCAATCCCTGAGGCCCAGCCAGGTTCTGGCCTTGGAGAGGCCCACGTGGGCTCCATGTTCTCAAGGAAGTCTTTGCTGCCCCTTTGCCAGGAAGGGAGAGCGGGTTCTCCATGCACTGTGTGAGCACAGGTCTAGGCCTGCATGGGAGTGAGTCAGTTGCCTGGGCGTTGGTAGGGTTGGCATGGAGCCGGGTAGCTGATGGTGGGCACTGATGGACGTGGTCCTGGGAGAGTACTCTTCCATCAGGGAGGTTTTTTCCTCCTGCTCTTGAGGCTCTCTCCCTTCAATCATTAGAACTCTCTGGATTTCCTCTTGTCCCCACAAAGACAAGAGTAGGAAAAAGAAGCCTGGTCAAATATGGAGGGCAAAGAGAAAACTCATTGTAACTCTTGTGTTTCCAGCCTTCGTTTAGTCAACAATAAGAGCTTCCAACAACAAGTGTCCACGTGAGATTGGACACTTGGGCAACAGATGCAAACAGAGATGGTTCTAGACACCATGATGATGGATGGTCACTTTAGATATTTCCAAATCCAGTGGCTCATGAAACCCTCAGGGCCTGGAGGTGGATCTCACCATTTCCATTTTCCAGTTGAGGAGAAGCACGTATTTCCCACTAGCTGACTCTGTCTGGTGGGGTGCTGCCAATGGGACGGAAGAGGTAGGTGGTCCAGCAGAGGTTGGGTGGGGTCAATGGCTCCCTTGCTCAGCTCTTCATGGGCACAAGGGACTGTGTCATTAGAGGGTAAGTGCCCAGTGGAACTGGGAAGGAGGCCTCTGAAGGTGAGCCCTGGGAACAAGGCAGGCCTTGCTTTCAGCTCTTGCATTTCCATTGCCTCATTTAATTTTGACATTAAGCCTTCGAGGAGATACTATTTAGCTAATGAGGAACACAAGATTCAAACAAATCAAGTAACGTGTCCAAGGTCACAGAGGCGTTGGGTGCAGAGCTCAGATGCGAATCTAAACTCCCTTTTCATCACATCATGCAGCCTCTCATGAGATGTGGATTATCAAAGAGGTTTGTGTGGTGGTATCTATTCCCCAGTGTGTTTTTTTGTTTTGTTTTTTGTTTGCTTTTTTGCATTTTCCCTTACAAAAAAAATTTTTTTTTAATATTTTCACCTCTCAGCAAGGCATGTAGGATCTTAATTCTGCAACCAGGGACTGAACCCACATTCCCTTCAGTGTGTAAGCACGGCGTCTTAACCTCTGAACCCCCAAGGAAGCCTCCCCCCAACAACATTCTTGTCTGCCCCCTTTAGTAATCAAGTACAACTTTGGCCTTCAGGCACTTATCTAAATACGCTTTGAATCCAGCCCGAGTCAAGTCCAATATGAAATGTGCATGGGAAGAGCCCATAAACAAATCATCTTTCACTCAACTTCTCTCCACTGGCAGAGGCTGCTTGAACCGGTAGGTTCTGCAGAACCTGAGTGAGAAGGCAAAGAAGAGAGTGACACAGGCTACCCCTGGTTGATTGATTGCCATTCCAGGATTACCACTGGGCCTGAGAAAGCTGGAGTTGCCAGCGTCAAGAGTGCAGCCCCCTGGTTCTCTCACTGCTCCTGGGACACTGCAAATTCCCCCTTCTCCTGCCCTCATCCCGGCTGACTCCAAGAAGCCTTCTGGCAGCCCATTCACTGCCTCTCTCCCCAGATGACAATGCAAGGGGCCCAGCTGCCATCTCCTTGTCTGCTCACGAACAGCAACTTGCACACCAGGCAATGAGAGTAGGGAGCATGAATTCTCTTCAAGCTACTCATCTATTTCACAGCATGAGTCTGCCTGACAGTTACATCATCTTGGATTGCTTGTCCAGGTGGCTGAGGATCTTGCCAACTTGTCTCTAGAACACTGTGAGCCCTATTAGGTTCCTGTTTGTCTGAAATTTTCCTCTCCTTTCTTGTGAGTCAACACCTAACGTGGTCTATTGCCTTGCTGCTCAAAGTGTGGACTGTAGTTCAGGTCCCTCAGTAGTCCCTGGGAGCTCGTCAGTAATGTACGATCACAGGTTCCACCCTGGACTAGCTACTGACAAATCAGACTCTGCCTTTCCCAAGACGATACTCTGAAAAGAACTGCTCGAGAGGCCCATGAAAGTTCAGTTCCAGAACCCCATCATTCCAAAGATAGGTTTCATGTGATGGTGGATTGAAGATGAATGCCAAGTGCTACAAGATATTAAAATGTTGTCGAGAACCTCCCTACTCAGGCTGTAAAGTTATTTGAGTACTAGTTAGAGAGGTTGGTAAAACTGGCCTAGCCAAAAAATATTTACTAAGTCTGTCTTTGGGCTCTTTGGTGGCTGCAGGAGACCTGGGTTCAATCCCTGGGTCAGGAAGATCCCCTGGAGAAGGGAATGGTAACCCACTCCAGTATTCTTGCCTGGAGAATTTCACGGACAAAGGAGCCTGGCAGGCTACAGTCCACAGAGTTGTAAAGAGTCAGACATGACTGAGCAACTAAGACTAAGTCTGTCTTGAAAGCCAAGGTTAAATTATTGGTAGTGGCTACCTGGAGCTCTGGGCTGAGGCTGGTTTGGGTTAGGCTCAGAGGCTGAGTTTAGGTGGAGGAGGAAGGAGCTATAATGGACTAGCCGT
>SJYW01037671.1:28667-52589 GCA_006410735.1 Raphicerus campestris | reverse complement strand
GGATCTTCCTGACCCAGGAATCGAATCTTTGTCTCCCACATTGCAAGCAGATTCTTTATCACCTGAGCCACCAGGGAAGCCATCTCATGTACTGAACTAGCAGCATTTGTCGATGGCTCCTGCCTTCTGAAATGAATTTCTCCTTTGGCTTCAATAACACTAGGCACTTCTGAATTTTCTCCTGCCTCTCCAGTTACTCCTTCTCAATATCCTTCAAGGGCTCTTCTTTTGCTCACGTCTCTTCAATGGTGATCTTGCTCAGTGTTCTTGGAAGCTCTCTTTTTCTCCATCTACTCAGCCTCCCTGGATAATCTTAACTCTACTTCTAGACCTTTAAGAATCCTCGTAATGCTGACTACTTCCAAATCCTGCCTTCAGAATTGACTATCCAACTGCTCAAGAGACATTTACACATGCATCCATTTACGCAAGCACTTCAAAGACCACATGGCAGCCTGGTTGGGAGGGGAGTTTGGGGGAGAAAGGATGCATGCATATGTATGGCTGAGTCCCTTAGCTGTTTACCTGAAACTATCACAACATTGTTAACCCCAATACAAAATAAAAAGTTTAATAATGAAAACAAAAACCACCTATGATTTCATCATTTTCCCAACCATCCTGTTCTCTTAGTGGCATTTCTCAATGGGACAGAGGATGGAGCAAGACGATCAGCATCTTCGCAGACGATCGGCATCTTCCCAGCAAGGGCTGAGGGCAGAGCAGACTTTCTTCCAGCAGGATCCCTCCAGACAGATGTGTGCACTGCAGCAGAGTGATCTGTTTAAAGATGCATAATTTCCTTGTTTATCCTGAGGGCAACAGGGGTTCAGTAAATGTTTTTAAAGTCCAAACTTCTTACCATGGTATACAAAAGTTTTCTTTGGCCACTCACAATCTTTCATTTCATACTATGGCTAAATAATAGCAACCCTTATTACTATGTTATATGCCTGGCATCATTCTAAGTGTGTATACCTATCTATTACTTCTTACAACAATCTTCTAAGGCAAGTTCTATTATTATTTCTATTTTACAGATGAGGAAACTGAGGCAAAAAGAGATTAAGTGCCTTGTCCAAGGTGACATAGCAGCAGTCTGAATTCAAACCTGTGCAGTATAGCTTTTAGATCATGATCTTTACTATTATATTGCCAAACAGAGCTATTTAGAGTTCCTGGAACATGCTATTCTGTTCTTAACCTTTGGCCTGTCTCTAGATAGATAGACAGATAGGTAGAAACAGCTTCCCTACATGCTTAGTAACTCCTACTCATCCTTCAGATCTTTGTACAGAAACCAACTCTTCTGGGAAGCTTTTTTCTAACTCCTGTGCCCACACCAGGCTCCCATGTTGGTGCCTCCCTTAGGGACTCCTACAGTATTCTGCCCTTGACCTTGTCATTGCACTTAGCACTCTACTGTGACTGCGGGTTAACTTGTCCATCTTCACTTTAAAACTGAAAGACTTTTAAGATAAGGGCAATGTCTCAGTATTTGTTGGGTCTCCATTGCTTTACACAGTGCCTTGCACATGGTAGGGGCTGAATGGTAGCAGAGGTAGGAGCTGAATAAATACTTGGCAAATGTTCAAATGACATCACCAGACAGGCTAACTTGAGGCTGAGTTGTCCAGATACTGGCCTAGGGCTCTTTTAATTGCTCCAGACCTGACTGGGAGTTGTTCCCAAACCTAAGTGTAGGACTGAGCTTAAGAGTGAGGGCTTGGGGATCCCAGCTGTTAGGACCAGAAGAGGGGAGATTGATGAGAGCCAGGAGGAGACTAAAGCATTAGCCTGGATAGGCGCCTGAAACGGATCTTATAAGTTGGATTAGGATATAAGAAAAATGAAAGCAGATAAGCAGGAAGGACAGCAAAGGATTAAAGAGAGCATTATTCTGGGAGGTTAAAATAAAGAGGGAGTGTGGGAATTTGATATGGGAGCTTGATCTAAATTTAAACTGTGGAGTTGAAGGTTTCCTACCCCACACAACTGATTTGGAAAATGTAACCAAGTCGACAGCAGACATAGTGTATTTAGAGTAAGCATTTTTATGATTTGAAGCATGCTTCAAGTGATGGTAATAATCCACTTTGTGTAGGTAGGGGCAAGCCTGATATTTTTCTGTGTGTATTTGTGGCTCCAGAGAGTCGGGCTAAAGTCAACACAACAAAGGAGAAAGCTCCTATTCTAACTGAAGGTCCATCAGCAACCCATTGGTATGCTTCCTGGATGAAGACTGATCTTAGGTTATAATCATTCCATTCACTGACTCTTTACTAGGATGCCTGGATCTAGGGCAGAAACATTAAGAGTACTATGACAGCCCAAGCTAAGAAAAGCATCTCAGTAAGAAAAATCAAGGCAGTTTTCACCACAAGCAGTAAAATATCAGAACTATGAGAAACATGTCATGTTTATGTGTCTATTTTAATGAACATTCTTATTTACAATGTGCCTGACTCTTTGCAATGCCACAGACTGTAGCCCGCCAGGCTCCTCTGTCCATGGAATTCTCTAGGCAAGAATACTGAAGTGGGTTGCCATTTCCTTCTCCAGGGGATCTTCCCAACCTAGGGATCAAACCTTGGTCTCCTGCATTGCAGGTGGATTCTTTACCATCTGAGCCCCCCAAGGAAGCCCCTAGAACATCTTACAATTCTTTTAAATGTTGTTCTTTATGTTAAATTCATTATCTCAGATCCATTCATTTGAAATATGTGATAATCGGTTCTAAATCTGAAATAAAAAAGGGAGGATTTGCCTCTCAGTAGTTTTAGTTTTCCCCTAATAGAAGACTTGCACTTTTTTTCTTTAATCAGACTGAACTACTATAGGAGCTTCCCCAGTGGCTCAGTTGGTAAAGAACCTGCCTGCCCAAGCAAGATGCAAGAGACTCAGATTCAATCCCTGGGTCAGGAAGATCCCCTGGAAAAGATATTATATAAAAAGCATGCTGGTGGCTCAGATGGTAAAGAATCTGCCTGCAATGTAGGAGACTAGGGTTTTGTCCCCGGGTTGGGAAGATCTCCTGGAGAAGAAAATGGCAATCTCCTCCAGTATTCTTGCCTGGGAAATCCCATGGACAGAGGAGCCTCATGGGCTACTGTCCACGGGATCACAAAGGAGTCAGACATGACAGAGGAGACTTTCCCTAATTGGGGGAGGAGCAATATAGGGGCTGGAGGTGGGAAGTACAAGCTTTTGGGTATAAGATGGGCTACAAGGATGTATTGTACGACACAGGGAGTACAGCCAATATTTTGTAATAACTGTAAAAAATTATAACAAGCACTAAGAACAGTACTTGGCACATAACAAGGGCTGCTGATGCTGCTCCTAAGTCGCCTCAGTTGTGTCCAACTCTGTGTGACCCCAGAGACGGCAGCTATATCATGTTAAATATTATGCTGTTCTTGTACTGAAATTAAGACTTGAAGAAAATAGCTTACCTCCTTAAGAACATACACTGTTATTAAAGACTTTTTAAAAATGTTTCCAGTTGTTCATTGGGTACAGTTGCAATCATGCAAGATGAAAAAAGTTCTAGAGATGTGATGTACAGCAATGTGCATACAGCTAACAGCACCATATCAAAAGTCATATTCTTGAGTAGAATAAATGACATTTACCTTTAGAGTCTCCATCTTCCTCTTCCTCAAAAAGATCATCTAGGTCTTTCTGCTCCACACAGGCCTCTCTCTACCTCATCAACCACTCCAAAGACCCAGTTGCTTCCCTTAAATCAGTCACCTAGGCTTGTTGATTAATTGTTTATTACCCTGGTATGGATGAGTTTCAGTCAGTGTATCTCTTCATTAGGCATTTGGCTTTTGTCCCTAATAGTCCATGAAAGGACTTGTAGAGAGAAGAAATTATAGGCACAGTCAAGCAGGTGAAGAGATCTTTGTGGGGTCAGGAAAACTCTTCACCGTTAGGTCAGTGTGGCAAAGTTCCTCTTGGGTGGAATCTTTCTTCTCATCCTTGAAGAACCAAAAGTTTTGGACTGAGAAGGATTCCTCTAGTAGGTGGAGGACAGACCTCCTCAATCAAATTACTCAGTGTCACTGAGAAAGGGGGTCACTTCTATGCAGCCCCAAGTCAAGTCAGAAGCTGAGGCTTCCCTTATTATTCTCACTGCTGATTAGATTTCTTGGAAGGAATCAGCTATTTGGTCCATTGGCTGTAAAGGTCTTAGAGAAACAGCCTTAGGAACCAAGTGTGAAATCAGAGTTTTGAAGAGCAAAATGGNTCCAACTGCTCAAGAGACATTTACACATGCATCCATTTACGCAAGCACTTCAAAGACCACATGGCAGCCTGGTTGGGAGGGGAGTTTGGGGGAGAAAGGATGCATGCATATGTATGGCTGAGTCCCTTAGCTGTTTACCTGAAACTATCACAACATTGTTAACCCCAATACAAAATAAAAAGTTTAATAATGAAAACAAAAACCACCTATGATTTCATCATTTTCCCAACCATCCTGTTCTCTTAGTGGCATTTCTCAATGGGACAGAGGATGGAGCAAGACGATCAGCATCTTCGCAGACGATCGGCATCTTCCCAGCAAGGGCTGAGGGCAGAGCAGACTTTCTTCCAGCAGGATCCCTCCAGACAGATGTGTGCACTGCAGCAGAGTGATCTGTTTAAAGATGCATAATTTCCTTGTTTATCCTGAGGGCAACAGGGGTTCAGTAAATGTTTTTAAAGTCCAAACTTCTTACCATGGTATACAAAAGTTTTCTTTGGCCACTCACAATCTTTCATTTCATACTATGGCTAAATAATAGCAACCCTTATTACTATGTTATATGCCTGGCATCATTCTAAGTGTGTATACCTATCTATTACTTCTTACAACAATCTTCTAAGGCAAGTTCTATTATTATTTCTATTTTACAGATGAGGAAACTGAGGCAAAAAGAGATTAAGTGCCTTGTCCAAGGTGACATAGCAGCAGTCTGAATTCAAACCTGTGCAGTATAGCTTTTAGATCATGATCTTTACTATTATATTGCCAAACAGAGCTATTTAGAGTTCCTGGAACATGCTATTCTGTTCTTAACCTTTGGCCTGTCTCTAGATAGATAGACAGATAGGTAGAAACAGCTTCCCTACATGCTTAGTAACTCCTACTCATCCTTCAGATCTTTGTACAGAAACCAACTCTTCTGGGAAGCTTTTTTCTAACTCCTGTGCCCACACCAGGCTCCCATGTTGGTGCCTCCCTTAGGGACTCCTACAGTATTCTGCCCTTGACCTTGTCATTGCACTTAGCACTCTACTGTGACTGCGGGTTAACTTGTCCATCTTCACTTTAAAACTGAAAGACTTTTAAGATAAGGGCAATGTCTCAGTATTTGTTGGGTCTCCATTGCTTTACACAGTGCCTTGCACATGGTAGGGGCTGAATGGTAGCAGAGGTAGGAGCTGAATAAATACTTGGCAAATGTTCAAATGACATCACCAGACAGGCTAACTTGAGGCTGAGTTGTCCAGATACTGGCCTAGGGCTCTTTTAATTGCTCCAGACCTGACTGGGAGTTGTTCCCAAACCTAAGTGTAGGACTGAGCTTAAGAGTGAGGGCTTGGGGATCCCAGCTGTTAGGACCAGAAGAGGGGAGATTGATGAGAGCCAGGAGGAGACTAAAGCATTAGCCTGGATAGGCGCCTGAAACGGATCTTATAAGTTGGATTAGGATATAAGAAAAATGAAAGCAGATAAGCAGGAAGGACAGCAAAGGATTAAAGAGAGCATTATTCTGGGAGGTTAAAATAAAGAGGGAGTGTGGGAATTTGATATGGGAGCTTGATCTAAATTTAAACTGTGGAGTTGAAGGTTTCCTACCCCACACAACTGATTTGGAAAATGTAACCAAGTCGACAGCAGACATAGTGTATTTAGAGTAAGCATTTTTATGATTTGAAGCATGCTTCAAGTGATGGTAATAATCCACTTTGTGTAGGTAGGGGCAAGCCTGATATTTTTCTGTGTGTATTTGTGGCTCCAGAGAGTCGGGCTAAAGTCAACACAACAAAGGAGAAAGCTCCTATTCTAACTGAAGGTCCATCAGCAACCCATTGGTATGCTTCCTGGATGAAGACTGATCTTAGGTTATAATCATTCCATTCACTGACTCTTTACTAGGATGCCTGGATCTAGGGCAGAAACATTAAGAGTACTATGACAGCCCAAGCTAAGAAAAGCATCTCAGTAAGAAAAATCAAGGCAGTTTTCACCACAAGCAGTAAAATATCAGAACTATGAGAAACATGTCATGTTTATGTGTCTATTTTAATGAACATTCTTATTTACAATGTGCCTGACTCTTTGCAATGCCACAGACTGTAGCCCGCCAGGCTCCTCTGTCCATGGAATTCTCTAGGCAAGAATACTGAAGTGGGTTGCCATTTCCTTCTCCAGGGGATCTTCCCAACCTAGGGATCAAACCTTGGTCTCCTGCATTGCAGGTGGATTCTTTACCATCTGAGCCCCCCAAGGAAGCCCCTAGAACATCTTACAATTCTTTTAAATGTTGTTCTTTATGTTAAATTCATTATCTCAGATCCATTCATTTGAAATATGTGATAATCGGTTCTAAATCTGAAATAAAAAAGGGAGGATTTGCCTCTCAGTAGTTTTAGTTTTCCCCTAATAGAAGACTTGCACTTTTTTTCTTTAATCAGACTGAACTACTATAGGAGCTTCCCCAGTGGCTCAGTTGGTAAAGAACCTGCCTGCCCAAGCAAGATGCAAGAGACTCAGATTCAATCCCTGGGTCAGGAAGATCCCCTGGAAAAGATATTATATAAAAAGCATGCTGGTGGCTCAGATGGTAAAGAATCTGCCTGCAATGTAGGAGACTAGGGTTTTGTCCCCGGGTTGGGAAGATCTCCTGGAGAAGAAAATGGCAATCTCCTCCAGTATTCTTGCCTGGGAAATCCCATGGACAGAGGAGCCTCATGGGCTACTGTCCACGGGATCACAAAGGAGTCAGACATGACAGAGGAGACTTTCCCTAATTGGGGGAGGAGCAATATAGGGGCTGGAGGTGGGAAGTACAAGCTTTTGGGTATAAGATGGGCTACAAGGATGTATTGTACGACACAGGGAGTACAGCCAATATTTTGTAATAACTGTAAAAAATTATAACAAGCACTAAGAACAGTACTTGGCACATAACAAGGGCTGCTGATGCTGCTCCTAAGTCGCCTCAGTTGTGTCCAACTCTGTGTGACCCCAGAGACGGCAGCTATATCATGTTAAATATTATGCTGTTCTTGTACTGAAATTAAGACTTGAAGAAAATAGCTTACCTCCTTAAGAACATACACTGTTATTAAAGACTTTTTAAAAATGTTTCCAGTTGTTCATTGGGTACAGTTGCAATCATGCAAGATGAAAAAAGTTCTAGAGATGTGATGTACAGCAACGTGCATACAGCTAACAGCACCATATCAAAAGTCATATTCTTGAGTAGAATAAATGACATTTACCTTTAGAGTCTCCATCTTCCTCTTCCTCAAAAAGATCATCTAGGTCTTTCTGCTCCACACAGGCCTCTCTCTACCTCATCAACCACTCCAAAGACCCAGTTGCTTCCCTTAAATCAGTCACCTAGGCTTGTTGATTAATTGTTTATTACCCTGGTATGGATGAGTTTCAGTCAGTGTATCTCTTCATTAGGCATTTGGCTTTTGTCCCTAATAGTCCATGAAAGGACTTGTAGAGAGAAGAAATTATAGGCACAGTCAAGCAGGTGAAGAGATCTTTGTGGGGTCAGGAAAACTCTTCACCGTTAGGTCAGTGTGGCAAAGTTCCTCTTGGGTGGAATCTTTCTTCTCATCCTTGAAGAACCAAAAGTTTTGGACTGAGAAGGATTCCTCTAGTAGGTGGAGGACAGACATCCTCAATCAAATTACTCAGTGTCACTGAGAAAGGGGGTCACTTCTATGCAGCCCCAAGTCAAGTCAGAAGCTGAGGCTTCCCTTATTATTCTCACTGCTGATTAGATTTCTTGGAAGGAATCAGCTATTTGGTCCATTGGCTGTAAAGGTCTTAGAGAAACAGCCTTAGGAACCAAGTGTGAAATCAGAGTTTTGAAGAGCAAAATGGCGCTGCATCCGTGCAAAGTTGACAATAAGGTCAGACTTTCTAGGAGTGAGATCTCAGTTGAACCTCACACTTTATTAAAAGTAACTCACACCCCAGACTCTATCCAATGAATCAAACTCTTTCAAGATGCTGTGCCATGTAACCCAGGGGACCAGTGCTTTCCACTGGTGGGTCTGAAACTTTGACATCAAGAATATCCAAACTCAGGTGAACGGGCATCTGCCCCAACCCACATTTAGACTCTAAAACCACTGCTATATACAACCTATACCTGAACTGACTTCAAGTAAGCTTTACGCCTCCTGCTGCCCTACCAAATACTGGGCCTCACCTGAGATGCTACTCCTCTGCTTTACCTGTAAAAAGGCCCAATAGGGAGATGTCAAGTATGACTGCTTTCTTTCCCCGAGATGGTTTTTTGCTCTCTTGGGGAAGGATGCTACACTCTAGCTCCTGGAATTCTATTCCCAGAAGATAATAGGAGCAGAGGAGCAAGAATCTTATTCTCACCATGAATGTCTAGGAGGGCATTCAGTCTGAACTCAGGGGCCCTCTGTCTCCTAGAACACAGCTCCCTGCTCCCTCAAGAATGGCTATGTCCTCACTTTTAACCCTGCATTTATCCCTTCCCTTCTTTTTCCCAAGACCCTCAGATATAGATCATGGATTCCCAGAATGTTTTCTCTAATTCCAGTTAGAATTAATTATGTATTTTGGCAACAAGCTTAACTTTCCTACAACTTATACCTTTATTCCTACTTTTTAATAATAAAAATTTTAACCGTCTTTAAATGTGACTCATCTCAATGGCTAAAGTAATACTACATTTATATTATTGGTATATTTTTATACTGAAATAAAGTTTTCATAGGTGTTCATCCTGTAAGACAGGCTTCATAGGTATTAGTCTTAGGAGATCTTTTGACTCTCATTTTTTATAATTAAGATCAATGACATTAATAGACATTTTAACCAACTTGTCAGCGGGGGAATAAACTTTGTGATTTTCTAAGAAGAACCTTGGCAAAATAGTGTTTACTTTTTTTTTTTTTTGGTTTATATGATGAAAGACATTCTCTTGGAGTTTTTAAACTATGGAATGAAATTTTAAGAGGAATTTGACAATGAAGGACATAGACTTTGGTGCTTTCTGTCTTCCTTGCTCCCCAAAACTCTCCATGCCCTAATCTAGATTTCTTGTCCCCTTTCTAGGTTCTGAGTCCAGTTCTGCTTGTGGCTGTAGGATATTCAAGAAGCCTGAAAATCAACCTTCAGTCAGTTATGCTCTGTCTGAACACATTTCCTGATTCTAATCACTGAGTTTTGACTTTGACTTTGTTCCCTGTGCACTATTTCCCATTTCTTACTTCTCTCTCAATAGCTTACCCCTTTCTCTCTCACTTCCACCACTTATTTTTTCCTAGTGTGCTCACCTTATTTTCTGCTTTAGTCCAGAATACGTTTGACTCTGTGTATTTCAGTTCAAAATGTGTAAGCAACAAAAATCCCAACAGTTTAATCAAAAAAAGTATGTTTTGTTTATTTGTTTTTGTTGGTTTTAATTGCAATAAATCTGGAGGCAGGACATCTAAGGCTGGAATTGTGGCTGCACAATATAAAAGAGTCAACCTATTTCTCTCTTTTTGTTCCACCATCCTTAGCATATTGCCTTTGATCATTATATATTGATGTAGCATGCAGCATGTTTGTATTCAAGGCTGGAAAACAAAAGGAAGAAAAGGTTCTTGCTAGTAATGGTTAGCCCTAACTTTGCTGACTAAGGTCCGTCTAATCAAGGCTATGGTTTTTCCAGTAGTCATGTATGGATGTGAGAGTTGGACTGTGAAGAAGGCTGAGTGCCGAAGAATTGATGCTTTTGAACTGTGGTGCTAGAGAAGACTCTTGAGAGTCCCTTGGTCTGCAAGGAGATCCAACCAGTCCATTCTGAAGGAGATCAACCCTGGGATTTCTTTGGAAGGAATGATGCTAAAGCTGAAACTCCAATACTTTGGCCACCTCATGCAAAGAGTTGACTCGTTGGAAAAGACTTTGCTGCTGGGAGGGATTGGGGGCAGGGGAAGAAGGGGAGGACAGAGGATGAGATGGCTGGATGGCATCACTGACTCGATGGACGCGAGTCTGAGTGAACTCCAGGATTTGGTGATGGACAGGGAGGCCTAGCATGCTACGATTCATGGGGTTGCAAGGAGTTGGACACGACTGAGCGACTGAACTGAACTGAACTGAATTATCAGGAAAGCAAAATAATTCCCCAAAGCCTGTCCCAACAGATATCCCGTAATATGTCTTGCTTTGGAATTGGATCACATGGCCACCCCCTGACTGTCAGGGAGGGAAGCTTTTTGGTGACAAGCAGCAGTATCTTCTGTAGTTCCCACTCTATTTATTCTAGGTCTGGGATCTATCTTGCTCTTGTCTTTCTTCGAACTAGAACAGTACCTCAAACCCTAGACCCATAACTGTGCAATCTGTTTCCAGGTCTCTGTTCTGCTGACCACCTCCCTGGGATTCTGTTCATCACTCCTCATGACTACACAGCTGTCACTCTCGGGAGACTGACTGAACAGGTTCCCACCATCAGCTTTGCTGGGCTCATCCTCCTCTAGTGCAGAACCACTCTGCACCAGACGCTTGGCCTGCAACTCTGAGCCCCTGCCCTTATGCCTAGGTGGCAGAACTGAGCTCTCATCCTGACCAGTCTCAGAGACAACTTCACTTTTCAGTCCTAGACTGCCTATGCTTTTATGTTCCTAGGAATATACCCACTACATGGTAAGCCCTCAGTAAGTTTTTCCTGAATGAATGCTCAGGTCTAGGGTAGACATGGATTAGAGCAAGAGAAGGTTACGTGCTTAGTCACACAGTTATGTCTGACTCTTTGTGACCCCATGGACTGTAGCCTGCCAGGCTTCTCTGTCCATGGGATTTTCCAGGCAAGAGTACTGGAGTGGATTGTCATCTCCTCCTCCAGGGGATATTCCCAACCCAGGGACTGAACCTGCATCTCCTGTGTCTCCTGATTGCAGGTGGATTTTTTACTGCTGAGCCATCGGAGAAGCCTCCAGAGAAGGTTAGGCAATGCCAGAAATTCAGATGGAATCATCCATGATAATTGTTCTATACGACACTCTAGGAGTACACATTTTTATGTGATAAAATCTGCATGAAAGTGACATGTTCTTCAGTTGCTCTTCTGCTTAGAGAATGCTGGAGGAAAAAGATTTTTCTCCCTACTTCCTAGAGCCTTAAACGAAGAGACAGACACACATCCTCACATGCACTGAGAGCTAAAAACTTTTTTGTTGGCCTTCTGTACATACAGTTTTAATGTCCCTGATTCTANAAACAAAGATCTCTCTGTTCTTTGTTCATTTTTATTTATTTAAGTTCAGTGAAGGCACCAGTCCTTTCCTCTGGAGGAATTACTCAGACAAAGGAAATCCCTGATCATTTGTAAGGACTGTTGAGTGGTTATAAGCCAAGAATTTAGAGAAAAGCATAAGCCATGTAAGCAATGTCTTGAGATTGCAGGATAAGAGGAAAATCAGTGAAAATATTCATTTATTCTGACAATTAGTGATCAAAACAGAAAAAAAAAAAAATAAGGAGTACACTCCAATTGTTTTATAGTAACAGCCTCAAACCCTGCACTATGAGTTCTACTTCCATTATTTGTACTCTAAAGAGACCCCCTTATCAGGCAGTCCTTCAGATCAAATAGAAAAACAGGAAGAATAACATCTTTCAATCTTTTCATCTGAACTTACACAATGGAAACTTTTTCCCAGTATTGTTCTTTTGAAATATTATAGTATAGTAAAACAGAAGGAAGTCAGATTTCAAAATCCACAGGGAAACAAAAGGGAAATAATATATTTTTATTCTTTCTCTACCTCCCATATAAGTCACGCTGTACCTGTTACTTAAGATTCTCTGAATGAATAGCATCAAAAAGTGACTCCATAAAATCAGTAAAACATACACTGCTTAATTCCTGTCAGAGGCATCATCGATACAGGAATATATTACCATTCAATGAAGTTTCAACTGCCAGCTACTGAGATGACCAAGATAAATAGCCAGCATCATCTTAATCTTCAAAAGGTACTTGTTCCTACTGTCATGAAAAATTCCTTCTCTCATGTGATGGAGTTTACCCTGTAAATTAAATCTCTCAAGTAATGGAAGAAATAACCCATGACACTAGTGAGGGAAATTAAATTAGAGTCACTAATAGCAGGTCAGCACCATCTGAGTAGAGGTAATGGAAGTGACCACATGAATGATAAGCAGGTCTTCGTGAGGCTGTGACAGTGTCTCCCAGAGGGTGTGATGAGCATTCATCTAGGTGGCAAGCAATTCACAGTCAAGACACTAACATGTTTATAGTGCAGTTCGACCCCCATCTATGCCAGAGCATGTCAGCCTTTCTGAAGACGATGTTCTAATTCCCTCGTGAAGGCCATTAGGAAGAGTTAAAAATGAGGCTCCCTGTTTTCTGGTTAAATCAATTTCTCATTGCCTAGAAACCTTTCTGGCCAGAGCAGATGACCTTTAGAGACAATAAGAATCCCAGAACTAGACTTAAATAACTTTATTTTCTAAAGTGTTAGAGGGAAACAAAAGGAAAATTGTTCTACAGTTCAACAATCAGAGGGTGGCTGAAACAAATGGAGTTATTTTAGCCTAGTTGTTAGGGCTTGGGGAGCACAGTAACATCAATGACAAAATAACCTATTATGTGGGAAAGTTAAAATGGTTCCTTGCACTTTCTAGGTAGCCCTTCTGGACCTCGGCAGTGATTTACTCTCTAACACCCAATTGAGATCACTGAACTTTTGATATAAAAACAATAACCAAGTAAATAATATGGCTGCTGAGAATGGGTACAAGAGCAGGAAGGAGGATTGGTAGAAAGGGGGATAAGCAGTCAAGAGTGACTTCTAGAAAACCACTGAGGATGATCTGATGACTGCCATGTAATCTATTACCTTTACTGAAATCTCAGATTATAAATGTAAGATCACAGTAAATCTCTGTATTGCCTGAAATATTGTCTAGGGTATTACCAGACTGAAATGCACACCTAAATTTTTCCATATCTGAGATGGTAATGCTCTGTCTGTTACAGTACAATGCTTTTCCTAAAAGACTGTCCCTAGAGTTACTGATTTACAAAGAGAAATTACTATTGCATAATTTCTATTCTGTTTGCTTTAGTTAAATAGTAATTAGGCATCACTGGTTATATTTTATATTTTTTCATTTATTTTTATTTATTCCATTAAATATGGAAAATAGAAAGCACAAAGGATAGAAAGTCATTTATAATAAATTGATTTTACTTTTAAAGTAGAAGTTTATTTCTTGATACATAAAACAGTACATGTTATTTTCGTTTTTAATAACTCAGTTTTTGCACAGTTAATCAAAATAAGCACAAACTTTGGATTTTGCTATTATCATGCTTCACAGGCATATGAAGTCAAATCAAAACCATAGCACTAGAGTCAGGAAAGAGAAAATGAATGGCAAGTTTAAACAGTATTTAATAGACTAGAAAACTTCAACACCATTTTGAAAAACACATGGCCTGCATATTTTTTGAATTTAGTAAGCCAGGAAATATGAACCTCAGGGAACATGGTGATTTAGTGGCTAAGCACTATGTCAAGTGATGAGTTCTGAGACCCCAAATCTTGCTAACTTCTTACATTACTAGGTCAAGTTACTTGTTTCTTTGGATCTGCTTTCTCAGCTATACAGTGAAATTATAAAAATAAAAATCTTATCAAATCTGTTTAGAAATAGGATTTTACCTGAGTTTTATTGGACATACTGAGTAAAACTCATTCATTTATAGCTGAGTAAAACAAGTGGAGCTGGAAATTCAAGTGCTGTGAAACATACATGGATTCATATTTAGTTCAAATATACACGCAATAATTAAAACTTGGCCCCACTTCCAACTCACTGGTTCTCATGCTTAATAAGATAAAGGAAGAAAGGGGTCCCCATTTAGCAAATGATGAAATTATTTATTTGAAATATTCATTTTCAGTTATGGCTCTATTTTTATCAAAATAGAATCTTTTAGCTATTAGTAGCAGTTTTCAATGGCAACCCACTCCAGTGTTCTTGCCTGGAGAATCCCAGGGACCGGGAGCCTGGTGGGCTGCCGTCTATGGGGTCACACAGAGTCGGACACAACTGAAGAGACTTGGCAGCAGCAACAGCAGCAGCAGCAGTTTTCTTAAAACAGCATATGAGAAATTTAGTAAAGAGTACAAAATTGGAGAAAATAAGTCTTTATTTCTTTGTGGGAAAAGATATAAATTNGTCAGGAAAGAGAAAATGAATGGCAAGTTTAAACAGTATTTAATAGACTAGAAAACTTCAACACCATTTTGAAAAACACATGGCCTGCATATTTCTTGAATTTAGTAAGCCAGGAAATATGAACCTCAGGGAACATGGTGATTTAGTGGCTAAGCACTATGTCAAGTGATGAGTTCTGAGACCCCAAATCTTGCTAACTTCTTACATTACTAGGTCAAGTTACTTGTTTCTTTGGATCTGCTTTCTCAGCTATACAGTGAAATTATAAAAATAAAAATCTTATCAAATCTGTTTAGAAATAGGATTTTACCTGAGTTTTATTGGACATACTGAGTAAAACTCATTCATTTATAGCTGAGTAAAACAAGTGGAGCTGGAAATTCAAGTGCTGTGAAACATACATGGATTCATATTTAGTTCAAATATACACGCAATAATTAAAACTTGGCCCCACTTCCAACTCACTGGTTCTCATGCTTAATAAGATAAAGGAAGAAAGGGGTCCCCATTTAGCAAATGATGAAATTATTTATTTGAAATATTCATTTTCAGTTATGGCTCTATTTTTATCAAAATAGAATCTTTAAGCTATTAGTAGCAGTTTTCAATGGCAACCCACTCCAGTGTTCTTGCCTGGAGAATCCCAGGGACCGGGAGCCTGGTGGGCTGCCGTCTATGGGGTCACACAGAGTCGGACACAACTGAAGAGACTTGGCAGCAGCAACAGCAGCAGCAGCAGTTTTCTTAAAACAGCATATGAGAAATTTAGTAAAGAGTACAAAATTGGAGAAAATAAGTCTTTATTTCTTTGTGGGAAAAGATATAAATTTATTTACTTATTATAACTTTTTTTTAATAGATCTTTTCATTTTGAAATGAGCTGAGCAAGACCGATTGGCCCTAACAAGGTTAGTTTAAAAATTCAATGAAAAGTTATTATTTGTTATCTGTCATAAATACAAAGAAAGATCGATTTCCTCCTCTCTCAGAATTGTCTATTCAATACAGTAACACAGGAAATTGTTGACAATATAGCAGATATTGAAACATTAATATTAAATTTTACTTTAACTTTTAGTTTTGCTTTAAAAATATATGCAATATAAATATATAATTCTTATACATACTTGGACATACATACTTACACACAACACACACATACATACACATATATAGTCATCATCATAATAATATAGTTGGAATATGGGTAATTTTCTTTCTTTTCTGAATTCTTCTGCATGTACTTTTTTTCTACTGTAAACATAGATAGCTTTTAATTTTAAAATGTAACAAAATAAATGTAAATCCTCATTCACCAATGTAGAAGAGGTGTGCTAATTCATATTCTAATAATTCTCTTGTATTAATCATTTTTCCTAGGTAATTTTAAGTTAAAAAATGTAAGATAATGTAATTAACATTAAAATAGGCCAATCTCTTTAAAAATTATAAAATTAATAACATTATTTTGCATTTTGTATTCTTATATTGTTAAGTAATGCAAAATTTTGGTTAACCTTTTTGATTTAATCCACCAATTGTGAAATGTTTTCTGCAAAAAATATATAATTTTTCTATGCCATTGAGACAGGTAAAACAATTAGATATTTCCCATATGAATTGGGTATTACTTAGCCAGCTATCAGCTAGAGTAATTGACAGATTTGCCAATATAATGTGTACAGAGCCCAGGCAATCAAATATAAATAGTGAATTGAGAAATTGGGCAAGACCTGAATAGGGAGTGGTGGAGAGTGAACCATAAACTAGTTTACTCAGCTGATTGCTGCCATGTGGCAGTGGTGGCTCATTGAAGGAGAAGCATTAGGTTTCGTGAGCAAAAACAAAAACAGATTTTCAGTTGCAGTCTAGAGATTTTCTAAAGCTTTATGTAAGTTAAGCAAAAATAACTGTGCTAGTCAAATATAATTTATTATAAACTTGCTCTAATTAGTGTTAGACTTGAGTATTTCAAATATACTTGATTCCTGAATATTATATTTGTGGCCATATAAATTGCCCATTCAGATTTTCATAAATCCTAACATCTACTCCCTAAAGAATGATTATCTATATGGTCAATTTGTATTTATAAAATACTTTCATATTTGCATGGGTAAATTACTATTATTTATTGAGAATTAATCTAATTTCATAAATCAAAAAGGATAAAAAATATCTCTGGAAGAATCCTCATTAATGATCCCAAAAGATATAATACATGAGTATTTATTTTAAGAATTTTAAAAATAATTTGTTCAACCAAATTAAATCTTACCAGTATTAACTACTTGTGTCCTAGTCATTTAAAATAGTTGCTTACCATGTAGCAACTTCATTCTTATTTATTTTGATGTTCAAAGTGCTATCAATAATGAACATGGTATTTCATGTAAGTCTCAAATACTAATTCTAATATATACATATACCTATGTAATGCACCATTAAGGAAAAGACCATCACCATAAAATCTTCCAGATAAGAACCTCTGTGTCACATGAAAAAGTCATTCCATCAATATAGTAATTCCTTTTGCTGGTTAATCACTTAATCTTAGGCTTTTCTTTGATTTAATTGACATACACTGATTTACTGCTAATACCAAAAAAAAAAAAAAAGGTGATGTCAGTTTATAGAATATGGATTTAGTTTCATGATTGAGATACAGTCAGGAAATTGAACCTTCACTCCTTTATTAACATTAATTCAACATATTTTTATATGGTAATTATTATGAGCTAGCCCATGTTCCAAGGACAGTGGATAAAGTGAAGGATCTGATTTCATGATTCAAGCACAATAAGGCAGACAATTAAAAAAGAAGAAGAAAATGTCAGAGAACAGTGAATCTTCTGTAAACAATTAAAGTAATGTGATAGAGTGTCAGGGTCACCTTAGATTAAGTGGTCAAGGAAATCTTTTCCCATGACATTTAAACTGAGCCTTGAATTATCCTCCCCCCACCCTGCACCTCCCACCTCCCCTACACACATAACCATGAAAGGATCAGAAGACACAATTCCAGGAACAGACAGACCAATGTGGCTGGGGTCAGTGGGCAAAGAGAGGGTACTGAGGCAAGAAGTCCAGGACTTATCCAGAGACAGAGACCAGTCCATAGGAGACACTGTAGGGCAAGGAAGGAAGTGGAGTTTGCTCTAAATGTATGTGGGAAGTTACACGATTTAATGTCTGTCTTTCAAAAGATCCCTCTGCTAACTCTGTGGAGAATGAACTACGGGGAGGCAGAAGTGCAAATAGACAAGTATTACAGGGAGGGATAATGATGGGTTGGACTATGTATTGTTGGAAGTAGAGAAGATATGTTTTTGCAGGTAGAATCAATTTCACTTGCTTACAGTTTGGATGTGGGAAAGCAAGGGGCAAGAGGAAGTGCAGACTCCTCATAGATTTTTGACTTGAGCAGTTGGGTAGGTGTGCTGTGCCTAGTCGCTCAGTTGTGTCCAGCTCTTTGCCACCCCATGGACTGCAGACTGCCAGGCTCCTCTGTCCATGGTAAAACTACTATTTACTGAGATGGAAAAATGGGGGAGAAACCAATTTGAGTTAAGAGATGAGAAATATGTTTCAGAACAAATTAAGTTTGACTTTTAGATATCCTACAAGAATCAGAGAGTTGGATATCTGAGTCCAGAGTCTTGGAAAAATGTCTTGATGGCAGCCAGCATAAGGATAGTATATAAGTTAATGGTCCAGGATGATGTTACCTAGGAAGACTGTGTAGTCCAAAAACAAAGAGCCCAAAGACTAAGCCTTGGGGCATTCCAAACTTAAACATCAGGGAGGGGGAACCAGCAAAGAAGTCAAAGAAGGAACACCCAGTGAAGTGGATGAAAAAAACAGAAGCTAAGAGAAGAACATTTCAAGAACAAAGTGGTTAACTCTGTTGAATGTTTCTAAGGTCAAATAAGAAACTGGCAGAGAAACTGGCCACTGGATTTGCCAACATGATGATCAATCACAAGACAGTACCTGACATGGAGAAATAGAATGGATTGAAGCGTGAACTAAAGGTGATTTATCAGAGCCAATGACGATAAACAACTCTTTCAAGTTTTACTTTGAAGACAAGTGGAGAAATGGAGCAGTACCAGCAGGAGAAAAAATTATACTTTGTTCTGTTTGTTTTAATATACGCCACACTGATGTTACCTGGTGACCAGAACAGTTTAAAGTTCTGCTCAGCTTTACTAAACTTTAGACAAGCTTCTTCCTGATAGACTCCTGACCTCCCCTTTTAGAGTATTTACATTAGAACACTTACAGTCATAAACTCATTCTCTGACCCATTTTAATATAACTTTTTAAAGGCTCTTTATGTTTCATAAAACAAGACTATCTTTCTCAGTGACCTGGGAGCCATCTCTTTGAACTGTAATCAAGAAAGATAGAGTCCCCATTTCCTAGTCTTTGGGAAAGTAATAGCCTAAATTCTGTGGGGGCTTTGCTTCAAGTTGTAAAACTGTCACTTTTCATAGTTCAGTGGTGTCTAATTCTTTGCGGCCCTATGGACTGTAGCCCACTAGGGTCTCCTGTCCATGGGATTCTCCAAGCAAGAAAACTGGAGTGGGTTACCATTCCCTCCTCCAGGGGCTCTTCCCAACCCAGGGATGGAACCTGTATCTCCAGCATTGGCAGGTGAGCTTTCTACCACTAGTTCTAGCTTGTGTAGTTTATTAGCAAACACAGATGACCTATGACTTCCTTCTAACATTCTCCAGTATTCTTCCATAAGCTCACCTCTGCCTTTAAAAAGCAGCTCATCATTTTGCAGTAATTGAGTTCTAGCCTTACTCTTCTATGGCAACAGCCTTTAATAAATTCTTCCTCCCTTGCTTCACTTTGTCCATGACAATTAGGGCCCTCTAGATTTACCCTGCACTTTCTCCACCTACTCAATATGCTCCCTTGCCCTCTACCTTCCTTTGAGTTCCCCTATAAGGAACACAAACAGGAGATCCCAGAGGGAAGGCTTTGATGGGAGCATTGCAGTAGGCAGAAATGGTAGGTTCAGATGAGAGTTGGCTGGTAGATCTGATTGGAGTGAGATCATGAGGCAATTCTTAATCTCCAGTTGTCTGCAAGTGTATGAGGCAAGGTCACAAAAGGTGAGTGAGTTGTGGTGAGGTCTAGGAGCTTTGAAGGGAGGTGCAATGTGGTCTTTGTGAGGCATAGAAGAACCAAAGCATGTTAGCCTGGCCATCTACGAATGCAGGTGAATATTTAGTGCCCTTTCAGATTTATGTTCATGATTCAGAAGGAGAATAATAAGCAGAACTGATTGTTCTTTCTCCTGGATGTATATTAAGACAGATAGTTGAGCATAACCAAGGTCAAAGTCTAACTAAACTAGTCTGAGAGTAGGAAAGAGAGATGAGAGAGAGTTAGATAGTTGGCAAGGGATTGAAAATAATAATAATCCACAGAATCTGACCTGGATACAGTGAAAAATGAGAACCAAGTATCACATAAGGATATCATATAACAGGTACAGTCAAAGCTATGGTTTTTTCCAGTAGTCATGCACAAATGTGAGAGTTGGACCATAAAGAAGGCTGAGCACCAAAGAACTGATGCTTTTGAATTGTCATGCTGGAGAAGACTCTTGAGAGTCCCTTGGACTGCAAGAAGATCAAACCAGTCAACCCTAAAGGAAATCAACCCTGAATATTCATTGGAAGGACTGATGCTGAAGCTGAAGCTCCAATACTTTGGCCACCTGGACTCATTGGAAAAGACCTTAATGCTAGGAAAGAATCAAAGCAAAAGGAGAAGGGGACAGCTGAAAAGGAGATGGTTAAAGAGCCCCACCAACTCAATGGACATGAATCTGAGCAAACTCTCAGAGACAGTAGAAGACAGAGGAGCATGGCATGCTCCAGTCTGTGGGGTCACAAAGAGTCAAGCACAGCCTGGCATGTGAACAACAGATGCTTGCAACAGGATAAAGTCTGCCCAACAAAACAAATATGTAATACAGATTTTCCTTAAGAGGAAATGAGCAAGTTCACTTTATCTTCTAACAGGGAAAATAAAAACAACCCAATTTGTATTTATTGATCATTTGTTTGAATAAAAATGTGCTAAGCAGCTAAAACAAAAGGAAGAAAAAGAAAGTGTGCCTGAAACTTTTCTAATTTCATTCACTTCCAAAGAAACAAAGATGAGCAGATGGGCCTGAAGATAGAGAGTCCCAGTGTGGTCTGCAAGGACGCTAAGAAACCTGATTATAGCATGAATGCGCTCCACCTGCTTCTGGGGAGGGGTATGAGAAAGTGCTAAGGCATCCTCCCTTTGAATTACATGCCCCCAAAGTACCCATTTTGAAAGTACATATATATAATGTATTATATATATATGTATACATATTTATATTTATACACATATATAAGCAAGTATATGTACATTTTATATACATACATACATAAGGGGCTTCCCAGGTGGCACAGTGGTAAACAATCTGCCTGCCAGTGCAGGAGACACAGGACACATGGGTTTGATCCCTGGGTCGGGAAGATCCTCTGGAGGAATAAATGGTAACCACTCCAGCATTCTTGCTGAGAAAAATCCCATGTACAAAGGAGCCTGGTAGGCTACAGTTCATGGGGTCCCAAAGAGACAGACATGACTTAGCAACTGAACATGCATGTATACATAAATCAAATTAAAGAACCACCAGATCAAGACTTTGAGATTTTTTTTTCCAGCTCCAACAAAACAATGTTCAGTAAACAGAGCTTGGCTATAGTGAATCAACAAGGGTTTAAACTGGTGTGCTCAAGCTCCCTTCTTTCAGCTCCATATAATGTCAGATGAATCCCTTTGCATTCTCAAGGCTTCGGTTTCCTTATCTATAAAATAAGGAACCTGAAACCTTCATTTCTTCTATAGCTTTCATTCCCGCCACAATGGAACAATTAAAAGTAGTTTCTTAAAGATGGAGTGATACAATTAGACTGGATAAGTACGGAAATAGCTGACTATAAAGTACCTCACAAGTAAAGAAGTGTTTTTTATATTAGTAGGAACATATTGCTGTTATTTATACAAAGAAAACAGCATTTCAGAAAGATCCCACTACCTGCTCATTCTGCATCCATCTGCATTGATAGATGCAACTTTGTACCTATACGTATTTGACTTCAAATTACTCAAACTAGGTTACAGATGTCATTGTCATTCTATCTTCCTTCCATATTACTCATCCCAGTTAACATCTAATAGAGTATTTAGGGAGCATTAACTGATCCTTCCCTCATCTCTTAAAATAACAGTATACTCAATATAGCACCAAAGACATAAAGAAGTAGAACATATAACCCTTTCTCTAAAACCATTTAAATTATTGCTGGACATAAAAGATATTTATTGAATTTCTACCACAATACCAAAACCATTCTGTAAGATAAATATGAATAGAGAACCATTACAAAAAATGAATACGACTAGCGTGAGACATTCAACTAGAATCTAGAATCAACAGTCTCTCACTTCTCTTCAGTATATCCCAATATGTACGTTCAGATCACCACAGCTTGTAAATATATATTTATGCGCTGGTTTCAACAGTATGCACATTGGAGCAAAAAAAAAAAAAATCCAAAGAAGACAAGGAAATGGACAAAGGTTGTGACTGACAGAAAATTCATCACCTCTCCTTCCTGCCCCTAGGCCATGGCACCAAGGTCTTAGAGCATTAGGTTAGCAGCATTTACTCATTTATAATGGAAAGTTAGCAGCATAGGCTGAAAGGATAGACAGAGAAGGAAATAGAACTGAATGATGGCTAAAGCCTTGGGGAATTACTGTTCACAAACAGTAAATGGGAAGAAGAAAAAGAGTCATCCAGAGGAACCTTTTTTAACAAACCTAAAAAATAAGAGGGTAGTATTCAATGATTTTACATATTATCAGCTTCCTTTGGGGACCAGTTTTTATTTCATATTTTTGACAGAATATATTTGTAGCAATTTTACTCAGTCACCAACTGCTATTTCACAAATTAATACATGGCACTTGACACAAAATGCCAAAGGAAAAAGAAAAGAAAAATTACTTCTTGTGTAATGATATAATGCTTTCCAATGTTTGTAAAACACCTTTCTACCTAACAGCATTTTGTGACTCATCTACACCCTTCACGTGCATTCTCACAACCCATCTGGGAGCTCATTAATATGGGAGTCATGTGCACGGATCCAGCACTAATACTTGCTTAGCATCACAGCATCTTCCCCACAGGAAAGAAAGCATGCACACACAAACACACACACATGCACACACACACAAAAGGGACTAATATAAGGCGAATGTGTTTCTAGCCAGCATATCTAAAATGTTTAGTTTAAGTAGAGTCAAATTTCATTGTAAGTCAACCCCCCGGGAAGCACTGTTCGAAATGCCAGCATTGGTTTTGGAGAAATTATTCTAGAACAGCCATAGTAAATCTCAAATGGTAGCATCCAACCTCTTAGACACTGGTCATTTAATCCTTTGGCATGGCATTCTGCTCCTATAGGGTGTCTGTCTTTATGCCCATTAAGTCCATGCTACTCTGGGTGTCATTTACAGCCATCATTTGGGGGCTTTCCAACCATCACTTACACTAATTTCAAATATCCTGGGACTTAGTCCAATGTTAAAAATGTATTGTTTTCTAAAAGAACCTCTTAATGTGTCATCAGAAGACTAATTCTCTCTAAAAGAATAATTATGCAGCCCAGGGACACAGAACAGAGGTTTGATTCCAAATAATAAAGCAAATTTAACTCCCCAAGCATACAAGCTGTTGCTGCTTTTGAATAAAAGCACAAATTTGGATCAAAATCCAGTTGCTAGCCCTTTTGTTATTTGACTCACTAGCTGATCAGATCTGAATTCCAATGGAAAGACAAAATACTGCACTCAATAAGATATGGGCTTAACTTTTCTCCTTCTGATTCAGAAGAAGACTAGCAACATTTGGTGCCCTTCTGACTTCTGCAGGGCTGACTATGTGAGAATATCAGAGCTTTCATCTTTTGTATAAGATCCTGGAAGCATTTATCTAGCCAGCAACAAAAGCAAGAAATTCTAGATCTGCGACTTCAAACTTGCAAATCAAAAGCCACTTGACTGTCACATGCATTTTATATGAATAGCTCAATGTACTGAAAAACATTCTTCTACTTGATTATTCATAGATGAAGCACACATTCCAAGTCTCCTCTGTCCTTTATTAATTATACCAGCTTAATTATACAGTAGGTATTTAGTTTGCAATAAGTTGTGTTTGGCGGAGGAAGGAATATTTACCTGCATTCTAAAAATGAAATACTGTGCAACTGCTCCCTGTCAACTAGAATGAATCATTTTAAATCTCTTGCAAAGAATGAAGACCTTGTCCCACCTAACGTCTCTGACTCTGACTAGAAACCAGA
>SJYW01037669.1:0-10690 GCA_006410735.1 Raphicerus campestris | reverse complement strand
CAGTGACTATTTCTGCCAGTATTGAAGAACTGAACTCTTATCAGCCTTGACCTCAAGAAGCATCCCCTGCCCAGATGGAAGATAAAAAACCACATATTTTGCACGCTTGAAGTCAGGAGACCACCCTGACCACACATGTGCAGAAAGTCTTCTTCGAGGTAAAAAAGGGAGTGATCCTAACTGATGTTCACTACCCATAGGCCTCTTTGATAGAATCCAGCTTGGCTAAGAGATGTGTGTGCACATGGGAGGATCCTGAGGTATATCAGATATGGACTCGGAACCAGGCAAATCAAAATGATTGGCAAAGGAAACCTGGAAGAAATGTCCCTGTTACTGAGTCCAAGTTCATTCTGCTTGCTGCAAGACAGGCCAATGAATTCAACAGATGACACGTTGAGGCAAGAGACTTTAGTCTGGGAGCTGGCAGACCAAGAAGATGGCAGGATAGTGCCTTAAAATAACCGTCTTATTAGGGTCTGGATGCCAGGTTCTTTTATAAATCAGAGAGAAAGAAGCAATGAGGAAGGAAAATCAAAAGGCAGCATTGAGAGGGAGATGAAGTGGGGAAGTAAAACGAAAGGGTCTTCAGTCTTGTAAAACATCTCCAAGGGAATGTCCAGCCTTTGGAAGGGGTGTGCTAATTTCTTCTGTTCACAGGTGGGCAGGGATAAACTATCTCTCTATGAGCTGAACAAAGGCACATTAATTTGCAGTCAAGCAGAGTGGCAGGGTCCTCCAGGCAAGCCATTGAGTATGATTATAATCATAAAAGCAACAAAAAGCAAGTCAGAGAAACAGTTTCCAACAAGGAGTTAGAATTGGCTTTCTCCCTGCAACACCCTCATAAAAGTAATTCAAGCTATCACAAGGCAAGACTCAGTCACTTTCACTCTGAGTCTGCGCATGTGTCTATCCACCCATACTGTACTCCTTTTTCCTCCTAATAAATAGTTTATTTGTTTCACCACTTCCAGACTTTGCGGAAATTCTTTTTCTGCAAAGCCAGAGTCAGGGCCTGGTCACAGACCACTGGTCTAATGGCTGGGATTCTGTGCTCTCACCCCCACCGTCTGACTTCAGTCTCTGGCTGGAAACTGAAGTTCTGCTTCAAGCCACTTAATGAGGAAGAGAAGCAGCTGACATATGACATAGACTGCTTCTACACAAGACATTGGGTCAAGACTTCCCATTTTAATTGTAAGAAAAACGCCGCGGGAAGAAAAAGCCACCTCTGGGGACCATAGATGGAAGCCTTTATTGGGCGGTCGGTCGCTCTCGGGCAGAACTCCTGGGGGAGGGAGAGGGAATGAGACAAAGGGAGTCCGCGAGGTCTGAAAGGTGGGGCGGGGGGGTGTTTTATAGCCAGGGCTGGCGCCCGAGCCAGGTTCTCCCATATAAGGTAGCAAGCGCGGGCTACAGCGGTGATTGGTGTCCAGGGGCTCCGTGCCAGCCTCTGATTGGGCCAGGCTATGGAGGGTTGGTCTCTGGAAGTCTGGTCTGCCTCCGGTTCCGGTTTGGTCATCGGCCAACTGTTGGGACTTGCCCGGGCTTTTCTGGGCATGTCCGGAGCGTGCCTAGACATACCCGACCCCACATTAATTAAACATAAAACCCTTTCTTTTCTTTCTTTCCTTTACTCTGGCATTGGCATGTAAAAATAATGCCATCGCCCTGTACATTCACTGTCGGAAGGGGTGGTGGTAATCTTTCGAGACTGCAGGATTTGTCATAAAAGAAACTCTGATACGTCTGAGATGCTGAGGACCCTGTTGTCCTCACTATGACCGATTTTTCTTCTATTCCTGATGTCATTATGATCTTGTATTTCTGCCCATTACAAATTTCACCCAGATTTTCAGTGCCTCAGTTTATCTGGAATAAACGCAGCCCCCTTTTGTGTCAGACTCTGAGCTTCTGTGGGTCCATTTCCCTGTTTCTGGTTAACAGCCCCAAACTTGAGAAACCTTGTTTCCAGGCTCTACACAAAGAAAGCAACACAAGGCAAGAGTAATAAGAAGAAAACCGTTTGTGGCTTTTACTGGCCTACTTTTCCAGTCTTAAGCCACAGACTCAAATGGAAATTACCAAGAGGCATTCATGATTCAAAATGAGCTTTTCTGGCAGATCACTGTTGCTTTGGCTAGGAGTAAGTGAAAATGAGTCTATGACCAGAAACCTTTCTTTAGCTCTTGAAGATACTGCAGAATCTACTGCTAAGGCAGGAGCTGCCGAACAAAAATCCTTAGACTCTCTGGCCAAAACTTTTCCTAATATTAGGATATTATCCCTGATTATCTTTTAGCTGAGCAAAGAGATGTCTGTGCTGTGGCCAACATCACCTGCTGCTCCTAGATTAACATTTCTGGGGAAATTGAGGCTCAGGTATGGAAGATCAGAGTGAGCCACTGGCTTAAAAAAGTGACTCCTTCAACAGGGTCTTCCTTGAACTTGTTTGATTTTGGTTTTGCTTTTGGGACCATGGCTCTGAAATGCACTCCTAATGTTGGGAATTACCCTGCTCATAACAATAAAAGACGCTTACTCCTTGGTAGAAAAGTTACGACCAACTTAGATAGTATATTCAAAAGCAGAGACATTACTTTGCCAACTAAGGTCCGTCTAGTCAAGGCTATGGTTTTTCATGTGGTCATGTGTGGATGTGAGAGTTGGACTGTGAAGAAGGCTGAGCACCGAAGAATTGATGCTTTTGAACTGTGGTGTTGGAGAAGACTCTTGAGAGTCCCTTGGACTGCAAGGAGATCCAACCAACCCATTCTGAAGGAGATCAACCCTGGGATTTCTTTGGAAGGAATGATGCTGAAGCTGAAACTCCAGTACTTTGGCCACCTCATGTGAGGGGTTGACTCATTGGAAAAGACTGATGCTGGGAGGGATTAGGGGCAGGAGGAGAAGGGGACAACAGAGGATGAGATGGCTGGATGGCGTCATGGACTCGATGGATGTGAGTCTGAGTGAACTCCGAGAGATGGTGATGAACAGGGAGACCTGGCATGCTGCGATTCATGAGGTCGCAAAGAGTCAGACACGACTGAGCGACTGAACTTTCGAACTTTCTTTCTAACAATCACAGTCATCTCCCTAGTGCACTGTATTTCCTCAAAAGCTTTCAATGCATGTTTGCAGCTGCTCATCACAAAGCAAATGTTCTTTCTAAGGCTGAAACATCAAAAAGGGGACAAAGAGAATAACCAGCTTAAGAAATGTGAATCTGAAGTCCTGACCTATGAAGGTCACAGAGATTCAGCAAAAAGTGTCATGTGACTACGACACAGAGGATCAGTAAAAGCTGTAAGAAACAGAGACAAGTAGCTGGTAGTGATGCTAATGGCTTTAATTTTAATCTCTCAGTTAAAGTGAAAGTCTGATCAAAAGGGAGGAATTATTTTTAAAAAGAAGAAGGAAAGAAAAGAAACAGCAAACACCAAATGGAGTCAACCTGTACTAAGTCCCAGGTCAGCAAATCAGGACTTAACTCCTAACCTAATAGAAGTGTCAGCCTCTGCTGGGGATGCGAACTTAAACTGGTCAGTCTGGAATTTCCTGGTTAGCACTGCTGAGGCAGTCCTCTAATAGACTTGTTCTGTCCCCCATAGGAACGTGACCTTGACTGAAACAATGCAGTAAGAATATTTTTTAAAGCTTATCGTGAAAACTTTTTTCTAATTGGAGGATAATTACTTCACATTGCTGTGTTATTTTCTGCTGAACAATGTGAGTCAGCTAAAAGTATATATATATATCCTCTCCCTCTGACCCCCCATCCCACCCCTCTCTGTCATCACAGAGCACCAAGTTAAGCTCCTTGTGTGTATTAGAAACTTCCTTTTCCTGCCCTCTTCTGCCTGTAGAATCCTCAGAGCTCCTCCTCAGAGCTCCATTCCATTTGTTAGATGGAAGGCTGCTTGATTCATGAATTATTGAATAAAGCCAGATCATTAAATTTACTTACCTGAATGTTGTTTTTAAGAACATGTATAACTCATGTATACATGAGAGATACCCAGGGGAATATGAGTGATTCCCAGAGGTGGCTTAAAACTGCAACTTATATGGCATCTTCTAATAAAGACAAAGAAAAGAAAGGTGTGTATGTGATAGGGATGGAGGAGAATCTGAGGAGGTGACCAGGAAAAATATAGGTAACAAGAGAATAATACAAATTTAGGCCCATGCCTTCTCCATTGATGAAGGTTTCAAGTTGTTGGGGATGAGGGCTGATTAACCTTTGTCCCTCTTGGTAGAGAGGGTAAGGGGTCATGATGATAAATTTATGTCCTACTTTTAGGCAAATTGTGTGAAGGGCAGAGAGTTCTTATTTTTGCTTCTTCTCAACTTCTTTCAGCATAAAATGATTCTAAAGCCAAAGTGGCATCTTTTGGGGTGTCATATTCAGCTAGATTTCTTTTTAATTTGTTTATTGAGTGAAAAAAAAATTACAGCCTTGAAGTTGAGAATTACATTTTGTTTGATGAAAACTTGCTGAGGGCTTAAGCCTGGGAGGCAGCCTCTCATGTAGCTCTGAGAGAGTGCTCCGAAGTGGTTAAGGGAGAAGCCAGGATATATGGGCAACAAACAAACAAATGAAAAAGCAGGCAGTGAGCATCAGAAAGATTACTGCTCATTAGAGAAAACCAGACATCTCAGGTTCATGAATTTACTGCTTTACTGTGTATGGGAAAACGCAAGAGTCTGGGCTTATTAGGGGAGCCACTGACCAAAACCACCTGCCCTGGCCAGGCCCGATACTAACCATTCACTTCAGTTAGGTTACAACAGAGGTCCTGGTAAGGAATATGGAACTAATAAGCTACCACCAACCAGAAGAATTTGGGAAAGGTCAAAGGGAGAGAAGAGATGCCAGTCCATATGTCCTAAAATCCTCCCAGATTCCTCCTCACTGGAATCCATCTTGGCTGAATGATGCGCATGCAACTACGCAGGACCCTGAGTCAGAACGATTGGCCTGAGACAACCGGGAAACTAACCCTATTACCATCAGACTTGAGATTGTGAGCCACCTGGCAGAGCAGTTCTCCTGGCTTCCCTTACCCTTCTGCTTGCCACTTGTACTTCCCTTCCTAATAAGAAGTCTTTAGTCTCTTGCTTGTCAGCATGCGTGTCACCTTGGACGATTCATCTCCAAGTGTTAGACAAGACCTGCTCTCTGGCTTTGGAAGGGGTCCCCCTTCCTGCAGTAGGCTCATTGAAATCATTCCTTTGACATTCATCTTAACTACTGAGGGCCAGTATCCTATTTTTCTTCTTCTTGAATTCCTTCAGGTTGCACAGTTGAGGCAGCTACGGTGTGTGATGACTTGATGGTTGCTACATCCTTTATTTACTGATATGGCAGGTGACATATTTTGTCCACATATTTAACCAAGTTTTATTTTTTAAAAATTGAAGCACATTGCTTTACAATGATTCAGGAGTACAGGTATATATACGTGAATATACATATATGTATCTCTGAAGGGCTTCCCTGGTGGCTCAGACAGTAAAGCGTCTGGGTCGGGAAGATCCCCTGGAGAAGGAAATGGTAATCCACTCCAGTACTATTGCCTGGAAAAATCCCATGGACAGAGGAGCCTGGTAGGCTACAGTGCATGGGGTCGCAAAAGAGTCAGACAGGACTGAAGGACGTCACTTTCACTATCTCTGAAGGGGGCACTAGGAGAGTGTTCAGTTCAGTACAGTTCAGTTGCTCAGTTGTGTCCAACTCTTTGTGACCCCATGAGCTGCAGTACGCCAGGCCTCCCTGTCCAAAACCAGCTCCTGGAGTTCACCTAACTCATGTTCATCGAGTCGGTGATGCCATCCAGCCATCTCATCCTCTGTCGTCCCCTTCTCCTCTTGTCCCCATTCCTCCCAACATCAGAGTCTTTCCTGATGAGTCAACTCTTCGCATGAGGTGACCAAAGTACTGGAGTTTCAGCTTTAGCATCATTCCCTCCAAATAACACCCAAGACTGATCTCCTTTAGAATGGACTGGCTGGACCTCCTTGCAGTTCAAGGGACTCTCAAGAGTCTTCTCCAACACCACAGTGCAAAAGCATCAATTCTTTGGCGCTCAGCTTTCTTCACAGTCCAACTCTCACATCCATACATGACCACAGGAAAAACCATAGCCTTGACTAGACGGACCTTTGTTAGCAAAGTAATGTCTGCTTTTGAATATGCTATCTAGGTTGGTCATAACTTTCCTTCCAAGGAGTAAGCGTCTTTTATTTCATGGCTGCAGTCACCATCTGCAGTGATTTTGGAGCCCAGAAAATAAAGTCTGACACTGTTTCCACTGTTTCCCCATCTATTTCCCATGAAGTGATAGGACCAGATGCCATGATCTTCGTTTTCTGAATGCTGAGCTTTAAGCCAACTTTTTCACTCTCCTCTTTCACTTCCATCAAGAGACTTTTTAGTTCCTCTTCACTTTCTGCCAGAAGGGTGCTGTGGTGTCATCTGCATATCTGAGGTCATTGATATTTCTCCCGGCAATCTTGATTCCAGCTTGTGCTTCTTCCAGNAGGGAGACCTGGCATGCTGCGATTCATGAGGTCGCAAAGAGTCAGACACGACTGAGCGACTGAACTTTCGAACTTTCTTTCTAACAATCACAGTCATCTCCCTAGTGCACTGTATTTCCTCAAAAGCTTTCAATGCATGTTTGCAGCTGCTCATCACAAAGCAAATGTTCTTTCTAAGGCTGAAACATCAAAAAGGGGACAAAGAGAATAACCAGCTTAAGAAATGTGAATCTGAAGTCCTGACCTATGAAGGTCACAGAGATTCAGCAAAAAGTGTCATGTGACTACGACACAGAGGATCAGTAAAAGCTGTAAGAAACAGAGACAAGTAGCTGGTAGTGATGCTAATGGCTTTAATTTTAATCTCTCAGTTAAAGTGAAAGTCTGATCAAAAGGGAGGAATTATTTTTAAAAAGAAGAAGGAAAGAAAAGAAACAGCAAACACCAAATGGAGTCAACCTGTACTAAGTCCCAGGTCAGCAAATCAGGACTTAACTCCTAACCTAATAGAAGTGTCAGCCTCTGCTGGGGATGCGAACTTAAACTGGTCAGTCTGGAATTTCCTGGTTAGCACTGCTGAGGCAGTCCTCTAATAGACTTGTTCTGTCCCCCATAGGAACGTGACCTTGACTGAAACAATGCAGTAAGAATATTTTTTAAAGCTTATCGTGAAAACTTTTTTCTAATTGGAGGATAATTACTTCACATTGCTGTGTTATTTTCTGCTGAACAATGTGAGTCAGCTAAAAGTATATATATATATCCTCTCCCTCTGACCCCCCATCCCACCCCTCTCTGTCATCACAGAGCACCAAGTTAAGCTCCTTGTGTGTATTAGAAACTTCCTTTTCCTGCCCTCTTCTGCCTGTAGAATCCTCAGAGCTCCTCCTCAGAGCTCCATTCCATTTGTTAGATGGAAGGCTGCTTGATTCATGAATTATTGAATAAAGCCAGATCATTAAATTTACTTACCTGAATGTTGTTTTTAAGAACATGTATAACTCATGTATACATGAGAGATACCCAGGGGAATATGAGTGATTCCCAGAGGTGGCTTAAAACTGCAACTTATATGGCATCTTCTAATAAAGACAAAGAAAAGAAAGGTGTGTATGTGATAGGGATGGAGGAGAATCTGAGGAGGTGACCAGGAAAAATATAGGTAACAAGAGAATAATACAAATTTAGGCCCATGCCTTCTCCATTGATGAAGGTTTCAAGTTGTTGGGGATGAGGGCTGATTAACCTTTGTCCCTCTTGGTAGAGAGGGTAAGGGGTCATGATGATAAATTTATGTCCTACTTTTAGGCAAATTGTGTGAAGGGCAGAGAGTTCTTGTTTTTGCTTCTTCTCAACTTCTTTCAGCATAAAATGATTCTAAAGCCAAAGTGGCATCTTTTGGGGTGTCATATTCAGCTAGATTTCTTTTTAATTTGTTTATTGAGTGAAAAAAAAATTACAGCCTTGAAGTTGAGAATTACATTTTGTTTGATGAAAACTTGCTGAGGGCTTAAGCCTAGGAGGCAGCCTCTCATGTAGCTCTGAGAGAGTGCTCCGAAGTGGTTAAGGGAGAAGCCAGGATATATGGGCAACAAACAAACAAATGAAAAAGCAGGCAGTGAGCATCAGAAAGATTACTGCTCATTAGAGAAAACCAGACATCTCAGGTTCATGAATTTACTGCTTTACTGTGTATGGGAAAACGCAAGAGTCTGGGCTTATTAGGGGAGCCACTGACCAAAACCACCTGCCCTGGCCAGGCCCGATACTAACCATTCACTTCAGTTAGGTTACAACAGAGGTCCTGGTAAGGAATATGGAACTAATAAGCTACCACCAACCAGAAGAATTTGGGAAAGGTCAAAGGGAGAGAAGAGATGCCAGTCCATATGTCCTAAAATCCTCCCAGATTTCTCCTCACTGGAATCCATCTTGGCTGAATGATGCGCATGCAACTACGCAGGACCCTGAGTCAGAACGATTGGCCTGAGACAACCGGGAAACTAACCCTATTACCATCAGACTTGAGATTGTGAGCCACCTGGCAGAGCAGTTCTCCTGGCTTCCCTTACCCTTCTGCTTGCCACTTGTATTTCCCTTCCTAATAAGAAGTCTTTAGTCTCTTGCTTGTCAGCATGCGTGTCACCTTGGACGATTCATCTCCAAGTGTTAGACAAGACCTGCTCTCTGGCTTTGGAAGGGGTCCCCCTTCCTGCAGTAGGCTCATTGAAATCATTCCTTTGACATTCATCTTAACTACTGAGGGCCAGTATCCTATTTTTCTTCTTCTTGAATTCCTTCAGGTTGCACAGTTGAGGCAGCTACGGTGTGTGATGACTTGATGGTTGCTACATCCTTTATTTACTGATATGGCAGGTGACATATTTTGTCCACATATTTAACCAAGTTTTATTTTTTAAAAATTGAAGCACATTGCTTTACAATGATTCAGGAGTACAGGTATATATACGTGAATATACATATATGTATCTCTGAAGGGCTTCCCTGGTGGCTCAGACAGTAAAGCGTCTGGGTCGGGAAGATCCCCTGGAGAAGGAAATGGTAATCCACTCCAGTACTATTGCCTGGAAAAATCCCATGGACAGAGGAGCCTGGTAGGCTACAGTGCATGGGGTCGCAAAAGAGTCAGACAGGACTGAAGGACGTCACTTTCACTATCTCTGAAGGGGGCACTAGGAGAGTGTTCAGTTCAGTACAGTTCAGTTGCTCAGTTGTGTCCAACTCTTTGTGACCCCATGAGCTGCAGTACGCCAGGCCTCCCTGTCCAAAACCAGCTCCTGGAGTTCACCTAACTCATGTTCATCGAGTCGGTGATGCCATCCAGCCATCTCATCCTCTGTCGTCCCCTTCTCCTCTTGTCCCCATTCCTCCCAACATCAGAGTCTTTCCTGATGAGTCAACTCTTCGCATGAGGTGACCAAAGTACTGGAGTTTCAGCTTTAGCATCATTCCCTCCAAATAACACCCAAGACTGATCTCCTTTAGAATGGACTGGCTGGACCTCCTTGCAGTTCAAGGGACTCTCAAGAGTCTTCTCCAACACCACAGTGCAAAAGCATCAATTCTTTGGCGCTCAGCTTTCTTCACAGTCCAACTCTCACATCCATACATGACCACAGGAAAAACCATAGCCTTGACTAGACGGACCTTTGTTAGCAAAGTAATGTCTGCTTTTGAATATGCTATCTAGGTTGGTCATAACTTTCCTTCCAAGGAGTAAGCGTCTTTTATTTCATGGCTGCAGTCACCATCTGCAGTGATTTTGGAGCCCAGAAAATAAAGTCTGACACTGTTTCCACTGTTTCCCCATCTATTTCCCATGAAGTGATAGGACCAGATGCCATGATCTTCGTTTTCTGAATGCTGAGCTTTAAGCCAACTTTTTCACTCTCCTCTTTCACTTCCATCAAGAGACTTTTTAGTTCCTCTTCACTTTCTGCCAGAAGGGTGCTGTGGTGTCATCTGCATATCTGAGGTCATTGATATTTCTCCCGGCAATCTTGATTCCAGCTTGTGCTTCTTCCAGTCCAACATTTTTCATGATGTACTCTGCGTATAAGTTAAATAATCAGGGTGACAATATACAGCCTTGATGTACTCCTTTTCCTATTTGGAACCAGTCTGTTGTTCCATGTCCAGTTTGAACTGTTGCTTCCTGACCTGCATACAGGTTTCTCAAGAGGCTGGCCAGGTGGTCTGGTATTCCCATCTCTTTCAGAATTTTCTACAGTTTATTGTGATCCACACAGTCAAAGGCTTTGGCATAGTCNCTGACACTGTTTCCACTGTTTCCCCATCTATTTCCCATGAAGTGATAGGACCAGATGCCATGATCTTCGTTTTCTGAATGCTGAGCTTTAAGCCAACTTTTTCACTCTCCTCTTTCACTTCCATCAAGAGACTTTTTAGTTCCTCTTCACTTTCTGCCAGAAGGGTGCTGTGGTGTCATCTGCATATCTGAGGTCATTGATATTTCTCCCGGCAATCTTGATTCCAGCTTGTGCTTCTTCCAGTCCAACATTTTTCATGATGTACTCTGCGTATAAGTTAAATAATCAGGGTGACAATATACAGCCTTGATGTACTCCTTTTCCTATTTGGAACCAGTCTGTTGTTCCAT
>SJYW01037667.1:0-11410 GCA_006410735.1 Raphicerus campestris | reverse complement strand
CAGCTCGAGAGAGGCCCTCACACCACAACTGCAGAACCCACGCACTCTGGAGCCCCGGTGCCACAGCTCGAGAGAGGCCCTCACACCACAACTGCAGAACCCATGCGCTCTGGAGCCCTGGTGCCGCAGCTCGAGAGAGGCCCGCACGCCGCAACTGCAGAACCCATGCGCTCTGGAGCCCCGGTGCCACAGCTCGAGAGAGGCCCGCACGCCACAACTGCAGAACCCATGCGCTCTGGAGCCCTGGTGCCATAGCTCTAGAGAGGCCCGAATGCCACAACTGTAGAACCCATGCGCTCTGGAGCCCCGGTGCCACAGCTTGAGAGAACCCCACATGCCAAAATAGAGAGCCCAAGTACCACAGCTAAGAGCCAGCGCAGCCAAACACAAACACACAGAGTGCTTAAGGCAGCGTTCATGGGAAGCTCTATTGGTGCAAACTACTCCTGTCCCCCGCCTCCTGTGGATTTTATAAGGATTGAGTAAGATTACACACCTAAGGAGGTTGGTTCCTTCATGGCCCGTGGTGAACTCTATATATGTGAAACTACTTTTATATTCAGTCAACAAATAGGTGGTACTAAGTGCTTAGTACTTACCAAGGAGCTTACATAGGTAGTTTATAAGAGTTTACTGTGCTTGTTGAAGTGGAGGAAAAGCCTTCCTGGGTCCAGATGGAACCTGCGACAGTGACACTGAAGATTGTTTTGTGCAAGAGCAGAGCTTCCGTGACTCTGCCTTAGAGCCTGAGTCGGTGCTGTCAGCGCCCCGGCGTTGCCTCAGGAGCTGCTGCTGTTTCTGTCCTGTCTCTGTCATGAAGGATCCCCGTTGGTGCTTATCTTTCCCTGGGATCCTGTCGTCTTTTAGAGGAGGACAAAAGCAGAGATGGCAAAAGCTTGAAAATTCCATTAGCTTCGTTCAGCCAGAAAGCCAGCACAAGGACAGGCGACGTAATAACCTTCAAGCCTGTTTTGACCACAAAACCCCTTCTCCAGACAGCACTGTTCCCATCTACAGATGGTGGTGGGACAGGGAAAACATTATCAGCAGAGTCAGGGTAAATCAGCAGTCTTCTCTTCGACCTTGAGCCTGAGAATAATCATATCTTCTTGTGAGCCCCCAGCATCTTATAATGTGCCACCAATCAGCATGGCACTCCTTATATATCTACTTATTCACTTATTTTTATCAAAATAGACTTGAACTTTTTAATTTAGTGAATTAAAATCTTAGTTTTTATTATGGATTTTGATGTTCAAGTTGTCCCATGTTTGGCCAGTGGAAGCTCCTTCCAGCTGGCTTTTGTGTCTTTTGCCATGTCTTGATTATTCTTTGAGCACTTCTTTAATTTTTGATACAAAAAGAGATTTCAGGCTTATCTTAGGCTTTCCCTGCCTAGGGATTGGAATCAGCCTTTTTCTAAGGAACCCCCAGGGCATTCTTTTTATTCCTGAGGTATCCATACCTTTTGAGTCTTCTTACAGTCAGTAGCTGTGTGCACGCAGGGTACCCTGCCCCTGGCGCTCTCTCTTAGTCTTCTATGTGGCAAATTGCGGTTTCTGTATCTCCTGCCTTGGAAGGCAGATTCTTTTTTTTTTTTTTTTTTGGCTGTGCTGCGTGGGAGTGGAATACTGCTTCTCTGACCAAGGATCACACCCATGCCTCCTGCCCTGGGAATGTGGGAGTGTGGAGTCTTAACCACTGCACTACCAGGGAAGCCCCTGGAAGGCAGATTCTTAACCACTGGACTACCAGGGAAGTCCTTGGCTAGTGATTTTTTTATAAATTGTCTGAATGTAAAAAAATTTCTTTCACATAAAAGTTTACTCACTCTCCAATTTGTCTTTAGGGGAAGAGAGATACTCCTAAGGAAGTCAGACCTTTAGATTGCAAGCAGAGAAGTGAGGCCAGTGAAGGTATATCATTAAGGAAGGATCCTTCCTGCCTGACTCAAATTTCAGACTCACCTGCAGATGCCTGCACACCTGCAGGACTTCCAGGTAAAAACTCTGACAATTACTTTGATCTTTTTCATCTTAAAATGTACACATACCCATCTCTGAGTTATCTCTTGCACACAATTTATAACTGATTAGCACCCAAGGGTGCATGGTTTCTCAGTTCTGCCTCAGATCGTACTGATACCACTTTGAAAGTCATCTTTCCTTCATCTTGTTTATCTAATTTCCTATCTTGTTTATTCCTTGATTTACTGAGTGCCTTCTGTGTGCCAAGCACTGTGCTAGACTCTGGGGATGAAGCAGGGACCGAGTCAGACAAATGGACACATAGCTCCTGCCTTCATGAGGCCTGCAGCCTGGGAGGGTTTAAGACAGGGGTGCGTGTAACTGTAATTTGAGGTGGGGTGTGCTTCTGTCCAGAAGAGAGGCCTGAGTGGGTGGTAGCAGTGATGGGGATCCAGCTTGAGCAGGTTGTGTCCACGTAAAGCCCTTGTAAAGAAGACCTGCATGTGACCTCAGAAGTGCTGGGATCTGTTGTGGGGAGGGGCACCCAGGGCAGAAAGGACAGGAGGAACAAAGCCCCAGAGAGGAAACCCCCAAGGGAATCCAGGGAGAAGTCTGTGGGGCAGGTGTGTAGGGAGGATGAGGAGGGAGTGGGAGCTGTGAAATGGGGAAGTGGAGGGGTGCTTGCACCCTGCGGTGGAGGCCCTGGGCTGCCTGCTGGGAATGGCAGCGAGGTCAGAGCTGTATTGCAGGACGATTGAAGAGCCAGGAGATGGAGGTGCTGTGGACCAAGAAGACGCAGCAAATGTCAGCCTCCTCCTTAGGGCGGCTTGAGGAGGCAGGGTTCTTCCCTGGTGCCCATTCTGTGACAGAGGCAGGGCTGAGCACCCAGCGTCCTGCCCTGTCCCAGAAGGGGCTGATGCTCATCTCTGCAGATCATGATTCTAAGTTCAGGAAGCGGTCTGACACTCCATGTCAGTCGAGATCATCAAAACCCACTCTTGTCTGATCCCATCTGAGAATCAGCATCCTGGTCACATACAGTTGCTTTAGCCATCAGGGATTTATTGAGTTGCTGCTGTGCTCCGGAAACATTTCNAGCCCGCACGCCGCAACTGCAGAACCCATGCGCTCTGGAGCCCCAGTGCCACAGCTCGAGAGAAGCCCGCACGCCCCAACTGCAGAACCCACGCACTCTGGAGCCCCGGTGCCGCAGCTCGAGAGAGGCCCTCACACCACAACTGCAGAACCCACGCACTCTGGAGCCCCGGTGCCACAGCTCGAGAGAGGCCCTCACACCACAACTGCAGAACCCATGCGCTCTGGAGCCCTGGTGCCGCAGCTCGAGAGAGGCCCGCACGCCGCAACTGCAGAACCCATGCGCTCTGGAGCCCCGGTGCCACAGCTCGAGAGAGGCCCGCACGCCACAACTGCAGAACCCATGCGCTCTGGAGCCCTGGTGCCACAGCTCTAGAGAGGCCCGAATGCCACAACTGTAGAACCCATGCGCTCTGGAGCCCCGGTGCCACAGCTTGAGAGAACCCCACATGCCAAAATAGAGAGCCCAAGTACCACAGCTAAGAGCCAGCGCAGCCAAACACAAACACACAGAGTGCTTAAGGCAGCGTTCATGGGAAGCTCTATTGGTGCAAACTACTCCTGTCCCCCGCCTCCTGTGGATTTTATAAGGATTGAGTAAGATTACACACCTAAGGAGGTTGGTTCCTTCATGGCCCATGGTGAACTCTATATATGTGAAACTACTTTTATATTCAGTCAACAAATAGGTGGTACTAAGTGCTTAGTACTTACCAAGGAGCTTACATAGGTAGTTTATAAGAGTTTACTGTGCTTGTTGAAGTGGAGGAAAAGCCTTCCTGGGTCCAGATGGAACCTGCGACAGTGACACTGAAGATTGTTTTGTGCAAGAGCAGAGCTTCCGTGACTCTGCCTTAGAGCCTGAGTCGGTGCTGTCAGCGCCCCGGCGTTGCCTCAGGAGCTGCTGCTGTTTCTGTCCTGTCTCTGTCATGAAGGATCCCCGTTGGTGCTTATCTTTCCCTGGGATCCTGTCGTCTTTTAGAGGAGGACAAAAGCAGAGATGGCAAAAGCTTGAAAATTCCATTAGCTTCGTTCAGCCAGAAAGCCAGCACAAGGACAGGCGACGTAATAACCTTCAAGCCTGTTTTGACCACAAAACCCCTTCTCCAGACAGCACTGTTCCCATCTACAGGTGGTGGTGGGACAGGGAAAACATTATCAGCAGAGTCAGGGTAAATCAGCAGTCTTCTCTTCACCCTTGAGCCTGAGAATAATCATATCTTCTTGTGAGCCCCCAGCATCTTATAATGTGCCACCAATCAGCATGGCACTCCTTATATATCTACTTATTCACTTATTTTTATCAAAATAGACTTGAACTTTTTAATTTAGTGAATTAAAATCTTAGTTTTTATTATGGATTTTGATGTTCAAGTTGTCCCATGTTTGGCCAGTGGAAGCTCCTTCCAGCTGGCTTTTGTGTCTTTTGCCATGTCTTGATTATTCTTTGAGCACTTCTTTAATTTTTGATACAAAAAGAGATTTCAGGCTTATCTTAGGCTTTCCCTGCCTAGGGATTGGAATCAGCCTTTTTCTAAGGAACCCCCAGGGCATTCTTTTTATTCCTGAGGTATCCATACCTTTTGAGTCTTCTTACAGTCAGTAGCTGTGTGCACGCAGGGTACCCTGCCCCTGGCGCGCTCTCTTAGTCTTCTATGTGGCCAATTGCGGTTTCTGTATCTCCTGCCTTGGAAGGCAGATTCTTTTTTTTTTTTTTTTTTGGCTGTGCTGCGTGGGAGTGGAATACTGCTTCTCTGACCAAGGATCACACCCATGCCTCCTGCCCTGGGAATGTGGGAGTGTGGAGTCTTAACCACTGCACTACCAGGGAAGCCCCTGGAAGGCAGATTCTTAACCACTGGACTACCAGGGAAGTCCTTGGCTAGTGATTTTTTTATAAATTGTCTGAATGTAAAAAAATTTCTTTCACATAAAAGTTTACTCACTCTCCAATTTGTCTTTAGGGGAAGAGAGATACTCCTAAGGAAGTCAGACCTTTAGATTGCAAGCAGAGAAGTGAGGCCAGTGAAGGTATATCATTAAGGAAGGATCCTTCCTGCCTGACTCAAATTTCAGACTCACCTGCAGATGCCTGCACACCTGCAGGACTTCCAGGTAAAAACTCTGACAATTACTTTGATCTTTTTCATCTTAAAATGTACACATACCCATCTCTGAGTTATCTCTTGCACACAGTTTATAACTGATTAGCACCCAAGGGTGCATGGTTTCTCAGTTCTGCCTCAGATCGTACTGATACCACTTTGAAAGTCATCTTTCCTTCATCTTGTTTATCTAATTTCCTATCTTGTTTATTCCTTGATTTACTGAGTGCCTTCTGTGTGCCAAGCACTGTGCTAGACTCTGGGGATGAAGCAGGGACCGAGTCAGACAAATGGACACATAGCTCCTGCCTTCATGAGGCCTGCAGCCTGGGAGGGTTTAAGACAGGGGTGCGTGTAACTGTAATTTGAGGTGGGGTGTGCTTCTGTCCAGAAGAGAGGCCTGAGTGGGTGGTAGCAGTGATGGGGATCCAGCTTGAGCAGGTTGTGTCCACGTAAAGCCCTTGTAAAGAAGACCTGCATGTGACCTCAGAAGTGCTGGGATCTGTTGTGGGGAGGGGCACCCAGGGCAGAAAGGACAGGAGGAACAAAGCCCCAGAGAGGAAACCCCCAAGGGAATCCAGGGAGAAGTCTGTGGGGCAGGTGTGTAGGGAGGATGAGGAGGGAGTGGGAGCTGTGAAATGGGGAAGTGGAGGGGTGCTTGCACCCTGCGGTGGAGGCCCTGGGCTGCCTGCTGGGAATGGCAGCGAGGTCAGAGCTGTATTGCAGGACGATTGAAGAGCCAGGAGATGGAGGTGCTGTGGACCAAGAAGACGCAGCAAATGTCAGCCTCCTCCTTAGGGCGGCTTGGGGAGGCAGGGTTCTTCCCTGGTGCCCATTCTGTGACAGAGGCAGGGCTGAGCACCCAGCGTCCTGCCCTGTCCCAGAAGGGGCTGATGCTCATCTCTGCAGATCATGATTCTAAGTTCAGGAAGCGGTCTGACACTCCATGTCAGTCGAGATCATCAAAACCCACTCTTGTCTGATCCCATCTGAGAATCAGCATCCTGGTCACATACAGTTGCTTTAGCCATCAGGGATTTATTGAGTTGCTGCTGTGCTCCGGAAACATTTCTAAGTGTTTGTGATACATTACTGGTGGGGGGAGAGGGGGGTGGGCTCTAGAAGGGAAGTCAAACAATAACCAACCAGTAAAAAAAGGATATGGTGTTTTAAAAGGTAATTAGATGCCATGAGCACAAAAGAGCAGGGAATGGAGAGGGCAGAGGGGTTTGGGGAGACGGGAAGGCAGGCTCAGCATTAAACAGGGTGATCGAGACAGGCTTCCTTGAGTAAGGCTTGTTCAGTAATAGGTTTTTAAAGTCTCGACTTGATGCTGTAGTGGCACAGGGCAGTACAGTGATTTACCTGCCTCTTCTTACATGCATGGGACCTGGAAAAATCTGATAGCTTGCTATTTTACAACTCAGATGCCGAAAATTCAGAAGCATCCTCTCAGAAGCCCATTGAGGAAAAGGCACTTATTCCAAGCCCTGAGCAGGTGTTTGCGGAGTGTTCCCAGAAGAGGATTTTGGGATTACTAGCAGCCATGTTACCTCCCTTAAACTCGGTAAGAGACAAAATGACATTTACAAAAGAGAGAGAGAAAGGAAAAATAAATAAAAAGGGACAAAGAATGCATGAGAGGGTAGTGTTATACATAAAAAAAATTTTGGAAAGCCATATACTGAAATATTAATTGTGATCATCTGTATATCCCTGGGATAAGAATATGAATTGGAAGTAAGATTGTAAAATGATGCCTGAGAATGTTTATTTTACAGTCAATTGTACCTAAGCCATTTATGAAAGACACTGCATAATTCCTCTGGCACCAGGCCAGTTATAAATAATACATGAAGACAATGGAGTGTTTAGTTGGTGTGGTTACCTAGATGTCTTATTGAACAGATTTTTCTCCTCTCTTAACAGGATCCCACAGTCCCCCTGATAGACCTGGAGCACGTGCTCCCGCTCATGTTCCAGGTTGTCATCTCAAACGCAGGCCACCTGAACGAAACCTACCACCTCACCCTGGGCCTCCTCGGCCAGTTAATCATCCGCCTCTTGCCCACGGAGGTAGATGCTGCTGTGACCAAGGTCCTCTCGGCCAAACACAACTTGTTTGCAGCTGGGGACAGTGCAGTCGTGCCGGACGGCTGGAAGACCACCCACCTGCTCTTTAGCCTGGGGGCTGTGTGTCTGGACAGGTAGCCACCTCCACTCTATCCCACCTTGGGGTTCATGTCTTCAGGCCGTTGAGCTGGCTGTTGATTAATTTCAGTGTGCTTCGGTGCTGTATTTGCCCCTGTGTTGTCTACGACTCTTTTGTGAGAATAGAATTAGTTTTATTAGCAACATTATCAACTGATATTAAAGCTGTACTTAAAACCCACATGAGAACAGCTGTTGCCACCTGGGTTCTGTCTGCTGATTCAGCTCTCGAGTGATATATATTCTGGTTTGTTTTTTCCTGAGAGTAATAGGTACAGGCTTTGAGGTTGAACAGAATAGATCTATTTTCATTATAAAAGCAATGCCTTGCACCTTGTCAGTGTGTCTGGTGCTATTTCATTTCCCCTACCCATCCCTGCCCCTCACCAGCCCTTGCAGATCTCAGTTCCCTGACCAGGGATTGAACCCAGGCCACAGCAGTGAAAGCCCAGACTTCTAACCACTAGGCCACCAGGAACTCCCTGGTGCTTTTTAAAATATATTTCCTTCCAAGCTTCTTTTCTGTGGAGGCATATGAGTGTGCATAAGTGCACATGTGTGACCATTTAGAGAGATTTTTAAAGCCTTAACTATAGACTGAGTATATAAGTACAAATCTTGATTATTTTCCCCCCACTTATCATTGCTGAAAAGCATCATTGTGGTAGGTTTTAAACTAATCAGTGAGTGGCTCCTTGGCATGTTTATGGATCTGCCTTGGAGTGCGGTGAGCTGGCGCGTTGCATGTGGGGCCTGTGCACCACCACCTGACGGTGCTCTTGCCTTCCAGCCGCGTGGGCTTAGACTGGGCGTGTTCTATGGCCGAGATCCTGCGGTCGCTCAACAGCGCCCCTCTGTGGCGAGACGTCGTCGCTACCTTCACAGACCACTGCATCAAGCAGCTGCCTTTCCAGCTGAAGCACACCAACATCTTCACACTGCTGGTGCTGGTCGGCTTCCCCCAGGTACACCTCTCTGAAGGCCTGGTCTCTTCCTGTCTTCATCAGGCATATCAAAGTCCCTATAGCATATATCCTTTGGAGTTTTTCCTTCCCTTACACAGTTTGCTTTTATAGTACTGGTATATTCTCAAGATTTTGGGATGGTTTGTTCAACTTACGTTTTTAATAGTTTAGCCATCTGACTCATTTTATTAGCTGGTAGTTGGCTTTGACTAATAGGTAACTAATACCCTATTAATAAGTTACAGAGAACTTCAAAGTATGATTGTTCTCCACTTTGGCCTTCAGCTTGGTCTCATTTCTAATTTTCAACTAGTTGGAACAATGAAGACTGTGAAAAAATGGCTTCATTCAGCAAGCACTTAAACCAGTTCTGTGCCAGGCCTGTGCCAAGCCTGGACTTACAGATGGGAAGAATCCTGACCCTGACGGCCTGTTGAAGTCAGCGGCACAAGCAAAAGACTATGTTCTATGTGCTGCTAAGTTTCCTTTTCTCTCTCTGTCGTGTTTAGGTCCTCTGTGTGGGGACCCGCTGTGTATATATGGATAATGCCNTACACATCTTGTTGAAGTCAGCGGCACAAGCAAAAGACTATGTTCTATGTGCTGCTAAGTTTCCTTTTCTCTCTCTGTCGTGTTTAGGTCCTCTGTGTGGGGACCCGCTGTGTATATATGGATAATGCCAATGAACCACATAATGTGATCATCCTGAAGCACTTTACTGAGAAGAACAGAGCTGTGATCGTCGATGTCAAAACCCGGAAGAGGAAAACAGGTCCCAAGCATAATTATTTTATCTAAGAATCAGAGCAAATTTTCTCTGTATACACTAAAATCAGTTAAAATATCTTTGTTCTTGCCCCTGCACATGGATTTTTTAAAAAAAACAAATTATAGCTCTCTGAATTTCTTTTTCCTGGAGGAGAGTATGACAACCCACTCCAGTATTCTTACCTGGAGAAACCCTTGGACAGAGGAGCCTTGTGGGCTACAGTCCATGTAGAGTTGCAAAGAGTTGGACGCAACTGAAGTGACATGTAACTTCTTTTTCCTCATCTGTGAAATGATGTGGTTGAATTGGGATCACTTTGAAGGCTCTTTCAATGTTGTTATTTTACATATATGACTCTTTGTTTCGGGATTGGCCAGATATTTAGGTTATAAACATCTACTTTTTCCATTTGCCAGTATCATTTGTTTTCTAGTGGGTAATTTAAACATACAGTGGCTACAGGAATGTAAAGTAACTTCATCAATAGGACAGTGAAAGTATATCATAAAGTGCCCTTTTGATTTAATTTGCCAAATCCCAAATGATCTGGAGTGTCTTATTATTATGAGCCCTCTTCTGCTCTTGAAATAATCTGCTTTCTCATTTAGCTTCAGTATTAGGCATTGTCTATATTATTTTTGTATACAATTTGATGTGAAAGTCAAGGTTTATTTTATTTTTTTACATCTGAATCTCACTGTTCTAGGACCATTTGTTGAACAGACTATTCTTTCTCCATTGAATCATCTTGGTAACTTTGTGAAAATTAATTGACCCATATATCTTGGTGTTTATTTATGGATTTTATTATATTCCATTAATCTATATATTGTGTATTTCTCCTTACCTGAATGCCATATTGTCTTGACTGTTGTTGTTTAGTCTGATTCTTTTGTGACCCCCATGGACTATAGCCCACCAGGCTCCTTCTGTCCACAGGATTTCCCAGGCAAGAATACTAGAGTAGGTTGCCATTTCCTTCTCCAGGAGATCTTCCTGACCCAGGGATCAAATCTGAGTCTCCTGCATTGGCAGGCGGGTTCTTTACCACTGAGCCACCAAAAGAAAGGCCTTGAGTGTTATAGATTTCTCCTGAGTGTTGAGAGAGAAATCAGGTCCTCCAACTTTGTTATTCTTCTTCAGAATTGTTTTGGCTAGTCTAGTTCCTTTGTCTTTTTGTTTAAATTTTGAAATCAGCTTATCAGTTTCTATTAAAGAACCTGCTAGGGTTTTGATTGACATAACATTGAATCTGTAGATTCATCTGGGGAGAAATGATGTCTTAACAATACTGAGTCTTTTGATTCAGGAACATGGTATATCTCTCCATTCACTTATGAAACAAATTTAGGTCTTATAAAATGTACATCTTTAGTTTCTCTGAACCTCGCATGGGGTATAAACTGCCTTCCCTCATTCCTGATTTTGGTAATTTATGTCTTTTCTTTTTCATTGCATAGACTGCCTAGCCAGAGATTTATCAATTTATTTGATATTTTCCAAGGACTGGCTTTTGGTTTCTTTGATGTTTCTCTGTTATTTCTGATTGCTGTTCTGTTAAAATCTATCTTTCCATTATTAATTTATTTCTCTCTTTCTGCTTTGAGTTTAGTTTGCTATTTTTTTCCTTTTCTGATTTCTTAAGGTGGAAGTCTAAATCAGTGATTTGACTTCATCTTTGAGAGACAATTTTGCTGGGTAGAAAATTGTGGGCTGAGAGTTTTTTCTTAGCATATTTTAAAGATATTGATCCATTTTCTTCTGGCTTTCATAGTTTCTGCTGTGAAGTCAGCCATAATTCTCTGTTACTCTTCAAAATGTGTCTCTTGAGGAATTCCCTGGCGATCCAGTGGTTGGGACTTAGGGCTTTCCCTACCGTGGACTTGGGTTCAATCCCTGGTCAGAGAACTAGGATCCTATAAACGGTATAGCCAAAATATTAACAAACAAAATGTTTCTCTTTTCTCTGGCTACATTTAAGATTTTTCTCTTAATCCTTCAGTGAAGGACTACCAACTGGTCCAGAAAGGAGGAGGACAGGAAGGCAGTGACTCCCAGGCCCAGCTAAGCCAATACTCTCAGCACTTTGCCTTTATTGCCAGTCACCTTCTGCAAACCAGCATGGACAGCCATTGTCCCGAGGCAGTGGAAGCAACCTGGGTCCTGTCCCTGGCCCTCAAAGGATTATATAAAACACTAAAGGTAATGTTGAGTTTCTTCCATTTGCTAATCGGTCTGGCTGTGATGTAACACCTGCAGGGTATTAACTAGAAGGAAGTATCATCCAATTTCAATGAA
>SJYW01037663.1:24919-55005 GCA_006410735.1 Raphicerus campestris | reverse complement strand
ATGGACATGAATCTGGGTGAACTCTGGGAGTTGTTGATGGACAGGTAAGCCTGGCATGCTGCGATTCATGGGGTCACAAAGAATCGAACATGACTGATTGACTGAACTGAACTGAACTGAATTTACCTTGTTTCATGGACCTAACATTCCAGGTTCCTATGCAATATTTCTCTTTACAACATCAGATTTTACTTCCATCATCAGTCANTCATGGGGTCACAAAGAATCGAACATGACTGATTGACTGAACTGAACTGAACTGAATTTACCTTGTTTCATGGACCTAACATTCCAGGTTCCTATGCAATATTTCTCTTTACAGCATCAGACTTTACTTCCATCATCAGTCACATCCACAACTGGGTGTTTTCCCTTTGGCTCCATCTCTGCATTCTTTCTGGAATTATTTCTGCACTCTTTTTGCCTTTTAATACTGTTTATGGGGTTCTTAAGGCAAGAATACTGAAGTGGTTTGCCATTCCCTTCTCCAGTGGACCACATTTTGTCAGGTACAATTTGTTTATTTAATCTGCTCTCCTGCCCCCAGGCAACTCTGGGACATCACCAGGGCACCTCAGAGAGAAACACATTGCTCCAGAACTCTGGATTCTTTTTATTTGTTTTACAAAAGATCCATGTATCACCTATTTCTCTCAGACTCAGATTTTCTCTCAGAAGATCTAAAAATATATATTTAAGCTCAAGGGTTAATGGTTTCTCCCTACTATGTAATTTTTTTTTAATGTTTGCAATGTCTTAACCAAAAGGAGTAAATTTGACACCACGGGGGAAAAATAATTATAGATCTTGTCATTGTATATATTTTTATAAGGAGCTATTCATGCTGATCCTATTTAGAAGCACTTTTCCATAATCTTGTTCTAAGGACATTAGTAAAATGCTCAGACCTGTGGTTGATCAAGTTAAGTTAATATAATCAAGTTTATCCTTATCTACAAATGGATTTAATATCTATCTATTTATCTATCTAGCAGGGCTGTTACAAAACCTGTATATAATACACATAAAAGTCCTAGTACAAGGCTCTCAGAAAAAACTAGTAATAATTGTGGGGTATTAACAAAATGGGCTCATTAAACATCTTTTCCATTGGAATTTAAAAATTTCCTCATTAACTAAAATAACATGCACTGAATAGGATACTCATGGACAGTAGTTGAGATNATGTGAGAGTTGGACTGTGAAGAAAGCTGAGCACACAAGAATTGATGCTTTTTAACTGAGAAGACTCCTGAGAGTCCCTTGGACTGCAAGGAGATCCAACCAGTCCATTCTGAAAGAGATCTGCCTTGGGGTTTCTTTGGAAGTAATTATGAAAGCTGAAACTCCAGTACTTTGGCCACCTCATGTGAAGTGTTGACTCATTGGAAAAGACTCTGGTGCTGGGAGGGATTGGGGCAGCAAGAGAAGGGGACGACAGAGGATGAGATGGCTGGATGGCATCATCGACTAAATGGACATGAATCTGGGTGAACTCTGGGAGTTGTTGATGGACAGGTAAGCCTGGCATGCTGCGATTCATGGGGTCACAAAGAATCGAACATGACTGATTGACTGAACTGAACTGAACTGAATTTACCTTGTTTCATGGACCTAACATTCCAGGTTCCTATGCAATATTTCTCTTTACAGCATCAGACTTTACTTCCATCATCAGTCACATCCACAACTGGGTGTTTTCCCTTTGGCTCCATCTCTGCATTCTTTCTGGAATTATTTCTGCACTCTTTTTGCCTTTTAATACTGTTTATGGGGTTCTTAAGGCAAGAATACTGAAGTGGTTTGCCATTCCCTTCTCCAGTGGACCACATTTTGTCAGGTACAATTTGTTTATTTAATCTGCTCTCCTGCCCCCAGGCAACTCTGGGACATCACCAGGGCACCTCAGAGAGAAACACATTGCTCCAGAACTCTGGATTCTTTTTATTTGTTTTACAAAAGATCCATGTATCACCTATTTCTCTCAGACTCAGACTTTCTCTCAGAAGATCTAAAAATATATATTTAAGCTCAAGGGTTAATGGTTTCTCCCTACTATGTAATTTTTTTTAATGTTTGCAATGTCTTAACCAAAAGGAGTAAATTTGGCACCATGGGGGAAAAATAATTATAGATCTTGTCATTGTATATATTTTTATAAGGAGCTATTCATGCTGATCCTATTTAGAAGCACTTTTCCATAATCTTGTTCTAAGGACATTAGTAAAATGCTCAGACCTGTGGTTGATCAAGTTAAGTTAATATAATCAAGTTTATCCTTATCTACAAATGGATTTAATATCTATCTATTTATCTATCTAGCAGGGCTGTTACAAAACCTGTATATAATACACATAAAAGTCCTAGTACAAGGCTCTCAGAAAAAACTAGTAATAATTGTTGTGGGGTATTAACAAAATGGGCTCATTAAACATCTTTTCCATTGGAATTTAAAAATTTCCTCATTAACTAAAATAACATGCACTGAATAGGATACTCATGGACAGTAGTTGAGATGCTCTCTGACTCCAAGACTGCCAGTTACCCAAGAACCATAAGTTTTCTAATTAGGAAAATATTTTCTTCTCCCCTAAGACATCTATACTTAAAGGAGACTTGAGAATGCAGTGATATGAGAGCTATTTTCGTAAATATTTTACAGGCATGACCTTGAAATACGTTAAGCAACTACATGATTAAAAGGTGACTTCCAAAATTCATGGCCCTTTCAGAAGACTTTGCTTTTTGCAAGGCAGTGTAATATTACAGAAAATAAAACTACCTTCAGGAACACAAGAATAAGCAATATGTCGGAAATAATAAACATTACTCACTACCACTCCTTTTCTCAAACCACATAATATGTGTCTCTAACATATGTTCCCCAAGTTCAGGTAAAATACATTTTGAGTAATTAATCCATCCCAAAGCCAAAAGTTATGGGAACAGTTTATGTTTTCTGATATAATAGGAACTGGCAGCTATTTTAACTAAAATTTGACAAGTTTTGTTTTATTTTCATTGTTATTATAATAGTCGCAATCAAAATCCACAGCTGGGAAAGGCTGAATTACTTTGCAATAATGTAAATATTACTTTCCAGGAAGTAAAAGTGACATTTTTTTTTTTAATATCTAAGAACAGGAAATAAGCTGCTATTTCAATTTACAGTGGCATGTTAGCAAGGAAATCCTGAGTGTGTTAAGCAAATTCTTCTTTTTGTTCATTTTGATTGCCTTCTCTTTTTATGCAACTAAATGAACACATACATTGATTTCCACTTTCATGCTTTAAAAAATAAATAATATATTTGTTTGTTAACATGTTAACTCTCATTTTTTATGAACCTGCCTGCCAATGCATGTTAGATGTAAGAAATACAGGTTCAATCCCTGGGTCCAGAAGATCTCTGGAGGAGGATATGGCAACCGACTCCATTATTCTTGCCTGGAGAAACCCATAGAGAGAGGAGCCTGGTAGTCTATATAGTCCATTGGGTCACACAGAGTTGGACAGGATTGAAGCGACTTACTATGCATGCATAAACTGCAAAGTTTAATATGTGTGATGTCCTTTTGGTTGTGGATGGGTATATATTAGTATAATGAAGGACAAGCCATTTGCAAAAAAAATTCCAGGAGGAGCTTATTAGCCAGCAATTTGAGGGAACAAGTTAGAGGGGAAGCACTTGTGTGGGATAGAAAAAAAAAGAAAAGAAAAGAAAAGAAAGTAAAGAATCTGCCTGCAATGCAGGAGACCCTGGTTCAGTCCCTGGGTTGAGAAGGGAATGGCTACCTGCTCCACTATTCTTGTCTGGAGAGTTCCATGGACAGAGAAACCTGAAGGCTACAGTCTATGGGGTTGCAAAGAGTGGGACATGACTGAGAAACTAAAACAGTCATTTTCAAGCTCAAATAGTCTCCTTCTGGTATTTTTATAACCCTTGCATTATACCTTTTGTAGTTGCTCCACCGAAGAAGGTAATGGCACCCCACTCCAGTACTCTTGCCTGGAAAATCCTATGGATGGAGGAGCCTGGTAGGCTTCAGTCCATGGGGTTGCTAAGAGTCAGACACAACTGAGCNGGGACATGACTGAGCAACTAAAAGGGTCATTTTCAAGCTCAAATAGTCTCCTTCTGGTATTTTTATAACACTTGCATTATATCTTTTGTAGTTGCTCCACCGAAGAAGGTAATGGCACCCCACTCCAGTACTCTTGCCTGGAAAATCCCATGGATGGAGGAGCCTGGTAGACTTCAGTCCATGGGGTCGCTGAGTCGGACACAACTGAGCGACTTCACTTTGACTTTTCATTTTCATGCGTTGGAGAAGGAAATGGCAACCCGCTCCAGTGTTCTTGCCTGGAGAATCCCAGGGACAGGGGAGCCTGGTGGGCTGCCATCTATGGAGTTGCACAGAGTTGGACACAACTGAAGCGACTTAGCAGCAGCAGCAGCAGTTGCCCCACCGTTCTTATGTACTCTGTTTTTTCAATCTTTTTTTTCCTTCCTCTTCTGATTGCTTTCAGTTTGGGAGGTTTCTGCTGAGACATCTTGAGACATTCAGTTGCTTGCCTCAGGTATGACTAGTCTACTAATAAGTGCACCAAAGACATTCTTCATTTCTGTTAGTGCTCTTGACCTCCTCTAGCATTTCTTTTGAATTCTTTCTTAGAATTTCTACTTCTCTGCTTTTGTTACTTATCTGGTCTTTTATTAGTCTGGTTTATCTATTAAAGCATATTTCACATAGTCGTTTTAAATCTCTGGATTGATAATTCCAGTAATGGTACCATGTCTGAGTCTGGTTCTGATGCTTACTCTTCTCTTCTGACTATGTTTTCTTGCCTTTTAATATGTATTTATAGCTGGACATGATGTACACGGATCAGCTCTAAATAGACCTGTAGGAACTGGTAGTGAGGTACAAGGAAGAGGAAACATTCTACTGTCCTAAGAGTAGGTGGCAGCCTTTGAGTGAGTCTGTCCTCTGAACCTCACATGTGCTTCTCTGCACCAACCCATCCCACTTAGGTGGGATTGGATGGCTAGATCCAGCTGCCATTTGGTATGTACCTTTCTCTAGATCAGCTTGTTCTGACAAAACTTCATTAGATTAGGCTCTAGCCAGTTAGTTTCTCCTGAAGGCAACCCTTGTTAAGAGCAGAGTGCTCCGGCAGATTTCAAAATGGCTCTTCCCTCCTCCACCTGCCAGACAGATTTTTCTGATACTCATTCTGAGGACCATGTCAAGCTCCTGGAAGTAAAACTCACAAAAATGTTTAAGGAACCTGCTAGAACTGGGTCCCCAGGAGTTTTAAACCCTCGGACGTGTCTGCCTGGAGCCTCCTTGGAGCTGCATTTCAGGTGTCCTTTCCTCATCAGCGATTCCTGCCAAGCTTTCAGATATGGTGTCTCTGCTGCAGTAACAGGGGGCAGTGGTTTGCCCTGTGACTTCATTTCTCTAAAGCAGGGATCCCCAGCCTCTAGGATCTTATGCCTGATGATCTGAGGTGGAGCTGATGTAGTAATAACAGAAATAAAGTTCACAATAAATGTAATGAATTTGAAGCATCCTGAAATATCCCATCACATCTGTGGAATATTGTCTTCCACTAAACTGGTCCCTGGTGCCAAAAACACTGGGGACCACTGCTCTAAAGGATTTAAGAGGATTGTTGATTTGTCCATTTGTTCTGATTTTTATTTGTTAGGATACAGTGGTGATTTCCGAGCTTCATGTGTGCAGTACTAAAGGCTGTAAGTTCACATATCCTCTGGTGGTCTCCACTACCTCACCAGTAAAATAGAGAATGAACTAGTTTTTCACACCCTGATCTTACTTCAGTGGAGACAGGAAGCTATTCTTAAAAAGTGACAGCATTGCTATTTTGCTTAGTTTTTTCTCCCTTACCTAAGAATTACTCAAACAGTACTTAACAGTTGCTCTAAAGTTCTAGTTTCACTTTCAACACAAAGTATTTCTTCATTTGTTTCTACAGTAAATATTCTATATTTATAGGCAGTCAACTTTTCCTCGTCTCTTAAACCAGATAAATTTGTGATTCTAGTGCTTACATTTATTCAACTTGTTTTGTAGCTGTGGAAAGCTAGATAAAATAATAATAATAACTTATGTACATTTAGCACTTTACCAAGTACTGGGTGCTTGCTAGGGGCTAGGAGTGACTAATAATGAACTGGCCTGATGTGTTTAGTAAGCAATTTTTTTTCACCATATACTTCTTTGAGAAGTTTCAGATAATTTAAATGCAATATTTACATTAAACCTTACGTTAACAAGTCTTGGAATGTGGACTCTATATTGATTAGGAAAAGCTTGGTAGTTTAGATTTTTTTTGTTTTTTTGTTTGTTTTTTTAATTAAAACTGCTGGGGTTTATAATGGAGTGATCCTTTCACTTGCCAGTATGCATTGAATAGATTGAAATACAATTTTAAGTAAAAACACTCCGTAATAAAACAAATATGCTCACATATGTAGTTGGAAACAACTATAATGTATTTCCATAGTTGTTAATATGTTGCAAACATCATGTTAGCTAATTAGGTTGTATGGACCCCTATATCAGCAGAGTTCCCCTGCCTCTGTGAGGAAGGTATTTTTTTCTGTTTGAGTTCACATAGCCAAAAATGAAACTGAAGCTGAGATTGAAGCACCACAAGCTTTATTCAATGGCCAGAGGATAGAAAAACAGGAAATAAGTCCGCAAATCAACTTTTTGCCTTCATGGTGAGAGAGATTTGCTTTTAAGAAGCAGGGACAATGGGGAGCAGAATGAGACTAATGATAGGGTGGTGGTGGTTTAGTCACTAAGTTGTGTCCTACTCTTTGCAACCCCATGGACTGTAGCCTGCCTGGCTCCTCTGTGCATGGGATTCTCCAGGCAAGAATACTGGAGTGGGTTGTGATTTCCTTCTCCAGTGATGAGGAGGCATGTGCATTACTTTTTTGGGAAAGAGGCACAGCTTTCCTGGAAATAGGGTGTCCCATTTCTACCCTTTTTCTGTTCTGTGACCTCCAGTCATGGCCATGTATATGTGTGTCCTGCAGTACTTAAGGTAGAACAATCTGTAGAATGAGACTGGGGTCTGTTCGAGGTCAGATTTGTTGTCATCTTGGTTTCAGCTGGTTCTATCTGGTTTGGGGTTTTTATCTTCCAATAGCTTCCTTTCTTTGTGTCCAGACCCTGCGACTTAAAGATGCATGTTAGTTCCTGCTCAAGGGAGGAATTGATGGGTTTTGAGCAGGGGACTGGTAGCAACTAGAGTAACGATTATTGACTCATTTGCTCAACCCTTCCCCCTTATTGCTTAGCGTTCATTGTGCTGCTCTGATGAGAGTGAATTATTAAAATATATGTAATATGCTTCTAATGATATTCCAACAATTCTAAGCTAGAAACACATGTTTGTGTGCCTGCAATATTTGGGTGGATGCCATGAAAGTGTATTTAACCATTACTGATGAATTTTGTCAAACCTCACAATTTATGGTTTAATGATGTTTCTTTCCACAAGAGATTTCTACAGTACAAATACAGAGGTAAAAACATTTATTTTCAATGGGGTAGACTGACTTGATAGGTTAATGTGCTTTCCTTCTAAAGGTAAACTCTATCATTTTAGTCAATTAACTTTTTCTCCTTTGTTCACAGTCCAGAAATAAGAAGTTACTTTGTCACTTTATTCAATCTGAGAATTTCTCTGGAGTTATAATTACTATGGTGAGAATTTTAGATTTATTGCACTTTATCTGTCTTGAAGAGGCCACATGGTATCCATTACAAGTGGAATTTTCTGTAATGGATTTTATCAGGTGGTCAAGACCTTTTTAAAGTAATAGAACTAAGGTCTTGGTGTTCATCTGTTACAGATAACTGCATTGAAAGGAAAAGAAGTTTTGATTAATACTCTTTTACAAATGCAGCAAGACTGTACTTTTATTGTAAATCCAGAAGCTAAAGATGGGGTCTGAATGTACAATTGTAATGAGAATTTAGCATATACCCTAGTTCAGGCATTCCACATTTCACACCTGATTAACTGGTTTATTGCCACTAAAATTCATCATAAATCATATCAACATATTAATTATTTGAAATTACTAAGTATCTGAAAGATCAGATTTGAAGGCTTGCATCAGGAGTCTGGACTCCTGCACTTGGCATTCATGAATTAAAATCTGTTCCTCAGACTCAAAAAATTTTTATCCTATTGTCTTCCCAAAGTTACCTACTCTGTCATTTAGCTCACTGGAAATGTCATACTTATCATTTTCCAATTACTTAAATATTATCCTTCCTTCAAAATTGAGCTTAAGTTTGTCCTGTCCTCCACAATTCTTTACTGTTGACCTCTAGTCACACTGAACTCCAATATTAGTTCTCATCTTGATCAGTCTCCTTTGGCATTTATTTTATATATCCTTAGATTATTCAGATGCAGCAAAGGTTGCATATACTTGTCAATAAACCCATCTATTGTTGATACTAGTGGGGAAAAGCAAAGATATTAAAAATTCACTATACAATAGAATAAATGGCATTTAAATATTTTTTCTTAACCAGAAACTGGTATTTTTCATAATAACATTATTGCATAGTGATAACAATAAGTATAGCTAGAAAAACTTAAACAGAAAATTCATTGGTATTTATTGATGAAGGGCAAATAAAAAGCTATACAACCAAAAAATTAAATAATGATAAAGATATGAGTCCCTGTTAGTTCAATAGTTAACAAAAACACTTTAAAAGCAATCTGGTGGATTCATGTTGATGTATTTCAAAACCAATACAATATTGTAAAGTAAAAATAATAATAATAAATGATAAATGGTTAAAAAAAAAAAGATTAACTTGTACAAATTCTTATTAAAACCAGTTGACCACTGTGGGGGGTGGAAAATAGCAATCTGGAGAAGAGTAGTTCCTGAGCATAATGAAAACACGAAGCTGAAATAAGTTAATGCTTTAAAACAGGCATAGCAAGGTTATCAGCTATTTTTAAAACTAAAATAGAATGGTTCATTTTATAACTATTTTTATGATTAATTTTAAAAGATTTTTGGTTTTTTATTGGGATATAATTTCTTTGCAACAGTTGGTTTCTACCGTACAACATGAATCAGCTATATGTATACATATACCCTACCCCCTTGACCCTCTTGACTACCCCTTCCCCAGTCATTGCAGAGCACTGAGCTGAGATCCCTGTGCTATACAGCAGTTTCCCACTAGTTATTAAGTTGGTACAAAAGTAATTTTACACATGATAGTATCAATTTTACACACATTGTTGTGTATTTATGTCAATGCTTCTCAATTCATCTCGCTCTCCTCTCGACAACCTTCCCCCAACATGTTCACAAATCTGTCTCTACATCTGCATTTCTATTCCTGCCCTGAAAATAGGTTGAAGTAAATTCACTCAGTTGTGTCCGACTCTGCAATCCCATGGACTGCAGCCTCACAGGCTCCTCCATCCATGGGATTTTCCAGGCAAGAATACTGGAGTAGGTTGCCATTTCCTTCTCCTGAGCCCCCCTTTTTTTGAGGGAGGAGGCAAGAATAGCAGAGTGGGTTGCCATTCCCTTCTCCAGGACCATTTTTCTAGATTCCGTTTATGTGCATTACTAAATAACATTTTTCTCTCTGTGACTTACTTCACTGTGCATGACAGACTCTAGATTCATCCACATTACTACAAATGACCCAATTTCATTCCTTTTTTGTAGTTGTAATATTCTATTATATATATGTACCACATCTTTATCCATTCATATGTTGATGGACATTTAGGTGACTTCCATGTCCTGGCTATTGTAGATAGTGCTGCAGTCAACATTGGGGTACATGTGTCTTTCTGAATTACGGTTTTTTCAGGGTATGTGCCCAGTAATGGGATTGCTGGGTCATATGGTATTTTTATTACTAGTTTGCAAGGAACCCCATTCTGTCGTCCATAGTGATTGTATCAGTTTACATTCCCACAAGTAGTGCAAGATGATTCCCTTTTCTCCACACCCTTTCCAGTATTTATTGTTTGTAGATATTTTGATGATGACTATTCTGAACATTGTGAGATAATACCTCATTGTAGTTTTGATTTGCATTTCTCTAATGATGAGTGATATTGAGTATATTTTCATATGTTTCTTGGCCATCTATATGTCTTCTTTGGGAAAATATCTGTTTAGGTCTTCTACCCATTTTTGATTGAATTTATTTTTTAAGAGAGATTTTTATGACCTGCTTGTGTATTTTGGAGATTAACCCTTTGTCAGTTTCTTCACTTGCAAATATTTTCTCCCATTCTGAGGGTGTCTTTTCGCCTTATATATGGTTTCCTTTGCTGTGTAAAAGATCTTAAGTTTAATTAGTTCCCATTTGTTTATTTTTTATTTTCATTACTATAAAAGATGGATCAAAATGATATTGATGCAATTTATGTCACAGAATGTTCTGAATGTTCTGCCTATGTTTTCCTCTAAGGGTTTTATAGTGTCTGGTTTTACATTTAGGTCTTTAATCTGTTTTGAGTTTAATTTTGTGTATGATGTTAGGGAGTGTCATAATTTTATTCTTTTACATATAGCTGTCTAGTTTTCCCAGACTTGTAGCATAGTCCAAGTCAGGGAGCCTGATTCCTCCAGCTTTGTTTTCATTCTCAAGATTGCTTTGGCTATATGAGATCTTTAGTGTTTCCACACAAATTGTAAATTGTTTTTTAGTTCTGTGAAAAAATATCATTGGTAATTTGATGAGGATTGCAATGAATATGTAGATTGCCNATGTGAGAGTTGGACTGTGAAGAAAGCTGAGCACACAAGAATTGATGCTTTTTAACTGAGAAGACTCCTGAGAGTCCCTTGGACTGCAAGGAGATCCAACCAGTCCATTCTGAAAGAGATCTGCCTTGGGGTTTCTTTGGAAGTAATTATGAAAGCTGAAACTCCAGTACTTTGGCCACCTCATGTGAAGTGTTGACTCATTGGAAAAGACTCTGGTGCTGGGAGGGATTGGGGCAGCAAGAGAAGGGGACGACAGAGGATGAGATGGCTGGATGGCATCATCGACTAAATGGACATGAATCTGGGTGAACTCTGGGAGTTGTTGATGGACAGGTAAGCCTGGCATGCTGCGATTCATGGGGTCACAAAGAATCGAACATGACTGATTGACTGAACTGAACTGAACTGAATTTACCTTGTTTCATGGACCTAACATTCCAGGTTCCTATGCAATATTTCTCTTTACAGCATCAGACTTTACTTCCATCATCAGTCACATCCACAACTGGGTGTTTTCCCTTTGGCTCCATCTCTGCATTCTTTCTGGAATTATTTCTGCACTCTTTTTGCCTTTTAATACTGTTTATGGGGTTCTTAAGGCAAGAATACTGAAGTGGTTTGCCATTCCCTTCTCCAGTGGACCACATTTTGTCAGGTACAATTTGTTTATTTAATCTGCTCTCCTGCCCCCAGGCAACTCTGGGACATCACCAGGGCACCTCAGAGAGAAACACATTGCTCCAGAACTCTGGATTCTTTTTATTTGTTTTACAAAAGATCCATGTATCACCTATTTCTCTCAGACTCAGACTTTCTCTCAGAAGATCTAAAAATATATATTTAAGCTCAAGGGTTAATGGTTTCTCCCTACTATGTAATTTTTTTTAATGTTTGCAATGTCTTAACCAAAAGGAGTAAATTTGGCACCATGGGGGAAAAATAATTATAGATCTTGTCATTGTATATATTTTTATAAGGAGCTATTCATGCTGATCCTATTTAGAAGCACTTTTCCATAATCTTGTTCTAAGGACATTAGTAAAATGCTCAGACCTGTGGTTGATCAAGTTAAGTTAATATAATCAAGTTTATCCTTATCTACAAATGGATTTAATATCTATCTATTTATCTATCTAGCAGGGCTGTTACAAAACCTGTATATAATACACATAAAAGTCCTAGTACAAGGCTCTCAGAAAAAACTAGTAATAATTGTTGTGGGGTATTAACAAAATGGGCTCATTAAACATCTTTTCCATTGGAATTTAAAAATTTCCTCATTAACTAAAATAACATGCACTGAATAGGATACTCATGGACAGTAGTTGAGATGCTCTCTGACTCCAAGACTGCCAGTTACCCAAGAACCATAAGTTTTCTAATTAGGAAAATATTTTCTTCTCCCCTAAGACATCTATACTTAAAGGAGATTTGAGAATGCAGTGATATGAGAGCTATTTTCGTAAATATTTTACAGGCATGACCTTGAAATACGTTAAGCAACTACATGATTAAAAGGTGACTTCCAAAATTCATGGCCCTTTCAGAAGACTTTGCTTTTTGCAAGGCAGTGTAATATTACAGAAAATAAAACTACCTTCAGGAACACAAGAATAAGCAATATGTCGGAAATAATAAACATTACTCACTACCACTCCTTTTCTCAAACCACATAATATGTGTCTCTAACATATGTTCCCCAAGTTCAGGTAAAATACATTTTGAGTAATTAATCCATCCCAAAGCCAAAAGTTATGGGAACAGTTTATGTTTTCTGATATAATAGGAACTGGCAGCTATTTTAACTAAAATTTGACAAGTTTTGTTTTATTTTCATTGTTATTATAATAGTCGCAATCAAAATCCACAGCTGGGAAAGGCTGAATTACTTTGCAATAATGTAAATATTACTTTCCAGGAAGTAAAAGTGACATTTTTTTAAAAAATATCTAAGAACAGGAAATAAGCTGCTATTTCAATTTACAGTGGCATGTTAGCAAGGAAATCCTGAGTGTGTTAAGCAAATTCTTCTTTTTGTTCATTTTGATTGCCTTCTCTTTTTATGCAACTAAATGAACACATACATTGATTTCCACTTTCATGCTTTAAAAAATAAATAATATATTTGTTTGTTAACATGTTAACTCTCATTTTTTATGAACCTGCCTGCCAATGCATGTTAGATGTAAGAAATACAGGTTCAATCCCTGGGTCCAGAAGATCTCTGGAGGAGGATATGGCAACCGACTCCATTATTCTTGCCTGGAGAAACCCATAGAGAGAGGAGCCTGGTAGTCTATATAGTCCATTGGGTCACACAGAGTTGGACAGGATTGAAGCGACTTACTATGCATGCATAAACTGCAAAGTTTAATATGTGTGATGTCCTTTTGGTTGTGGATGGGTATATATTAGTATAATGAAGGACAAGCCATTTGCAAAAAAAATTCCAGGAGGAGCTTATTAGCCAGCAATTTGAGGGAACAAGTTAGAGGGGAAGCACTTGTGTGGGATAGAAAAAAAAAGAAAAGAAAAGAAAAGAAAGTAAAGAATCTGCCTGCAATGCAGGAGACCCTGGTTCAGTCCCTGGGTTGAGAAGGGAATGGCTACCTGCTCCACTATTCTTGTCTGGAGAGTTCCATGGACAGAGAAACCTGAAGGCTACAGTCTATGGGGTTGCAAAGAGTGGGACATGACTGAGAAACTAAAACAGTCATTTTCAAGCTCAAATAGTCTCCTTCTGGTATTTTTATAACCCTTGCATTATACCTTTTGTAGTTGCTCCACCGAAGAAGGTAATGGCACCCCACTCCAGTACTCTTGCCTGGAAAATCCTATGGATGGAGGAGCCTGGTAGGCTTCAGTCCATGGGGTTGCTAAGAGTCAGACACAACTGAGCGACTTCACTTTGACTTTTCATTTTCATGCGTTGGAGAAGGAAATGGCAACCCACTCCAGTGTTCTTGCCTGGAGAATCCCAGGGACAGGGGAGCCTGGTGGGCTGCCATCTATGGAGTTGCACAGAGTTGGACACAACTGAAGCGACTTAGCAGCAGCAGCAGCAGCAGCAGCAGCAGTTGCCCCACCGTTCTTATGTACTCTGTTTTTTCAATCTTTTTTTTCCTTCCTCTTCTGATTGCTTTCAGTTTGGGAGGTTTCTGCTGAGACATCTTCAATTCAGTTGCTTGCCTCAGGTATGTCTAGTCTACTAATAAGTGCACCAAAGACATTCTTCATTTCTGTTAGTGCTCTTGACCTCCTCTAGCATTTCTTTTGAATTCTTTCTTAGAATTTCTACTTCTCTGCTTTTGTTACTTATCTGGTCTTTTATTAGTCTGGTTTATCTATTAAAGCATATTTCACATAGTCGTTTTAAATCTCTGGATTGATAATTCCAGTAATGGTACCATGTCTGAGTCTGGTTCTGATGCTTACTCTTCTCTTCTGACTATGTTTTCTTGCCTTTTAATATGTATTTATAGCTGGACATGATGTACACGGATCAGCTCTAAATAGACCTGTAGGAACTGGTAGTGAGGTACAAGGAAGAGGAAACATTCTACTGTCCTAAGAGTAGGTGGCAGCCTTTGAGTGAGTCTGTCCTCTGAACCTCACATGTGCTTCTCTGCACCAACCCATCCCACTTAGGTGGGATTGGATGGCTAGATCCAGCTGCCATTTGGTATGTACCTTTCTCTAGATCAGCTTGTTCTGACAAAACTTCATTAGATTAGGCTCTAGCCAGTTAGTTTCTCCTGAAGGCAACCCTTGTTAAGAGCAGAGTGCTCCGGCAGATTTCAAAATGGCTCTTCCCTCCTCCACCTGCCAGACAGATTTTTCTGATACTCATTCTGAGGACCATGTCAAGCTCCTGGAAGTAAAACTCACAAAAATGTTTAAGGAACCTGCTAGAACTGGGTCCCCAGGAGTTTTAAACCCTCGGACGTGTCTGCCTGGAGCCTCCTTGGAGCTGCATTTCAGGTGTCCTTTCCTCATCAGCGATTCCTGCCAAGCTTTCAGATATGGTGTCTCTGCTGCAGTAACAGGGGGCAGTGGTTTGCCCTGTGACTTCATTTCTCTAAAGCAGGGATCCCCAGCCTCTAGGATCTTATGCCTGATGATCTGAGGTGGAGCTGATGTAGTAATAACAGAAATAAAGTTCACAATAAATGTAATGAATTTGAAGCATCCTGAAATATCCCACCACATCTGTGGAATATTGTCTTCCACTAAACTGGTCCCTGGTGCCAAAAACACTGGGGACCACTGCTCTAAAGGATTTAAGAGGATTGTTGATTTGTCCATTTGTTCTGATTTTTATTTGTTAGGATACAGTGGTGATTTCCGAGCTTCATGTGTGCAGTACTAAAGGCTGTAAGTTCACATATCCTCTGGTGGTCTCCACTACCTCACCAGTAAAATAGAGAATGAACTAGTTTTTCACACCCTGATCTTACTTCAGTGGAGACAGGAAGCTATTCTTAAAAAGTGACAGCATTGCTATTTTGCTTAGTTTTTTCTCCCTTACCTAAGAATTACTCAAACAGTACTTAACAGTTGCTCTAAAGTTCTAGTTTCACTTTCAACACAAAGTATTTCTTCATTTGTTTCTACAGTAAATATTCTATATTTATAGGCAGTCAACTTTTCCTCGTCTCTTAAACCAGATAAATTTGTGATTCTAGTGCTTACATTTATTCAACTTGTTTTGTAGCTGTGGAAAGCTAGATAAAATAATAATAATAACTTATGTACATTTAGCACTTTACCAAGTACTGGGTGCTTGCTAGGGGCTAGGAGTGACTAATAATGAACTGGCCTGATGTGTTTAGTAAGCAATTTTTTTTCACCATATACTTCTTTGAGAAGTTTCAGATAATTTAAATGCAATATTTACATTAAACCTTACGTTAACAAGTCTTGGAATGTGGACTCTATATTGATTAGGAAAAGCTTGGTAGTTTAGATTTTTTTTGTTTTTTTGTTTGTTTTTTTAATTAAAACTGCTGGGGTTTATAATGGAGTGATCCTTTCACTTGCCAGTATGCATTGAATAGATTGAAATACAATTTTAAGTAAAAACACTCCGTAATAAAACAAATATGCTCACATATGTAGTTGGAAACAACTATAATGTATTTCCATAGTTGTTAATATGTTGCAAACATCATGTTAGCTAATTAGGTTGTATGGACCCCTATATCAGCAGAGTTCCCCTGCCTCTGTGAGGAAGGTATTTTTTTCTGTTTGAGTTCACATAGCCAAAAATGAAACTGAAGCTGAGATTGAAGCACCACAAGCTTTATTCAATGGCCAGAGGATAGAAAAACAGGAAATAAGTCCGCAAATCAACTTTTTGCCTTCATGGTGAGAGAGATTTGCTTTTAAGAAGCAGGGACAATGGGGAGCAGAATGAGACTAATGATAGGGTGGTGGTGGTTTAGTCACTAAGTTGTGTCCTACTCTTTGCAACCCCATGGACTGTAGCCTGCCTGGCTCCTCTGTGCATGGGATTCTCCAGGCAAGAATACTGGAGTGGGTTGTGATTTCCTTCTCCAGTGATGAGGAGGCATGTGCATTACTTTTTTGGGAAAGAGGCACAGCTTTCCTGGAAATAGGGTGTCCCATTTCTACCCTTTTTCTGTTCTGTGACCTCCAGTCATGGCCATGTATATGTGTGTCCTGCAGTACTTAAGGTAGAACAATCTGTAGAATGAGACTGGGGTCTGTTCGAGGTCAGATTTGTTGTCATCTTGGTTTCAGCTGGTTCTATCTGGTTTGGGGTTTTTATCTTCCAATAGCTTCCTTTCTTTGTGTCCAGACCCTGCGACTTAAAGATGCATGTTAGTTCCTGCTCAAGGGAGGAATTGATGGGTTTTGAGCAGGGGACTGGTAGCAACTAGAGTAACGATTATTGACTCATTTGCTCAACCCTTCCCCCTTATTGCTTAGCGTTCATTGTGCTGCTCTGATGAGAGTGAATTATTAAAATATATGTAATATGCTTCTAATGATATTCCAACAATTCTAAGCTAGAAACACATGTTTGTGTGCCTGCAATATTTGGGTGGATGCCATGAAAGTGTATTTAACCGTTACTGATGAATTTTGTCAAACCTCACAATTTATGGTTTAATGATGTTTCTTTCCACAAGAGATTTCTACAGTACAAATACAGAGGTAAAAACATTTATTTTCAATGGGGTAGACTGACTTGATAGGTTAATGTGCTTTCCTTCTAAAGGTAAACTCTATCATTTTAGTCAATTAACTTTTTCTCCTTTGTTCAGAGTCCAGAAATAAGAAGTTACTTTGTCACTTTATTCAATCTGAGAATTTCTCTGGAGTTATAATTACTATGGTGAGAATTTTAGATTTATTGCACTTTATCTGTCTTGAAGAGGCCACATGGTATCCATTACAAGTGGAATTTTCTGTAATGGATTTTATCAGGTGGTCAAGACCTTTTTAAAGTAATAGAACTAAGGTCTTGGTGTTCATCTGTTACAGATAACTGCATTGAAAGGAAAAGAAGTTTTGATTAATACTCTTTTACAAATGCAGCAAGACTGTACTTTTATTGTAAATCCAGAAGCTAAAGATGGGGTCTGAATGTACAATTGTAATGAGAATTTAGCATATACCCTAGTTCAGGCATTCCACATTTCACATCTGATTAACTGGTTTATTGCCACTAAAATTCATCATAAATCATATCAACATATTAATTATTTGAAATTACTAAGTATCTGAAAGATCAGATTTGAAGGCTTGCATCAGGAGTCTGGACTCCTGCACTTGGCATTCATGAATTAAAATCTGTTCCTCAGACTCAAAAAATTTTTATCCTATTGTCTTCCCAAAGTTACCTACTCTGTCATTTAGCTCACTGGAAATGTCATACTTATCATTTTCCAATTACTTAAATATTATCCTTCCTTCAAAATTGAGCTTAAGTTTGTCCTGTCCTCCACAATTCTTTACTGTTGACCTCTAGTCACACTGAACTCCAATATTAGTTCTCATCTTGATCAGTCTCCTTTGGCATTTATTTTATATATCCTTAGATTATTCAGATGCAGCAAAGGTTGCATATACTTGTCAATAAACCCATCTATTGTTGATACTAGTGGGGAAAAGCAAAGATATTAAAAATTCACTATACAATAGAATAAATGGCATTTAAATATTTTTTCTTAACCAGAAACTGGTATTTTTCATAATAACATTATTGCATAGTGATAACAATAAGTATAGCTAGAAAAACTTAAACAGAAAATTCATTGGTATTTATTGATGAAGGGCAAATAAAAAGCTATACAACCAAAAAATTAAATAATGATAAAGATATGAGTCCCTGTTAGTTCAATAGTTAACAAAAACACTTTAAAAGCAATCTGGTGGATTCATGTTGATGTATTTCAAAACCAATACAATATTGTAAAGTAAAAATAATAATAATAAATGATAAATGGTTAAAAAAAAAAAGATTAACTTGTACAAATTCTTATTAAAACCAGTTGACCACTGTGGGGGGAAAAAATAGCAATCTGGAGAAGAGTAGTTCCTGAGCATAATGAAAACATGAAGCTGAAATAAGTTAATGCTTTAAAACAGGCATAGCAAGGTTATCAGCTATTTTTAAAACTGAAATAGAATGGTTCATTTTACAACTATTTTTATGATTAATTTAAAAAGATTTTTGGTTTTTTATTGGAATATAATTTCTTTGCAACAATTGGTTTCTACCGTACAACATGAATCAGCTATATGTATACATATACCCTACCCCCTTGACCCTCTTGACTACCCCTTCCCCAGTCATTGCAGAGCACTGAGCTGAGATCCCTGTGCTATACAGCAGTTTCCCACTAGCTATTAAGTTGGTAAAAAGTAATTTTACACATGATAGTATCAATTTTACACACATTGTTGTGTATTTATGTCAATGCTTCTCAATTCATCTCGCTCTCCTCTCGACAACCTTCCCCCAACATGTTCACAAATCTGTCTCTACATCTGCATTTCTATTCCTGCCCTGAAAATAGGTTGAAGTAAATTCACTCAGTTGTGTCCGACTCTGCAATCCCATGGACTGCAGCCTCACAGGCTCCTCCATCCATGGGATTTTCCAGGCAAGAATACTGGAGTAGGTTGCCATTTCCTTCTCCTGAGCCCCCCTTTTTTTGAGGGGGGAGGCAAGAATAGCGGAGTGGGTTGCCATTCCCTTCTCCAGGACCATTTTTCTAGATTCCATTTATGTGCATTACTAAATAACATTTTTCTCTCTGTGACTTATTTCACNTAGGTTGCCATTTCCTTCTCCTGAGCCCCCCTTTTTTTGAGGGAGGAGGCAAGAATAGCAGAGTGGGTTGCCATTCCCTTCTCCAGGACCATTTTTCTAGATTCCGTTTATGTGCATTACTAAATAACATTTTTCTCTCTGTGACTTACTTCACTGTGCATGACAGACTCTAGATTCATCCACATTACTACAAATGACCCAATTTCATTCCTTTTTTGTAGTTGTAATATTCTATTATATATATGTACCACATCTTTATCCATTCATATGTTGATGGACATTTAGGTGACTTCCATGTCCTGGCTATTGTAGATAGTGCTGCAGTCAACATTGGGGTACATGTGTCTTTCTGAATTACGGTTTTTTCAGGGTATGTGCCCAGTAATGGGATTGCTGGGTCATATGGTATTTTTATTACTAGTTTGCAAGGAACCCCATTCTGTCGTCCATAGTGATTGTATCAGTTTACATTCCCACAAGTAGTGCAAGATGATTCCCTTTTCTCCACACCCTTTCCAGTATTTATTGTTTGTAGATATTTTGATGATGACTATTCTGAACATTGTGAGATAATACCTCATTGTAGTTTTGATTTGCATTTCTCTAATGATGAGTGATATTGAGTATATTTTCATATGTTTCTTGGCCATCTATATGTCTTCTTTGGGAAAATATCTGTTTAGGTCTTCTACCCATTTTTGATTGAATTTATTTTTTAAGAGAGATTTTTATGACCTGCTTGTGTATTTTGGAGATTAACCCTTTGTCAGTTTCTTCACTTGCAAATATTTTCTCCCATTCTGAGGGTGTCTTTTCGCCTTATATATGGTTTCCTTTGCTGTGTAAAAGATCTTAAGTTTAATTAGTTCCCATTTGTTTATTTTTTATTTTCATTACTATAAAAGATGGATCAAAATGATATTGATGCAATTTATGTCACAGAATGTTCTGAATGTTCTGCCTATGTTTTCCTCTAAGGGTTTTATAGTGTCTGGTTTTACATTTAGGTCTTTAATCTGTTTTGAGTTTAATTTTGTGTATGATGTTAGGGAGTGTCATAATTTTATTCTTTTACATATAGCTGTCTAGTTTTCCCAGACTTGTAGCATAGTCCAAGTCAGGGAGCCTGATTCCTCCAGCTTTGTTTTCATTCTCAAGATTGCTTTGGCTATATGAGATCTTTAGTGTTTCCACACAAATTGTAAATTGTTTTTTAGTTCTGTGAAAAAATATCATTGGTAATTTGATGAGGATTGCAATGAATATGTAGATTGCCTTGGGCAATAGAGTCACTTTTACAGTATTGATTCTTTCAAACCAAGAACATGGTCTATATCTCCACCTGTTTGTGTCATCTTTGATTTCTGTCATCAGTGTCTTATGGTTTTCTACATACAGGTCTTTTGTGTTCTATTTCCAGTGAAGTTGATCTTTGTTAATTTCTCAGTCATAAAATATAGCATACTCTTCACTAAATAAAGATGAAAAAGAATTCATCAGTCTTGTAAGGTAATTGTTTTCATATTAATAACAGTAATTATTAACAGTACAACTTTAAAAATAGAATCTCAAAGTCCATAGTTGCTAGTAAGTAGGCAAAATGACTTCAATATCCATATTAATAAAAATAACATAAAGAAAATGTATAAATAATTTTAATTTTTTACAATGAAATATAACTCAAGTACTTCTGCAATACATTTTTTAATTATTCAGGAAATTATGTGTTAAAAACAGCTTTTTTGTGAAGTATTTCAAAACCAATATTTCACATAATCTATTTCATAAACTGATAGAGAAGAACAATATTTTTATGCAGTTACATGATACCTTAATGATTTATGAATGTAACTGAACTTCAAAGGCATGTGGTCAAGACCAGTTACAGGAGAATCATGAAATATGATCCATTTAGATTATCAGACTAGAGCATCTTAGTTTATAGGAATAGTTTAATCAAAATTAGGCCAAAGTGAACATATAGTATGTGATCAAGATGTGAGAAATTTTAGACAATAATTGACATAATTAAGGAAAAACCCCAGAAGAAAGATCATTAGCATCCAGGGAGTGATGTTTTAATACATTGAAATAAATAGTGAAGAGATATTATAGGTTGTAAATGCAATGAATTTAAGAAAGCATATTCTAAAAATCATAGACTAAAATGGAGGGGGAATCACCAAAACAATGAGCTATTAAGGAAGATAATACAAGATGGAAGTGTTGAGGACTGGGATAGTAGTGATAGGATGAATAACATATTCCAAGAATAAAAATATTACAAAGAATAAAATTTAGTAAATGCAGAATGGCAGGAAAGAAATAGTAATTATCCAACGGTCTAGATGTTTACAAAGATTACATGCAAAAATTGAATTTGTCCTTGGGAATTTTGTGGACCAAAAACATCATCTCAAATGCAGACATTAAGTTTGAAAGTTTGAAGTGACTATTGGATATCCAACAGAAGCGATATGAGAGATACATTTTAATGATTGAAGTGCATTTTAATACAATTTTACAAAAATTATAATGAAAAGCTACATGAAGCAGGCTTAGAGGGATTTTCAAGTGATGTGATTTAGTGAACAAATAAAAATTAAAAAGTGGAAAAGAATATACATGGTATGTTTTCTGTAAGTAAGTGAAAATAAGAAAATGGACATATAACTGGTTATCATTATAAGAAGAAACATTAGAAAGACAAATCACAGTATATATAAGGAATGGGGTAGGTATGGGACCATGTTCCTTGTGCTTGGTCTCTAAGACTTGTCCGGCTCTTTGTAACCTCATGGACTGTAGCCCCCAGGCTCCTCTGTCCATGGAGTTTCCTAGGCAAGAATACTGGAGGGAGTTGGCATTTCCTTCTCCAGGGGGCCTTCCTGACCCATACTTCCTACATAGGCAGGCAGATTCTTTACCACAGAGACAACCGGGAAGCCCCTAGGTATTGGGTAAATGGACGCAAAAGTGAGTGATGAGCTATTTTCAAAGTATACCTTTTTACACGACTTTCACTTTTTAAATCATGTTAATATTGTGCCTATAAAATAAATCAGAAAGATTGAGGAAAGAGGGGAAAAAATCTCAAAAGCAAACTGGAAGAAATGAACCTAAAGGGTATACTTCAAATGAATACCCTAAACACTTTCATGCAACCCATTACAGTGTTCTTGCCTGGAGAATCCCAGGGACGGAGGAGCCTAATGGGCTGCCGTCTCTGGGGTTGCACAGAGTCAGACTTGACTGAAGCGACTTAGCAGCAGCAGCAACCACATTGAAAGGGAAGGAAGAGAAGAAAGAAAATAAGCAGATAAGACAAAACTTAGATAACTTAGAAGCACATATATACTATGTGATTGAATATGTTGTCTGGTATTGATAGGCTGTAGGGATTAAAGACCAAAATGCCAAGAAATCCCGACATCTTTTTAGTAGATATGTTTATGGTAGTGGTAAGTGGAGAAGCAATTCTGAAACGAATTTTAATGAAATATGGAATAAATCAAATGAACAAATCTGCTGATGATGGTGGTTATTGGGATCTTCAATTGTCAGAGTGGAAGAAAAAGAATTCAGAAAGAAAGTCCCAGTCAGATATCTATAAAATAAGTGATCCCAGTATACAGGCTCATAATTCCGGGTTTCTTTCTTCTCCAAACCTTGACTCAATAATATTTTCTCATTAACTTTCCTATGCCTTCAAACAGATATATATATATTTTTTTTCCTATTCAGTCCAGAGTTTCTAGTCATTCCCAATGGGAGATTTTGAATGTGAATTGTACTCAAAAGGAATCATCCACATTTATTTATTTTAAAAATACACACAGATGCATTCTGTGAGTTTTTTTTTTTTTCTGGAAAATTTTTACTAATACACAAGCATGTATATTTTACACAGTAGTAAAAGGAAAAAAAAAGTACAGAATAGGCAAATGTACCAGAGTTTGTATTTTATAGACGCAAAAATAACCTATATTGTTGTAATCTATAACATATATAATCCATATTGTCAGAGTGCATCATAATGCTGTTCTTGTACTTTGGTCTATCTACCTATATTTATTCCTTTGGGAAATTATTCACATAGGACCACAGATATCTGCTACTTTGTCCAAAGCCAAACTTTCCCCCCATAAAACCTAACATTTTTATTATTTATTTATGCAAAAGAAGTTACCCCAAAGCTTAGAAGCTTAAAGCAACAAACATTGTCTCATACAAGAATGGGTCAGCCTAGTGTTTCTAGTACAGGTGTGTAGTCAAGATCTCACCTGGGACTACAATCATCTGAAGGCTTAACTAGAGCTGGAAGACTCATTTCCAGGAAAGTTCACTGACATGTGTTGCAGGTTCACTCTTGATGTATGCCCCAAATCCCTTCCAGTATATATTTAATGCTTTTCTATCAACATTCAGAAAACAAAGATCGTGGCATCTAGTCCTATCACCTCATGGAAAATAGATGGGAAAACAATGGAAACAGTGTCAGACTTTATTTTTGGGGGCTCCAAAATCACTGTAGATGGTGATTGCAGCCATGAAATTAAAAGATGCTTACTCCTTGGAAGAAAAGTTATGACCAACCTAGATAGCATATTGAAAAGCAGAGTAACTTTGCCAACAAAGGTCTGTCTAGTCAAGGCTATGGTTTTTCCAGTGGTCATGTATGGATGTGAGAGTTGGACTGTGAAGAATGCTGAGCGCTGAAGAATTGACGCTTTTGAACTGTGGTGTTGGAGAAGACTCTTGATTGAGAGTCCCGTGGACTGCAAGGAGATTCAAGCAGTCCATTCTGAAGGACATCAGCCCTGGGATTTCTTTGGAAGGAATGATGCTGAAGCTGAAACTCCATACTTTGGCCACCTGATGCGAAGAGTTGACTCATGGGAAAAGACTCTGATGCTGGGAGGGATTGGGAGCAGGAGGAGAAGGGGATGACCGAGGATGAGATGGCTGGATGGCATCACCGACTTGATGAACGTGAGTCTGAGTGAACTCTGGGAGCTGGTGATGAACAGAGAGGCCTGGTGTGCTGTGATTTATGGGGTCACAAAGAGTCGAACACGACTGAGTGACTGAACTGAACTGAACTGAACTGAACTGAACTGAACTGATAGGCCTTCGTGTGCACCCTCATGACATGATGTTTAGTTTCCTGTGGTGTGAGTGTTTCCTGAAAGAATAAGGGAAATACTCATAATGTCTTTTATGAACTAGCCTTGGAAGTAGCATTGTCATTTCCACAAAATCCTTCTAGTTGCACAAGCTAGCCCTTCTCATATGGGAAGAGTTTACACATCACATTTAATAATAATAATAATAATAATCAGAGATCACTGGGGAACAGCCTGGAATTTGGCACCACACCTTTTTTATTTACAGTTTTTCCAATCTTAGTGGCCACCCAACCATCCTATTATTCAATCCAACAAAATTATCTTTTACCAGGCTTTCCTGGTGGCTCAAATGGTAAAGAATCTGCCAGTAATGCAGCAGACTTGGATTCAATCCCTGGGTCAGGAATATCTCCTGGAGAAGGAAATGGCAAACCTTTTCAGTATTCTTACCTGGAGAATTCCATGGACAGAGGAGCCTGGAGGGCTACAGTCCATGAGGTCACAAAAGAGTAAGACATGGATGAACTTTTACTACTTTATCTTATATNTTAGTGCATTATGGTCAGAGAAGATGCTTGGAATAATTTCGATTTTTTTGAATTTATCCAGGTTTGCTTTATGGCCCAGGATGTGATCTATCCTGGAAAAGGTTCCATGTGCACTTGAGAAAAAGGTGAAATTCATTGTTTTGGGGTGAAATGTCCTATAGATATCAATTAGGTCTAATATATTGGATTACTGACTTCAGTTCTTTACTCATCCCTATATCCTTGTCATAAAACTTGGAAGTTCTCACCATGAAGTGTACTCTATTATCCACTGCCCCCCCACCCCTGCAAAGTTTTGCTTTTACCCAGTGTCATGATTTGACCAAATCATGACTTTTAATAACATGATATGAAGAAAAGTCTAAAATGTGTTTATCTAGTAGGGCTTGCCCTCTTGAAATGCTGCCATTGCCAAGTGATGATTGTCCCATATGTAGTTGTTGCTCCTTCTGCTTATACAAGAATAAACTCACATTGATATAATTTAGTCTAACATGCAGTGAGGAGCCAAAATCAGCCAGGTACATATTTTTTAAGAAAATCCACATAATCAAACCCATACTCTTATTAGGTAACCATCAGCAATTCCTTAGATGTTTATGTGAGATTAAATGATTCCTGTTTTAAGTCATTAGTTTGGAGTAATTTGTTATGCTAGTACTATGCCCATAGCTAGAAGTGATAAATATTTACTGCATGATTGTGTTATGTAAAGATTAAAAAAAAAAAAAAAAAAAACAAGCTGTAATGCTAGAAGTAAAAAGAGAGGTTACTGTTACTGAGAAAGGCATGGCACCTTCTAGGATGCAGGTAATTTTTCTCTTTATTAACCAGGGTGATAATTATATGGGTGTTTTTACTTTTGATAATATATTTGGCTGCACATTATAATTTGCACACTTTCCTTTATGACAGGCTATCTTTTAAAAATCCTGTGTTCTTTACTAACATGATGTATATAGATCAAACTTATAATATGTGGATATACGTGCATGAGAAGTCGCTTCAGCCATGTCTGACTCTGTGTGACCCCATGCACTGGAGCCTGCTAGGCTCCAAGTGGTTTGCCATTCCTCCTCCAGGGGATCTTCCCAAACCAGGGATCAAACCTGTGTCTTTTACATATTCTGCATTGGCAGACAGTTCTTTTCCACTAGTGCCACCTGAGGATATATAGAGATATTAAGGGAAATTTTATTTAAAATTTAAAAGCAGATATTTAGGTATAGTTAATTTAGGTGGCCAGTTCCTTGTAAAGCCTAAACATTTATAGGTAAATTTTATAACAATATAAACACCATGGTGAATAAATATTGTATAATACTCCCTGAATACCTCACAACATGTACAGGAATACTTAAATAAATTTATTTTTGTAAAAGTGAATTCAAGTAATTGAGGGAAAGTCAATGATTCTACCTACAATGGGAAAAAATTAAGCAGTCTTTTAATAAGGTGCTGAAAATCGGACGGTTGGCAATTCTCTTGATAGATGCATATCAAACATCTAAATTGATTTTTCATAAAGGCAGTTAAGAGTTTGGGAAGGGATGATGAGGCAATCATTAATTTTTGTCCAATGGGCTTGCTATTATGACAAATGATGTTGAGCTTGACAAGAACATTTAGTAGTGTGATAGAACATTCTTGAATCATTCAACACAAGAGAGAATGAGAGAAGTGAAATTGGTTTTAATCAGTTTAGAAGATAATTATGAAGAAATATATTATAAAGAATAGTACAAAATGGAAGTACTAACTGGAGAATGATAATGGGGAAAATAAGGCTTTTCCTCAAGAAGTGTAGTGCTCAGTCACTTCAGTCATGTCCAACTCTGTGCATCCCCATTGACTGTAGCCCATCAGGCTCCTCTGTCATGGGATTCTCCAGGCAAGAATACTGGAGTGGGTTGCCATACACTTCTCCAGGACAACTTCCCAACCTAGGGATCAAACCTGCGTGTCTTACATCTCCTGCATTGGCAGGCAGATTCTTTTACCACTAGAGCCACTAGGAAGCTAGGGAAATATTAAATGCTGCTTATATGCTGATAAAAATAATCCAGGAAAAGATCAATACTAGTGATACAGAAGAAAGAAGCAAAAATCAGCCTTGGGATGCCCTTAAGTAGAAAAGAGAGGAATGGGATTTGTCCAAAAGTGGAACATAGAGAGTCACCCTTTCTAAGAAAAGGAATATCAGAGTATACGTTTAAAGATGCAAATACATTGATATAACTTGTGGAGAGATTTGGTGGAAACCATTTTCTAATTATTTGTATCCTCTTGAAAATTTCATGCACCTTTTTCATCTATGAATGAAGAATGGGTTATCAAATTTTAGAGACAGGATTTTGTACAAGAGTGAATGTGTTTAGTAAACATTACAGAATTAGATAGTAATACTAGGTGTCTAATTCATCTTGGTGGTCATAAAAATAAAGTAAGAGCAGTCATTGAGGTTTCAAATTTTTCCAAACTGTGTTTAGCTGTCTTGAGAAGTTGTAAAATAGAAATTCAAATTTAACAGACTGGTGTTTTGCCAGGTCAGAATAACAGAGATTAAAAAGGAATAAGAGTGCATGCAAAGAACTGAAGATATAGCAATTTGTGTAGGCTGGAAAAGGAGAGATGTGAAGATTTTATGAGGCTGTGATACCTGGAAAACTGACAAAATCAATCAGTGAAGATTGCAAGTGGGGTGAGTTTGGCTAGGAGTAAGAAAGGGAGTGTGCCAGAGAGTTTTTAATGGTGACCTTGGAAATTATATGTTGGAGGGACTTACTATTAGTGATAAAGGAGAAGCCTAAATTAACAGCGGGGATTGAGCAGATGGAGCACATGACTAAAGAGAGGAAGCTCGGTTTCTAAGAGGAAAGATTATTGACAATTTATTCTATATATTATTTAATAATCAAGGATTATAATAAAATTGAGTAAAAATGTGAGGCTACAATCTTCAAGCATTATAGATTTCAGTCAGAAGGAAAGAATAATTATCTGAAGAAGAAAGAAGATATCATAGAAGGTGAAATCCAGACAGTACAGTGAAAAAATTGGGGGAAATGGAAAGAAGCAACAATTGGTAAAAGAGTAGCATGTGAGCAAGTCTAGCAGTGAAGATCTATTTGATGACCTTGGTGGGAATTGTCCTGGTAGTATCTTAGACAAATTGACTTGATATTGATGTCCATTGATTTCCAGAATGGACTTATCTCCTGACACATGGAGCTCTGGAATTCTCTCTTTACATATCATGAAATGAAATGTTTTGTCATTGCCTTTAAATTATATATAATCTAGTTTGGAATATAGAATATAGATGATACATTCTAAAAGGACACAAANGATTTCCAGAATGGACTTATCTCCTGACACATGGAGCTCTGGAATTCTCTTTTTACATATCATGAAATGAAATGTTTTGTCATTGCCTTTAAATTATATATAATCTAGTTTGGAATATAGAATATAGATGATACATTTTAAAAGGACACAAATGTTACCCATAAGTTAAAATAGTATTAAAAAGTGAATTTAAGCCACAGATCAACAAAATGCCAACACTATGGTTACATAAGGAAGGTTGTTTTTTTTTTTTTTTTAATCCATCTCCATACCCCAGTGCTATTTAACCTCCCATTATCTTTTTCTAAGACTACTCCTGTTTTTTTTTTTTAAGTGAGCAGTTTTATTAGTTATTGTCTGTAGTTGTAGTTCTTTTTATGTCCTCACTGAAACTAGAGAAATATTTCTGAAACAAAAGTATAATTATATAGTATTTCATGCCTGAAAGAGTTCAGTAACTTCCCATCTTAATTCAGTTGAGTCACTCAGTCAAGTCCGACTCTTTGCGACCCCATGAACCACAGCATGCCAGGCTTTCCTATCCATAACCAACTGCCAGAGTCCACCCAAACCCATGTCCACTAAGCTGGTGAAGCCAACCATCTCATCATCTTTGTCCCCTTCTCTTCCTGCCCTCAATCTTTCTCAGCATCAGGGCCTTTTCAAATGAGTCAGTTCTTCACATCAGTGGCAAAAATATTGGAGTTTTAGCTTCAACCTCAGTTCTTCCAATGAACACCCAGGCTGAACTCTTTTAGGATGGATTGGTCGGATCTCCGTGCAGTCCAAGAGACTCTCAAGAGTCTTCTCCAACATCACAGTTAAAAAACATCAGTTCTTTGGTGCTCAGCTTTATTTATACTCCAACTCTCATATCCATACATGACTACTGGAAAAACTATAGCCTTGATTAGATGGAACCTTCGTTGACAAAGTAATAATGTCTCTGTTTTTTAATATGCTATCTAGGTTGGTCATAACTTTCCTTCCAAGGAGTAAGCATCTTTTAATTTCATGGCTGTACTCACCATCTGCAATGATTTTGGAGCCCAGAAAAATAAAGTCTGACACTGTGTTTCCACTGTTTCCCTATCTATTTGCAGTGAAGTGATGGGACTGGATGCCATGATCTTCGTTTTCTGAATGTTGAATTTTAAGCCAACTTTTTCACTCTCCTCTTTCACATTCATCAAGAGGCTCTTTAGTTCTTCATTTTCTGCCATAAGGGTGGTATCATCTGCATATCTTAGGTTATTGATATTTCTTCCAGTAATCTTGATCTAGCTTGTGCTTCCTCCAGCCCAGCATTTCTCATGATGTACTCTGCATATAAGCTAAATATTCAGGGTGACAATATACAGCCTTGACATACTCCTTTTCCTATGTGAACCGGTCTGTTTTTTCATGTCCAATTCTAACTGTTGCCTTCTGTCCTGTATATATATTTCTCAGGAGGCAGGTCAGGCAGTCAGACATTCCCATTTCTTTTAGAATTTTCCACAGTATATTGTGATCCACACAGGCAAAGATTTTGGCACAGTCAAAAAAGCAGAAACAGATGTTTTTCTGTTTCTCTCTTGCTTTATTGATGATCCAGCAGACATTGGCAATTTGCTCTCTGGTTCCTCTGCCTTTTCTGAAACCAGCTTGAACATCTGGAAGTTCATGGTTCACATATTGCTAAGGCCTGGCTTGGAGAATTTTAAGCATTATTTTACTAGCATGTGAGATGAGTGCAATTGTGTAGTAATTTTAGCATTCTTTGAATTGCCTTTCTTTTGGATAGTAATGAAAACTGACCTTTTCCAGTCCTGTGGCCACTGCAGAGTTTTCCAAATTTGCTGACATATTGAGTGCCCCACTTTCACAGCATCATCTTTCAAGATTTGAAATAGCTCAACTGGAATTCCATCATCTCCACTAGCTTCGTTCATAGTGAT
>SJYW01037663.1:6160-21141 GCA_006410735.1 Raphicerus campestris | reverse complement strand
ATGAGAAATGCTGGGCTGGAAGAAGCACAAGCTAGAATCAAGATTTTTGGGAGAAATATCAATAACCTCAGATATGTAGATGACACACCCTTATGGCAGAAAGCAAAGAGGAACTAAAAAGCCTCTTGATGAAAGTGAAAGAGGAGAGTGAAAAAATTGGCTTAAAGCCCAACATTCAGAAAACGAAGATCATGGCATCTGGTCCCATCACTTTATGGGAAATAGATAGGGAAACAGTGGAAACAGTGTCAGACTTTATTTTTTAGGGCTCCAAAATCACTGCAGATGGTGATTGCAGGCATGAAATTAAAAGATCCTTACTCCTTGGAAGGAAAGTTATGACCAACCTAGATAGCATATTAAAAAACAGAGACATTACTTTGCCAACAAAGATCTGTCTAGTCAAGGCTATGATTTTTCCAGTGGTCATGTATGGATGTGAGAGTTGTACTGTGAAGAAAGGTGGGTGCTGAAGAATTGATGCTTTTGAACTGTGGTGCTAGAGAAGGCTCTTGAGAGTCCCTTGGATTGCAAGGAGATCCAACCAGTACGTTCTAAAAGATCAGTCGTGGCTTTTCTTTGGAAGGAATGATGCTGAAGCTGAAACTCCGTACTTTGGCCACCTCATGCGAAGAGCTGACTCACNCAGAGACATTACTTTGCCAACAAAGATCTGTCTAGTCAAGGCTATGATTTTTCCAGTGGTCATGTATGGATGTGAGAGTTGTACTGTGAAGAAAGGTGAGCGCTGAAGAATTGATGCTTTTGAACTCTGGTGCTGGAGAAGGCTCTTGAGAGTCCCTTGGATTGCAAGGAGATCCAACCAGTACGTTCTAAAAGATCAGTCGTGGCTGTTCTGTGGAAGGAATGATGCTGAAGCTGAAACTCCGAACTTTGGCCACCTCATGCGAAGAGCTGACTCACTGGAAAAGACTCTGATGCTGGGAGACATTTGGCATCAGGAGGAGAAGGGGATGACAGAGGATGAGATGGCTGGATAGAATCACTGACTTGATGGACGTGAGTTTGAGTGAACTCCCGGAGTTTGTGATGGACAGGGAGGCCTGGCGTGCTGCAATTCATGGGGTCACAAAGAGTCAGACATGCCTGAGCAACTGAACTGAACTAAAGAAAATCTACAGATTTTATTTCTTCTGTACCCCTTACCCCTTTCGTCTTTAGTTAACATCTTCATTTCTGTACCCAACTCCATTCATCATTCCCAAAGATAAAACTTGTCATTCTTGAGTACATCACTCACTGCTACTGCTACTGCTAAGTCACTTCAGTAGTGTCCAACTCTGTATGACCTCCATAGACGGCAGCCCACAAGGCTCCCCCATCCCTGGGATTATCTAGGCAAGAATACTGGAGTGGGTTGCCATTTCCTTCTCCAATGCATGAAAGTGAAAAGTCAAAGTGAAGTCACTCAGTCGTGTCTGACTCTTAGCGACCCCATGGACTGCAGCCTACCAGGCTTCTCTGTCCATGGGATTTTCCAGGCAAGAGTACTGGAGTGGGGTGCCATTGCCTTCTCCAACATCACTCACTAGTAGATGCTAATATGTCCCTTAGTATCTCTCATTCATGGCACCAGCTACCTTTGCAATGTTACAATTACTTGAAGAGCTCTTTGATTAATACCAGTTTTCTTTTCCAGACTCTAAAGTCTAAGATGACTCTTTTAGGTTATGCTTCTTTTTTTGAATTATTTAAAATCTCAGTCATAAATCTGGCTTATAGTTATTAAATTAATTAATTTTTAAATCTTAAAAAAAATTTTTTTTTAAATATAGAATTCTGTAAAAGTTTAGGGGTTAGACAAAGAGCAGGAGCCAAAACAAGGGTATATATGCATAACTATTTGAGAGAAGAAAGGAAACACAAGGAACTCTGCAACAGAGGAAGAGAAATATTAGAGAAGGAGATTTTCATAATAATTTTGTAGGCTTCTGCATTTGAAACATGGTCCAGGAGAGAAGAGATAATAAATAAGAAGGATCAATTTTGTTGTGAATTCTACTTTTTTTCACATTAGTTAACAAACCATAACTTTGCCTTCCTCCCATCTCACATTTCCAATATGTGCTGCATATTGAAGAAAACAACCTACTTTAATGGGTATTCGAGGTGGCCTGCTTAGTGATTAGAAAATTCACTTATAGAAGAAGCTTTATGTGCCTAGGATTGACTTGTTCTCCTTTAAATCGAGCACTACCAGTAGCCCTGAGCCCCGAGCTCTGTTCAAAGTGCAGCCTTGGGGGCGTTAGAGCCAAGGCACAAGGCCATACTCTGTTTTTCATTCACAATTCCCTTTGTTGCCTGTGTTTCCGGTTTCCTTTCCTTATTTTCTTTTTTCTAAAAATCCCCAGTACACTCACTCTGGAGTTCTTCTAGCATTTGAAAATATACCAAAGAAATACAGCTCTTTGAGGAAATTTCAAATTATTAGAGGTAAACATACACTCAAAACAAGATTGTGTTCTCTCTTGTAGTTCTCGGATTAAATTCATCCTGTGCATAATCCCTTATTGGTTATGAAACCAAGCTTTTATAATCTTGTGGCAGAGATCAGGAATCCATGTGGTATTGATTTGCAGATATTAGTTTGCATGTCTCTGGAAAATCTTTCTTAGAAATACACAAGTATTCTTATAAAGAGTGATTAAATTTGAGTAAACATTGGATTTTATGACTGCTGGAAAATTTCTATTCAAAAGCATAAATTGCTTAACAATGTGACCTTTGTACATCTGCATCACCTTATGAAAAACACTGCTTTTCACTCTTTGATATATTTACATGTTTATTTATAATAAGCATTTTAGTTTCTCTTTATTTGTAAACAATGTATAATTTCCTCCATTTGTAAGGGAAATTTTAGATACACTTGATATATAATTATTTTTAATATTCAAAGATAAGAACTATATATTTAAGGCAAAAACTGTATAATTGTTTTTACTATTTAAAGATAAATATATTTTAAGGCAAAAACTGCAATAGCCCTTTGTAGATTGAACTCAGTTTGAATTTTGCATTATCAAAATTAATGGTAATTAAAATAGAGATGGCTATTCATCTCACACAGAGCATGAACTAAGACATATAAATTCTAGCACTTACAATATACTTTTAGGGGTTTTAAGTGGTTCAAGCTGCCTGCATTTTTGCTCACATCATATTATCTTCTGTTTTACATCAAGACAGTATATATCCCAGTTTCCATTTATATGTCTGCCTGACATATGGCTTGAAATGAGATCAAGCTTCCAGGCAGAATGTAACTTAAAGAGGCCAAAAAACATCTGGGGACTCTGGTCAGAAATTAAGCAACACATTCATTTTTGATGTTGGTGTTTTATCCAAGGCCCATATAGATTTACTTTATTTTTTCTTTCTTTATATTGAAAATTCTTCTTTATATTTCCCCAAATTTCATGTGGATGTACATATTTACCTTGGAGGTTAAAACACATTTATTCAAATATTCAATAACTGTACAGTTCAGATAAACTCTGAGAGCATCTCAATATGTGTTGTTGAAAGGAATCAGTGATGTACAGGAGATGTTCACACCAGCATGAGAGGCTGACTGTGACGAAGTCTTCACAACACTGATTTAAGTGCCTTCATGTTAGTGGCTTGAAATCAGATCTGTGGAAGTAATTATACTAAATTATAAATTAGTATATGTATACAGGTCTAGCTTTTTCTAGCTTTTCTATTTGTTTCTTCTGAGAATCTAAAAACAATATGCAGAATACTCATAGTTAATAATTTATATGCTCATTTGGGATTTTAAAACTAATAATTTGGGGAAATAAGAAATATTTTTATTCCTATGACTGCTCACTATTCCCACTACTAATCCTAACTCCTTAGTGCAAACAGCTTTCATCTCTTGCCTGGATTAGCCTCTATTGGATTGTTTTTTTACCACTCTTCAGAGAACAACCAGAATCATCCTTTTAAATAGAAATATGATTCTTCTGCTCAAAAATGCCCAACAGTTTCATAACTGAGAGTGCAATCTGAAGTTCTCATAATGGCCCAAAACATTTTTGCATAGTCTAGCCTCTGATAAAAAAAGAGACATTACTTTGCCAAAAATGACTGTCTAGTCAAAACTATGGTTTTTCCAGTAGTCATGTATGGATGTGAGAGTTGGACTATAAGGAATGTTAGTGTTGAGAACTGATGCTTTTAAACTGTGGTGTTGGATAAGACTCTTGAGAGTCCCTTGGACTGCAAAGAGATACAACCAGTCCATCCTAAAGGAAATCTGTCCTGAATATTCATTAAAGGACTGATGCTGAAGCTGAAACTCATGACTGAGCGACTGAACTGAACTGAGCCTCTGATAATTCACTTACCTTTTCTCCTATCAGTTTATACCTCATTTGTTATTTTCCAGCTACATGGCCTCTCTTGACTTTTCTTCAGAAACAATGAACAGGCATCTTCCTCAATGCTTTTATGCGTATATCCCATGACTTATTCTTTCCTTCTTCTTTTCCTTTTTTTAAAATCAAGTCTACTTTCTTAGGGCCTTCCTTAATAATCCCATTTGGTTAACAAACTACTCATTAACTATTTCCACTTTGGTGTTGATTTTGGATTATAACTCTTCACAGTTATTACCTGGTATCCTATTATATATCTGTTTTCTAGTAGTCTGTCACTCACGTCTGTAATTTAACCTCCCCCATGAGCAACAAATCACTTGTTTTGTCCACAGCTCCAGTATCAGAATGGTGCCTAACCTATATTAGGTTCAGTTCAGTTCAGTCACTCAGTCATGTCTGACTCTTTGGGACCCCGTGAATTGCAACATGCCAGGCTTCCCTGTCCATCACCAACTCTCAATGTTCATCCATACTCATGTCCATCGAGTCAGTGATTCCATCCAGCCATTTCATCCTCTGTTATCCCCTTCTCCTCCTGCCCTCAATCCATCACAGCATCAGAGTCTTTTTAAATGAGTCAAATCTTCACATGAGGTGGCCAAAGTATTGGAGTTTCAGCTTTAGCATCAGTCCTTTCAAAGAACACCCAGGACTGATGTGCTTTAGAATAGACTGGTTGGATCTCCTTGCAGTCCAACAGACTCTCATGAGTCTTCTCCAACACCACAGTTCAAAAGCATCAATTCTTTGGTGCTCACCTTTCTTCACAGTCCAACTCTCACATCCATACATGACTGCTGGAAAAACCGTAGCCTTGACTAAATGGACCTTTGTTGACAAAGTAATGTCTCTGCTTTTGAATATGCTATCTAGGTTGGTCATAACTTTCCTTCCAAGGAGGAAGTGGCTTTTAAAGTTCATAGCTGCAATCATCATCTGCAGTGATTTTGGAGCCCCCCACAAATAAAGTCTGACACTGTTTCCACTGTTTCCCCATCTATTTCCCATGAAGTGTTGGGACCAGATGCCATGATTTTAGTTTTCTGAATGTTGGGCTTTAAGCCAACTTTTTCACTGTCCTCTTTCACTTTAATCAAGAGGCTTTTCAGTTCCTCTTCAATTTCTGCCATAAGGGTGGTGTCATCTACATATCTGAGGTTATTGATATTTCTCCCAAAAATTTTGATTCTAGCTTGTGCTTCCTCCTGCCCAGCGTTTCTCATGATGTACTCTGTATATAAGTTAAATAAGCAGGGTGACAATATACAGGCTTGACATTCTCCTTTTCCTATTTGGAACCAATTTGTTGTTCCATGTCCAGTTCTAACTGTTGCTTCCTTACCAGCATATAGTTTTCTCAAGAGGCAGGTCAGGTGGTCTGGTATTCCCATCTCTTTCAGAATTTTCCACAGTTTATTGTGATCCACACAGTCAAAGACTTTGGCATAGTCAATAAAGCAGAAATAGATGTTTTTCTGATCTATATTAATGCTTCACAAATAATTTCTGAAAACATGACTATGTCCTTACACTGTGAGTGAAGAAATACATGAGGATTATATGTTCAGATGCCTCATATCTCTAGATTTTTCATAATCTAATGTGTAATATAATATGTTATACAATGAAGGACTTAAGTAATTTACTGACAAAACACTGGAGGGATTATTAAAAATCTAAACAGGGGCTGGCAAACTAAGGTCCTTGTATTAATCACATGGGAGCTAAAAGCTTACTGATTGAATCTATTTAAAAGAAAAATGGTATATTTTGGCCAAGTGAAAATTACATGAAATTCTAATTCTTATAGCCATAAGTAAAATTTTACTGAAACATAGCCATACTTGATTATACACTCTCTTTGTCTATCTTCACCCTAAACATTGGAATTCAGGAGTTGCAACCAAAACCAGATGAATCACAAAGCCTAAAACATTTATTATTCTGCATATTAGAAAATAAGACTTCCCAGGTGGCATAGTAGTAAAGAACCTGCCAGCCAAGGCCAGAGAGGTAAGAGATGCAGGTTCAATCCCTGGGTCAGGAAGATCCTCTGGAGAAGGAAGTGGTAATCACTCCAGTATTCTTGCCTGGGAAATCCCATGGACAGAGGAGCCTGGTGGGCTATAGTCCATGTGGTCACAAAGAGTCAGACACAACTGAGCAACTGAGCACATACACGTGTTAGAGATTAAGTTTGCTGACTCTTGGTCTAGAAGATATTCAGATGATCTATGCTTGGCCTAGTTAAACTCAATCTTTGTATTACATCTTCATTTTGGATAATCATCTTTTCTGCTATATTTTTAAAATCATAAATTTGGATTCCATTTTACATATTATGTAGCCAGTAAAAGGTAATTATCATTTTTAGGAGTACTACTAATTTTTTTAAAACTTTTATTTATTTATTTATTTTTTCCTTTTAATACTTTATTCTATTTTACAGTACTGTATTGGTTTGCACTAATTTTGATAATTATGATCACATTTCATTTTACAGTTGTTAGAATTAAATAAGATCTCATATAGCTGATAAAACAATTCATAGACAAAATATTCCCCAAGCATTTGCAATTTAACTACAGTTCCATCACTCTCTGTGTTGGAAAAAAATAAAAGTAAAAGAGGATAACAAAACCAAAAGATTTCTGCTTTTTTTTTTTTAACTAGGTAAATAATTGTAATCGACTTTAATAACTCACTCCACAGGAGCAATATTGGAGAGTGATTCAGTGAGTAACTTCTGAGATCAAAATTTACAGATCTACTTTTGCNAAGAGGATAACAAAACCAAAAGATTTCTGCTTTTTTTTTTTTTTTTAACTAGGTAAATAATTGTAATCGACTTTAATAACTCACTCCACAGGAGCAATATTGGAGAGTGATTCAGTGAGTAACTTCTGAGATCAAGATTTACAGATCTACTTTTGCAGCAGTATAGCTTCCACTTTCTATTTTAGTATTCATTATGTCCTATGATACTGTTATAATATTTGCAATGATCCATGTTTAAATTTGAAATACTGCCTGTGATCCATGACCTGTTGCTTAGACTTTATGACAAATACATTGTTCAACAGAACCTACAATGTTCTATTTACTTTGGAAATATTTTAGTTCCTTTAATGCAATTTTAAAACATTTATTAAAATGTTATAAATCTTTCCCTGAGAGTATTACCTTTTTCTAAGAATATATTTCATATGTATTGCTAAACCTTAAAGTGTAATTTAAAAGTACTTCCATTTTACTTTCCTTCCATCATCTGTATAAGAACCCTGATATATATATGGGGAGTTCTGGGGGTTTAACTTTTATTGAGCTTAGGTATCAGAATAGAAATAATGTCTGTACAAAATCAAATGTTTGTTACTCTAAGTTCTGCATCATAATTAAAATACAAACAGGTTTTTAAAAATAGTCACCTTGATCAAAACCTACTACTTCATAATCAATAGCTTCTTTCAAGCCACAGTAACACTTAAATATTTGTTGAGACTAGAATGCAAAAATTAGGTTGGTTGGAAAGCTAATTATACTTGCTCAAAATAGAATTTGGAGTTTGCTCAAGTAAAATTTAACTTGAATTGCTCAAGTAAAATTACGAAAGGACAGAATTGTGCTTTTCACGGAGATTCAATTCCCTGGAATCACCAAAACTAGGCAACTGTTAGAATATTTACAATCCTGAGATAATAGGGAATCCAGGCATTGCTTAGACTGTCTTCTATTGTCCTGTTCTCCCACACACCTGTGGATGGAATGATAGCAATTATAGCATAATGAGAGAGTCTAATTCTTCATCTTTGCAAATAGAAGGTTAGACTTGATCAAGAATATTACATTCTCTTTTTTAAAGTCATCAGATGTGTTTCTTTCTGGTTTAAGTCTTTCGCCATGATATAACCAGTATGTCTGTGCTGTACACAGTTGCAGTTGTGCCCACATATCTGTGGTTGGTCATCCTAGAATTTAGGTGCCATGAATATGGCCAACTGAGAACTGAAAGCTGGCTCTCTGTGAGTAGGAAGCCACCTTTCTCTTGGTCTTCCTTACATTTTTCCCAGACTTGTCATCTGCCATTTCAAAATTATGCTGAAGCTCTAACCAGCAAGGCAGAGAAAGAGCTAGTCAGACACTTAACTAGATCCCACTGGCCACTCTTTCATTATAACAGGATTCAAACTGCCAGATAATTCTATCAGAATTTTATATTTATTTTCCTGTTGAAGAAAATCTGTAAAGCTTATCATTTGGAGAAAGTTACAGAGTTTTAAATCAGGGAAAAAAGATTAGTGGTTATGTGGTTTTGTTTCCTAAACCAGTGATCTTTCAGTGAAACTCACCGTGTAACTTTCCCTGGACTGAATATAACTGTCGGATTTCAACACTGGTTTTTGACTTCTGGTTCCAGTGCCAGTATGTGAAGGCACTACAACTCATCACTCATGTTCTCACATTAAAAATCTGAACAAACTGAAAATGACTTTTTAAAAACCCATCAGAAAAGTGAGGTTGCAGGGCAAACTGAATCCCTGAAATCTGGAAAGACAAGCAAATCCAGAGAGTTAAAAACATCTGGACTAACTTATGAGTAAAAATCGTCAAGGACCATAGTCTTGAGAGGCTCCACGTTTTGTGGGTTTTACTCTCAGGCACCTCACCATGTTCTTATAGTGAACAACAAAGAAAGATCCTTTGGTTGCTTTAGCAGGAGTAGAAGAAAAAGAACCATTGTGAAATATCCTCACAGAATTACCCATCACAATAACCTGCTCTTCCAGTCTGATGCCACCTGGAGGAGAGGGGCATTTCTCTCACTTCAGCTCCTCTAGTCTTCTTGTCTCATCTAAGAGAAGCAGGACTAAGAAAATCACAACACAGTTTTGTTTTGTTTTGTTTTGTTTTTAAGGAATCTCCATACTGTTCTCCATGGTGGATCTATCAATTTACATTCCCACCAACAGTGCAAGAGGATTCCATTTTCTCCACATCCTCTGTTAACTGTTTGTAGATTTTTTGATGCTAGCCATTCTAACCAATGTGAGATGATACTTTAGTGTAGTTTTGATTCACAGTTTTCTAATAATGAGCAATGTTGAGCATCTTTTCATGTGTTTATTAGCCATCTGTATGGCTAATAAATATTTCTGTAATAAATTTACAGAAATGTCTGCTTAGATCTACTCATTTTTTTATTTGGCTCTTTGTTATCCTGATGTTGAGCTGTAATGAGATATTTATATAGTCTAGAGATTAATTATTTGTCAGTTGCTTCATTTACAGTTAAATATGACCCAACAATCCCACTACTGGGCAGATACTCTTAGAAAACCATAATTGAAAGAGACACATATACCCTGACTGTTTATTGCGGTAGTATTTACAATAGCCAGGACATGGAAACAACCTAGATGTCCATCAACAGAAAATGAATGAAGAATTGTGGTACATATACACAATGGATTATTACTCAGCCATAAAAAAGAACACATTTGAGTCAGTCCTAATGAAAAGAGGAAAATGTTGTGTATTAACACCTTTCTATGGAATCTAGAAAGACGGTATTGATGAACTTATTTGCAGGCCAGCAGTGGAGACACAGACATAGAGAAGAGACTTGTGACACAGTGGGGGAAGGAGAGTTAGGACGAATTGAGAGAGTGATGTGGAAATGCATGCATTACTATATGTGAAGTAGTAAGTGGAAATTTGCTTCATAATGCAGGGAGCTGAAATCAGGTGCTCTGTGAAAACCTAGAGGAGTAGAATGGAGTGAAAGGTGGAAGGGAGGTTCAAGAGGGAAAGGACATATGTACACATGTGGCTGATGTATGATGACAGAGTTGATGTATGACAGAGTCCAACACAGCATTATGGAGCAATGAGTGAAGTCACTCAGTCATGTCCGACTCTTTTGTGACCCCATGGACCGTAGCCTATCAGGTTTCTCAGGCCATGAAATTTTCCAGGCAAGAGTACTGGAGTGGGTTGCCATTTCCTTCTCCAGGGGATCTTTCCAATCCTGGAANGTTTTTAAGGAATCTCCATACTGTTCTCCATGGTGGATCTATCAATTTACATTCCCACCAACAGTGCAAGAGGATTCCATTTTCTCCACATCCTCTGTTAACTGTTTGTAGATTTTTTGATGCTAGCCATTCTAACCAATGTGAGATGATACTTTAGTGTAGTTTTGATTCACAGTTTTCTAATAATGAGCAATGTTGAGCACTTTTCATGTGTTTATTAGCCATCTGTATGGCTAATAAATATTTCTGTAATAAATTTACAGAAATGTCTGCTTAGATCTACTCATTTTTTTATTTGGCTCTTTGTTATCCTGATGTTGAGCTGTAATGAGATATTTATATAGTCTAGAGATTAATTATTTGTCAGTTGCTTCATTTACAGTTAAATATGACCCAACAATCCCACTACTGGGCAGATACTCTTAGAAAACCATAATTGAAAGAGACACATATACCCTGACTGTTTATTGCGGTAGTATTTACAATAGCCAGGACATGGAAACAACCTAGATGTCCATCAACAGAAAATGAATGAAGAATTGTGGTACATATACACAATGGATTATTACTCAGCCATAAAAAAGAACACATTTGAGTCAGTCCTAATGAAAAGAGGAAAATGTTGTGTATTAACACCTTTATATGGAATCTAGAAAGACGGTATTGATGAACTTATTTACAGGCCAGCAGTGGAGACACAGACATAGAGAAGAGACTTGTGACACAGTGGGGGAAGGAGAGTTAGGACGAATTGAGAGAGTGATGTGGAAATGCATGCATTACTATATGTGAAGTAGTAAGTGGAAATTTGCTTCATAATGCAGGGAGCTGAAATCAGGTGCTCTGTGAAAACCTAGAGGAGTAGAATGGAGTGAAAGGTGGAAGGGAGGTTCAAGAGGGAAAGGACATATGTACACATGTGGCTGATGTATGATGACAGAGTTGATGTATGACAGAGTCCAACACAGCATTATGGAGCAATGAGTGAAGTCACTCAGTCATGTCCGACTCTTTTGTGACCCCATGGACCGTAGCCTATCAGGTTTCTCAGGCCATGAAATTTTCCAGGCAAGAGTACTGGAGTGGGTTGCCATTTCCTTCTCCAGGGGATCTTTCCAATCCTGGAACCAAGCCCAGGTATCCCACATTGCAGGTAGATGCTTTACTGTCTGAGCCACCAGGGGAGCCCCTATGGAGCAATAATCCTCCAGTTAAAAATAAATTTTTTTAAAAGTTGTAGCCCAGAAACACAGTATCATTAAGGGAATGAGATTTATTAATGATATGATAGAATGCTATTCCTCTCCCACACCTTAACAACAGAGCTCTAGTATAATGAAGGTGGACTATAGCTGACCGAGCTACAAGGTGCAGGATCTGAGGAGGCATTCTCATGGAAGCCCAAAGTCAGAAATAGATGTAAAATCAAGGATGTCAGAGGAATGTGAAGCCTCTGGCAGCCACAGTGTGTGTGCTATAACCAGCTTTCAACACAGACTAACTCCTAGTCCTCATACTAAAATCTATTGATTCAGTTCCTATTACCTGATACATCATAGTTGGCTTTTTAACAAAAAATTAAAGTCATGCTAAAAGGCAAAGAAAAAAAAAACATGATTGAAGAATGAGATGAAGCAAGCATCAGTGCTATCCTTAGGGTACAGGTTTTGAAATTTTCAGACAAATTTAAAATAAATATGCTAATAAATGTAATTCAAAAAAAGTAGATAAACTATAACAACTTATGGGTATTATAAGTAGAGAGATGCAAACTGTGAAAACAAATCACAAGAAAGTTCTAGAAAGCAAAAAACTGTGATAATGAAAATTTCCTTTGGGTTCATAGTAGACTAGACAGAACCAAGGTAAGAATCAGTGAGCTTAAGAACAGATCAATAGAAAATTCCCATACTGAAATGTGAAAATTTTTATTTTATTACTATGGAATAAGGGAGATGTGGCAGTTGGAGATAGCTACTACTTTCTGCTACTTACATGCTCAAAAGTGGTGATACGGGTTGATACAAAAAGTAATAAGCATAATGCTTAATTATAGAAAAGACTAAGAAATTAAGGACTTACACATCTTTGCAACTGTATTTTTTAAAGCTTTTTATTTTGTATTGGGATATAGCTGATTTACAATGTAATAGTTTACCGTGAGAAGCAAGGAAGGCAGCCACATGTATACAATGTGTCCGTTCTCCCCCAAACTCTGCTCCCATTCAGGCTGCCACATAACATTGAGAGGAGTTCCAAGTGCTATACAATAGGTCCTTGTTGGTTATCCATTTTAAATATAGTAGTGTGTACATGTCTTTCCCAGGCTTCCTATTTTCCTCTCCTCCCATCCTTTCCAGCAGCAACCTCAAGGTCATTCTATAAATGTATGAGTCTGTTTCTGTTTTGTAATTTATTTTGTATGATTTCATTTTAGCTTCCACATATAAGAGATATCTAAAGTATTTATCCTTCTGTCTGACTTATGTTCTCGGAATGACAATCTCTAGGTCTGTCCATGTTCCTGCAAATGGCATTACTACATTTTTTTAATGGCTGAGCAATATTCTATTGTGTATATGTACCATATCTTCTTTATCCATTCCTCTGTTGATAGACAATTAGGTTTCTTCCAAGTCTTGACTATTGTAAATAGTGCTGCAATAAATATTGGAGTGTATGTATTTTTTCGGATCATGCTTTTCTCGGGATATATGCCCAGGTAGGGGATTACCAAGTCATATGGAAGCTCTATTTTTAGATTTTTAAAGGAACCTCCATTGTTTTCCACAGTGGCTATACCAAGTTATATTTCTATTATTCTGGGAGACGGGTTGAAAAATATACTGCTGCAATTTATGTCAGAGAGTATTCTGTCTGTGTTCTCCCCTAAGAGTTTTATAGTGTCCAGTCTCACATTTAGTTATTTAATCTATTTTGTGTATGGTATTAAAGAGTGATCTAATTCCATTTTTAATAATGTAGTTGTCCAGTTTTCTCAGCACCATTTTTTGAAGAGACTTTCCAACATTTTGTAATGTTGGCTCCTTTGTCATAGACTAATTGTCCATGGGTACATAGGTTTATTTCTGGTTTTCTGTCTTGTTCCATTGATCTATATTTATGTTTCTGTACCAGAAATAAACCTATACATCTACAGACAGTTAATCTGTTTTTAAGAGGAAATGTTATACAACGTTGGAAAAGCAGTTTGGTAACTGTAGCTTTGTAGTATTGTCTGCAGTCAGGGAGCTTGATTCTTCCAGTTATATTTTTCCTTCTCAAGATTGCTTTAACCACTCAGGGTCTTTTGTGTCTGCTACAAATTTTAAGATTGTTTTTTCTAGTTCTGTGGAAAATGTCATTGATAATTATATAGGGATTGCATTGAATCTGTAGACTGTTTTGAGTAATATAGTCATTTTGACAATATTGATTCTCCCAACCCACATACATGGTATATATATCTTTCTATCCATGTCTTCTTTGATATCTTTCATCAGAGTCTTATGGTTTTCAGAGTACAGGTCTTTTGTCTTCTTGTGTGTGTTATGTGTGTGTTAGTTACACAATTGTGTCCAACTCTTTGCAACCCCATGGACTGTATCCTGCCACGCTCCTCTGTCCATGAGATTCTCCAGGCAAGAATATTGGAGTGGGCAGCTATTCTCTTCTCCAGGAATCTTCTCCAACCAGGAATCAAACCCAGGTCCCCTGCATTGCAGGTCTTCTTAGGTAATTTTATTCCTATTTTATTCTTTTTGATATAACAAATGAAACTGTAGTAAATGGAACTGTTTCTTGAATTTCTATTTCTGATCTTTCATTATTAGTTTATAGAAATGCAACAGATATCTTTGTGTTAATTTTGTGACCTGAAACTTTACCAAATCCATTGCACTCTAGTAGTTTTCTGGCACTGTCTGTAGGATCTTTTATGTATATGCAAACAGTGACAGTTGAACTTCTTTTCCAGTTTGTATTCCCTTTACTTTTTCTTCACTGATCGCCATGGCTATGATTCCAAAGCTATGCTGAAGAGGTGAGAGTAAACATCCTTGTGTTTTTCCTGATCTTATAGAAAATGTTTTCAGCTTTTCACCATTGAGTATGGTGATAGCTATAGGTTTGTCATGTATGACTTTTATTATATTGAGGTATGTTACCTCTATGTCCATTTTTGGAGTGTTTATCATAAATGGGTACTGAATTTTGTCAAAAGATTTTTCTACATCTGTTGAGATGATCATATGGTTTTCATTCTTCAGTTTGTTGATGTGATGTATCACATTGCTTGAGTTGTGGTTGTTGAAAAAATCTGACATCCTTGGGATGACTCCCATTTGTTCATGGTGTATGATCTTTTTGATGTATTTTTGGGTTCAGATTGCTAGTACTTCATTGAGGATTTTTGCATCAATGTTCATCAGTGATGTTGACCTGTAATTTTCTCTTCTTTTTTGGTATCTTTGTCTGATTTTGATAGCAGGGTGATGGTTGCCTCATGGAATGAGTCTGGAAGTTTTCCTTCCTCTGC